>JAHRHJ020003795.1:0-116036 GCA_019776745.2 Taxus chinensis
AGACATTCGGGTTGCATGGAGACAGGATGCGCCAAATGTTGAATGAACATTTCATGTTACATGTGGCTTTGGTTTGCACCCTTTGACGCATGGGAAAGCGTGGAACAGGGACTTTTCGTGTGCCAAAGGAAATATGGCGCGCGCATGGAGGGTTTGCAAAACAAGAATGTTACTGTAAGGAGAGATGCGCCTGCGCTTTATGACTATACTTGGCACAGTAAGGCTTGGTGTTGAGATAAAGGGGCGTGCCAAGGTGCATGGAAAGGCGATGCAGCACAGAAATATGGTGCGCAAAGGTGCGCAAGTTTAGAGTGTGCGCATGGTGCGAAGAGGCGCGTCTTCGAGGGCGTATGAAACTGATGCCAAACAAGTATGATGGGTTTGCGCCATTGGCGAGGGTCTAGTTATGCGGCCGAAGGGAGTAGCCTGCTTTTGATGCTGCCAAAGTGATGAATATGGAACTGAGCGCGGTATTCTAGAAATTGTTAATCATGGGCACCCCCCTAAATGATTCCATAAGAAGGATCCGGTGCAAGCTCGCTGATCACCTACAAAGTCTCCCGCTCATCTATGAGCTATCTCTGGGAGTTTGAATTAATCTTTTCCACCTCAATGAGGAACCTGATTGAAGTCCCTACAGGCCAGCAGGTTATTGATAGATTCAGTGTCCAAATGTGAATCTGGCCCTGTGCGCTTTTGAGAAGTGATCTCCGTGAAGATCTGGATGGTGTCATCAGCTGAACCTAAAGGTGAAGGAAGGAAGTGAGCAACCCTAGAGGACATGTCGAAGAAAAAATTATCTCCATTTGATGACATGCATAAAGGGAGGAGTATAGTTAAACATGGTGTGGAGGGGGTGGGTTAAAGTGAATAAAATTCAGATGAGCTATAGATGGCAAGAGGGGGAAATGGTTTTTTGAGGGGCCCTTGGATGGCCGAAGACACCGAAACTGACCAGATCTTCGGACTAAAACAGTTGAACATCTGTTGAAAGGTTTCTCGTGTTAGAGTCAGCATGAATCCAGCTCTTTCTGATATGTGTCCCCACTTAATGCGTGGGAGTTCTCGTTCGTCTTTCCGATGCTCAGATTACAAATTGAAAACCGGTGAGACTCTTTAACGGTCCTTGAGGACGGGCTCCTCCAAGCCAGGAAACGGCAATACATTGCTCGCCAATCTTGATACGTTGATTTTTCCTGGATGAGAAGCTCAGAAGTCTTCCCTTGGTAGTTGTTGGAGGTGCATACCCATCTTCGGTAAGGATTGGAAGTTAGATATTTGGTTTCCTCTTTTAGTAGCCTGTTCTCTTCTTTTGTTTCTTGAAGCTTTTGACAGAGGGCGTCCGACCAGCGGAGAAAGAGATCCCCCTGGAGACTTTCAGAAGATATCCCCATTGTTTTGACTTGACGGTCACAATAAAAATCTATCGGAGCACGGATCCTTTATTCCTTTGAGGGGCATCGGGAGTATGCAATTTCCATAGATTTCCTCACCTGCAGCACTTTTAGAGAAGCGTGCAAAACAGGCTTCAGCTTCTTTCGCCCCTTGCTGGGATCACTGAAAGCTCATCAGGAGGTGATGAGACTTTCCTCTTTTTTGCTCAGCTAGCTGAGAGATCCAGGCTGGTCCTAGGAAAAAGACCAGAAAACAGAGGAGGGGCAGCTGCAGTAGAAGAGGGGAAAACGGTGGAGACACCGCGGCGGTGGCATATGAGAGAATAGCCGAAGAAGATGTCCACGGGAGAAGGAGAACCTACAGCTGCAGGAAAACCAATAGGAAGGGAGGAGCCCGGAGATGAGGAAGAAATGCAGGGGAAAAGATCAGCGAGGGAAGAGAAAATAGACGAAGACAGCAGGGAAAGAGTGAAGAAGGGACAGAACACAACCAAAGGATGGATTCGCTTGAGTCACTCCGAGGAGGGAAGGAAGAGAAGAAGAAGGATAGAAGGGAACTTTGTTGTGGTGCAATGCCGACATCGAGTGAGTGTGTCGATTGACTATCCTCTGTGAATTTCTTCCTCGAGTTATGACTTGTTCTGGCGCTGGTGAAGGAGGACTCAGGGGCTTTCTTCCTTAATGGTCTAGATTCACCTTCATACCTTTGCCTTACAGCTGCTGCTTTGAAAATCGTGAGTTGCGTTTGCCCAATGGGGAAGGTTGTGAAATCACCCGAGGTAGCATTAAGCCGTCTCCATCCGGCACCAGTGCTCTGTCCCGCAATCTCCTTACACTTTCCTCAATTGTCTGAGGAGAGATTTAGTTCTATCAATGGCCGAAGGGCCAATCGTCACCCATCTGTATCATTATATACCTATTCCACTTATATTCTTTAGTCTAGTAGACCTTTGGGGACAATGGCTACCCCATATTGGAATGATTTCTTGGCAAGCGCTAGGTAGAGAATGGTCCTTTCTTCTGAGCTCACCTCATGAATGACTCAATATAAATATCCTCGAATCGGAGCAAGAACATAGATTGGATTCAAGGCTTTGCTCTTGGCAAGCAGCTCTATGTCGCAAGTTTAGGCCTGTGGAAATCATGCTTTCAAATTGAGTAACTCCAGTTCTAGCGACATTCCTTTTCCTATGTAGTGGGTTGAAGCATGGTATACGGCCCACTGTGAGGGGGAAAGGATTCACCTCTTCTTTCTTTCAAGATATTTTTGTGATATGTGATTTAGACTGCCTGACAGCTCCAGCAGAATCAGCTTAGGCTCCGGCATACCTTGGGCTTGTTGGCTCTCCCAAAAAAGTTGCCAGCCCTCAGATAGGCTGAATGTGTAGAAATTGGTTGAACAGGGCTCCAATTTCTTCGTGGCCTCCACTATGTTTTGGTCGTAACGACCATGAAGATCAGATTTAGGCCTCAATAGGCAGTGATGTTGATAAAGACCTGCTATCATTGGATTTTGGCGAAGTAGAGCGATGCTATTCTCCAGCTTTCAGTTCTGTATAATACTACATATATTTTGACCTGAGCCAATCATCTTCGTGCTAGGCCTAGATATCCGTCTTCTTGCAGTTGGCAGCGTATCTACAGTAGGAACCTTCATATGGTACTCCCGTTTGTGTTGAATTGTTGTAGGCTACTCGGAAATGGTGCTGCTTTAATTTCCCCATGCAAAAAGCGCAACTGATCAGGAAATTCTGTTCGATTGTTTCAGGATTGTGCGCAGCATCCATTTATGGAAGTAAGATGGGCAGTCAGAAAAGCGCCGAAGACCCTGCTGAGGAGTTAATGGTATCGCAAGGCTCTTATGAGAAAGTCAATGCGGTGATGATTGGGCCACCGATTACCACCTTCTTGTTCTGTCAAGTAGACTTCGTTCATATATTGCATACATTGGTCTTCATTGTCTTCCCAGGCCCTTATCGAACTCTGCGTTGGCTGACGGCACGAAGTGCCGAGTGTGAGGGATGCCAGGTTCATCTCAAATGATGGGCAGTGAGGTTAATTGACTATCGCCCTTATGTTTTCGACACCATCTGGTGTCTTTCTTGTAGACTGGGCAACCACCATCATAAATCATTGTGACTGTGCTGATGGGGATTCCTCTGGCAAAGTGCAGGCGCTGCCTATTAATTGGTTCCATCCATGGAATTCCTATAACTTTCCTAAGTTATGTCCCAGAATTCCTCCCATGTCGAAATGCCCCCAATTTTACAGTCTCTCGACATCCTGCTGTCATCGGCCTGTGACTCGCGCATTCTGACCCTTTGATATATATACTTCATCTTTCCATCAGTAAGCTTAGCCTTTCCTTTCAATTTGGTGGTCCTTGCTAGATGTAGACATAATGTTCTTTAAGTTTTTATACTGCTGATCTCATGAAGAAGAAGCGAGACCCAATCGCGGGAAAAATTTGAATTTATCCACCTTGATCTCTCCATTGGAAATGTTGCAGCAGAAAGAGTTCAGGATTTTAGTCAGGGTGCAGAAAATGCGCTTAAGGGCTAAATAGGGATGGGCGCTGGAAAGGGCTTTGCAAAGGTTAAAAACTAGCGCCAAAGGCGCATGGGCATGTATTTTACTTACCAGAGTGCATTTTAGTTTAAATGCACATGAGAAATCGTTTACATGAGACAGGATGCACCAAGGTTGCAATGATTTTCATGTTACTTGGTATTGTGGTGCGCCCTTTGGCGCATGGAAAAAGCGAGACAGGGACTTTTCAGTTGCACCAAAGGAAATATGCGCGGGCACAGAGTGTTTGTAAACACGAATGTTACTTAAGGAGAGATGCCGCCTGCGATTTTATACTATACTTGGCGTAGATAGGCTTATGTTTCATAGATGTTGGGTGACCAAGGGCACCTGGAAAAGGTTAATGCAGCACGGGAAATTGTCTGCTGGCCAAGAATAGGGTGCAGTTTAGACGTGTGAGCATGTGGAAGAGGCGTGTCTTGACGCGTATGAAAATTGTGCAACAAGCATGATGGTTGCCCATTTGGCACGGTTCTAGTTATGCTACAGGGTGCGATGGATGGCCATGGGGTCGCACCTTTATAATGTGCAAAACGCGCGGATCACCTAAGGGAAAACAGGATTTTCTGTTTGATTCAACTCTTCTTCCTTTCTTTTTTTCAAGATTGTTTTGGAAGATATAGATGTTTTAAGCAAAAGGGGTCATTAGACCAAGCTTTCAAAACACACCATCTACAGCAAATCTGGAAGAAGGGGTGGGAGGGAAAAAAGTAAGGAAGACAGCACAGGGCAGGGTAGCTCAGACATTTGATATTTCAATACTGCTAAACCAAACCAGCCACAAGCACACAAGAAACAGGGAACGCAAACACCAAGAGGGAGAAGACTCTTTACTGGATAAAATAGAAAAAGCTCGAGAAGATGGGTCACAACACGTTGAAGAAATGACGAGGCAGGGGCTGACAGGTCTCAAGAAAAATCAAGTGGCTTAAGTGAAAAGTGAAATGACATTTGGGGCAGCAAACAAATTATTATATAGGTGAAGCAGTCTAAATTTTTTTTTTGGGGGCGGGGGGGGGGGGGCCACCACTTTTTAAAGGGCGCATGAAGTTGCTGTTGACAGGGAACAAGCGTGCGCCTTTGGCATGAATATTTTGACAGCAGAAATTAAGCGCGCCCTTTTGGCACCAAATGCCTATGTCGACACGAAGTTATGTGCCGCCTTTGGGCGCACCAAAACATTAATGTTCTGCATAAGATTATGTGCGCCTTTGGCGCACCAAAAAAGTGGCGAAAACAAACGTGTTGCCAAACAATGCACATTGCATCTTAAGCACGCGGGAAGGCTCAACACACTTTTGGCGCACTGAAAAGCTGTCGTTAACGTTGAAATCATGCGCAAAGGTTTTAAAGGGGCGCACCAAAAGGTTGGTGTTACATAGAGATTTCTGTGCCCAGCAAAAAAAAGGCTCAAAAGACTAAGTCGAAAAACCAGATTTCCTGAAGGGATGTTACAATGTTTCGAATGCAAGATCCCTAAAGAGGGATAGGAACAAAATTCTGTTGGTTATCACAGTAAAAATTGCCCTTGTCATTTTATGGGATAACAATTTTCATGCTTGATTTACCAAAAAGCTCTCAATTTATCCTTATATTCTTATAGATTAGATCATGAAAATGTACTTCATGGCTCCCTAATAGGTGGTCTAGCATTTTTCAAACCAAAGGGTATAACACAATATAGGAATTCCCTCAAGCGATTGATAAATTAAGTTTATTTGGTCTTTTGGTGGCGATGATTATTTATTATACCTAGAGAAACCTCCATAAGATAAATCATCTCATGACCTACGGTAGGTCTATAAGTTGATTTATGTTAGGAAGATAGAAATCATCGGTAGGGACGCCAGATTAAGTCTCAAAGTTAGTACAGATGTGAGATTTCCTGAAGATTGGATAGTAGAGTCTTGGAAACCCATTTATGGAATTTTGATTTGGATAGTGAAATTGGGTTGAAGAAGCATTACAGCTCATCTTTGACAAGGAGGCGAAGCAAGGATGCAATGTGAAAGCTTTTGCTTAACTATCTTGGTGTTAGGAAAGGTAACAAATGGTTATGGAAAACATAGAAAGTAATCGTTCCCATCAAGTAATGTATGACCATGTGAAGTTGTGCTATGTCAAGAAATGAATGTGGAAAAAGACTCAATCTCTTGAGGCTCAAGGATTCAACCCTTTGAGGATTTGGGGCTCTTACAACAGAAGTCCCTATGATGTCGATGGTGGATTTGTTAAGAGGGTGGATGTTTCCATAATAATGTTTATGAGATAAACTTTCTTGTTTCCCAATGTAAGAGTGGATGGAATCATCATCATTGCATTGAAAGAACATTATGGTAGGGGATTTTCTTCTGCCATAATTTGGATATTAAAGGGGAGGGCCCTATTTTCATCATCACCTTCACATTGGTAAAAATTTTCCTCAGGTAATGGTGGAGGATCCAAAAAATCCATAGGATATAGACACGATGTCTCTATATGCATAACCTCGTGGGATGGAAAAGAGGGAGGTTCGATGTCCATAGAGATAAAAACTGATGGAAGAGGGTCGATAGATTGTTCCTTATAGCCAACCCAAAATTTTTCATGGGGTTTTTTGAGATTTGATCCAATGACAGGTCATGAATTCCGGGAAAAGCAGCCAACTTGGGCTTGCCGACGAACTGCTGGCAAGGTTCACACTTTGCCACCCAGGTGGCTGTATCTTAGAAGAGCATCGGCCAATAGTACCTGGTTCGGATGATCTTATGTGTTGTCATGGAGGAAGAGAAATGACCTCCACAGGCTGAATTATGAAAACTTTCAAGTAACTTTACCTGTTGTGGTTTGTCAACACATCGCAAAAAGATGCCATCTATCCCACGTTTATATAAACCGTCATCCCATATGACATATTAAGTTGCTCTAAGCTTTATAGTACACTTCTCCTTTGCAGTTAGGTGCACTGGGCATTCGCCGTAGGTGAGGAAGAAAGTGATATCGGAATACCATTCATCACTAGTCGCAACAAATAGGACTAGAGGCAGTGAATCGGGTTTTTCCAGCCATTCCTGCGCTTCATCGGTGTAGTCACCCCTTTCATCAGGGTTTTCTGAATCTTTGTTTTCAGCCATAAGCTGACATAGGCCCTTGCCCCTTACCAACTTGGTTGGTTTATTATCCAGGTCATACTCCTGGACCTTTGCGATCCAATTTCCTCGCAAGCTTTCTAACTCCTGTTGAGTTAGAATTGATTTGACCGCTGTGTCAGGGACCAACACCACCGTATGAGAGTTAAGAATGTAATACCTGAAATTCTTCACTACTTTGACAACGGCGAAGGCATGATTTTCCAGATGAGACATTTTTAGTTCATGAGGCTTGAGGGGAGAGCTCATGAACGCAGTCGGAGATTCAACATCCTCCAAATTGTTTTGCATCAAGATTGCGGACACAGTATGCTCAGATGCGTAACTATACATGATGAAGTCCTTGGAGAAATCAGGACATACCAGGACTGGTGCATGAGAAACGGAAGCTTTTATTTCTTCGAACGACCTTTTTCCTTCCTCGCTCCATCTGAAAGTTGGTGACCCCTTCATCATGTTCAATATGTGACAAGTTTTCTCAGCAAATTCAGGAACAAAACACCTGAGAAAGTTCACCTTTTCGAAGAAAGAATGAACACCAGTCTTGCTCGTAGGTAGAGTAAGGCTTTGAATAGCTTTAAATCTTTCGGTATCTATCTTTGTTTCCTCTTTGATAACCACATGCCCTAGCAACTTTCCTTCCGTGACTCCAAAAACAGACTTTTTTGGGTTTAGGGAGATCCCATGTTCTCGGCACCTAGCCAACACTTGCTCCAAATGATCACAATGATCATTTCATTGTTTAGAGAACACAGTTAAGTCATCTAGATAAACCACAATGACCTTCCCCATCATACCTTTGAATGCAAAGTCCATGGCCCGCTGAAAAGTGGCGCCAACATTAGTTAGGCCAAAAGGCATCCTGTTATAGGCAAATGTACCCCAGGGAGTAGTGAATGCTGTTTTAAATTGATCTTCAGGTGAAACTTCAATCTGATTGTAGCCTGAAAAACCATCAAGCATGGACAACATCTCTGATCTAGTTACTATTTGCAGAACTTGATCCATTATCGGAAGTGGGTAGTTGTCTTTCAAGGAAGCGTGATTCAAATTGCGAAAGTCTACGCATATGCGTATCTCACCATTTTTCTTGCACACTGGTACAATATTTGCTACCCAAGTACTGTGATGGATAGGAAAGATGATTCTCGCATCCAGCATCTTCTGAATTTTGGCCTGGATGGTGCCCGAGATCTTAGGATTATAATGCCTCTGCTTCTGGCGAAAGGCTTTGACATCCTCTTTCAACGGGATGTCATGCTGGACGTCCTTTGGCTTAAAAGACTTTAGATCGGCATAGGACCATGCCAATACATCCATATATTTCTTTAGCAACTTGGCAAAATTTTGCTTCTCTTCAGGCGTGCAACATTTTCCAATGTTCACAAATTGTGGGTGCTCTACCAAACATATATTGACTGGTTCAGTTTCTGGGGATGAGTCAGGATCATCTCGCCTCTTCTTTTTCACAAAACGGTCATGTCTGTTGAACAGCCGTTCCAGAGAAACTAGGCCCTTTGGACTATTATTTCCTTTGAGCTAACATATGCCGTCATTCCCTTCAGATTCATCGTCTTGATCGGTGACTGATTCACGGAAAATGGAAGTAGATCCTTCAAAGTGCAATTCTTTAAAATTTCCGCCTTCTCTAGAAAGACAATGAGTTGATTATCGTCGTTGAATACTTTCCAATGCTGAGAATTGTCTGGCACGCTCGGGTGGAAAACCACCTCAATGGTGTATTTATTTGTTTTCAAACCTGAGTGAGGGAGCATGAGGGATGCTGAAATAGCCAATGAATTGGCCATGTCATTTTGGGCTCTTGGAATGGATTCAATTGAAAAAGCATCAAACTCTTCAATGCTGTCCCATACCGCATTACGGTAATGCCTGAGCCTTTCATTCTTCACTTGGTAAACCCTTTTAACTTGATTCATGACTAGCTCTGCATCACCTTGCACTTTTAGATTCTTAATCCCTCTTTCTTTTGTGGCTTGCATGCCAAGTAACAAAGATTCATACTCAGCAGTATTATTTTGTGTTAAAAACTGCAACTTGAAAGAGAGAGGAATGACTTCTTCCTCGGAGATATTAGCACGTCTCCGACCCGCATCCACTAGTTTGCACAGCTGCCATCGAACTGCAAGGTCTAGATCTTATTAAGATCTCCTTCTTGAAGGAGAACAACCATTTTGTCAGACTCGGTAGACAAGAAATAGTTCCCCATCCTTGATGATTCAAAAAGGATTTGAGCTTTGGGGTCCTCAGAGCTAGTAACCAAGTACTTCTTTTGTGATTCTAGCTCCAATGTCTGCATTACACCTTTGATGGGAATTCTAGCTTTAGACCAGTCCATATGAATCTCTCCACCAACTTCACTACAAAAATTTCTTCCCAGTAAATTCCGTAGGCTGTCAGAATGTCAGCAACGAGGACTGTCATCTTTACTCTCTTCTCTGGGAATGCCGCAAATGCAAATTGCACGTCTTTGATTTGGCCAATCAATGGAACCTGCTTGGTTTCCAAGTATAATATTTGCCAAAAGGCTTGGTAAGAGTGAGGCCCAAAGCATGTGTGACTTTTGCCGGCATGATGTTATCAGAAGCCCCAGAATCAATTATGCAGTTACTCAGCTTGTGAGCATTAATTAGGAGGGAGAGATAGAAAGGCTCTATCTTGCCTGATGCAGATGTTGAAGCAACATTTATGTGGGATTCAGGGGAGTGGAAAGGATTCCTTTTGGGGAAACCTGCTTAGATACAATAGCTTGACTTTTAATATACTTGGTCAATCTTACAAGCTGTTTGGGATTTGACTGAAGGTACTCATCTTCAGACATTTGGATCTTGGTCTTTTTTTAGCATGATCTATGATATCAAATGCGGCCAATGGTTACGTTGGTGAAGGAATGAGTCCCTCACTTCACGATGGTGTAATAGGATTACTGGTCTTGGTAGGAACATGAGAGGACTGATTTGGAGGAGAGATGGGGGGAAAAGATTTCCTTGTAAAAGACTTGCTAGGAAGTTGAGCAGGAAGAAGATTACCTCTTTTAGCAATGATCGGAGGTGCATTTGACACAACTTTCTCCTGCTGGACATGGGCAAAAACTTCACTTCTTTTCCTTGCGAGCGGGTAAAAATAGCGTATGAATGTCCGCTTGCATATCCCTGGGTACCCTCTTCTTCATCAGATTCTTCCTCGTCAAATTCCATATACCTGATAGTAGAGTCGCCAGTCGGTTCACCAACATCTTGATCATCTTCACCTTGAGACGAAGGTTCTTCATAATACTGCTCTTCTTCTTCAATTTCGCCTGAGCGTTGACCAGAGGAGCCTCAAGCGCCAGCCACGGAGCAGTTGCGAGTAGCGCGGCCTTTGTGAAATATTGTTAGGAAGGAAATTCCTCCGTGGAATATCTCGGTATGAGGAACTGGGGGAGGCCTGGGCCAACTGCTTCTTTAATGCAAGCAAGTCATTCGCCATCTTTTGAAAGGCTGGATCAGACGAAGTAGTGGGCGAAGGGCCCGAAGATTTAGGCTTGGATGATTCCTTTTTCAATTCACCAGATATTATCAAATTATCTTCTATTCGAATGGTAGCGGCCTAGGCGAGAATCAAGGTAGCCACTCGCTCTTGAAGGAGCAAGAAACTAACTTTTGAGCTCATAGCGTTTACGAAGAAACACTTTTGATTTTCTGGTGTTGGAAGCATGGCAACAGGGACATGGTTGATTAATGCATTGAACCTAGCGATAAACATTTATTTGGGTTTAAAGACACTCCAAACAACATGGCCTATCAAATTTCCTTCATGAGCCACTAATATACATTTATTTAGGTTCAAAGACACTCCAAACCTCCTTCACCTTTTAAATACCTACCTAAGGTGAAAGATTTGGCTTTCTGCATTCTTGGAAAACACAGTGATATCATCAAGATAGACAAGCAGTATTTTGTTCAAAATGACCTTTGAACGCCATATCCATATCCCTATGAAATGTTTTCTCTAATTTTTTACAACCCGAATGACCTTTTATTGTAGGCATACAGTGCCCCATTTTATGGTGAAAGTCATTTTAAATTGATCTTCCTCCTTCACCATGATTTGATTGTAGCCCGAATTTTTGTCCAAGAGGGAGAATCAATCTGAAATTGGCCACTACCTGCAATATTTGTTCTCTATGGAGGGTAGCATGGATAGTGGTCCTTGAGAGAGGCCCTTGTTTAGATCCTGAAAAATCCATGCAAAACTTGATTTCCCCATTCTTTTTTCGTGACCAGTACCAGATTTCTACCCAACTTGAGTGATTTGATTGGAAATATGATGCTTGCCTCTATTAGCTTATTCAACTCTTTCTTCATGAGAGGCTCAATATGGGGGTTGACTGGTCTTTTATTTTTCCTAATAGGCTTAGCCTCCAGATCCAATTAAATCGTGTGTTGTGACCAAATTAGTATTAAATCCTTTCAAATCATCATAGCTCCAAGTGAAGACATCTGGTAACTCTTGGAAAAGTTGTATGAATTCATATTTTTCTTTATCTATGCTCACCTTACCAATTTGGAGAATTTTACCCTCTCCATCTGAAATGGGCTATGAATCCTCCCTTTTTACCTGGATGTTGGCCTTCTCTTTTCAGAATTGATCATTTGGGTTGAATATTGACTCTAGATTCACTAAACCCTTTGGAAATTTGTTTTTACACAGCTGCACCACTTGATCCCCGTACTATTGCTCTAATTTCTCCTTATTTTTAGTTGAGAACTCAACCTCCTATAAAAAAATTAATGATATGTTGATCATTCTCAAATACCTTCCATATTGTGTTATTATCTGGTACAGCTGGCCTCACAATTACATGAATATGTGGTTACTTTTTGTCTTTCTTGATACTGTCCACCACATTAAATGTTTCTCCAATTGTTGCAAGATCTTGTCCACAACCTCATTCTTCTTCCTTGGTATGGCCTAAATGTTGAATGCTTCAAATCTTCCATGAGGTCCCATACCTGATGTTTGTAGGATTTAAGTCAGATCATTCTTAGCAACATGTTGTCCTCTAACCTAGTTGACAACAACTCACTATCTCCAAACACTTACAAGTTTTTATACCCCTCTTCCTTCCTAATGCAATCCATGGATCAAAGCCTCATACTCAGTTGTATTGTTTGAACATGTAAAACTGAAAACAAAAAGTTGAGTAGTATTTCATACCTTATGGTGAAAAAATCATTAGCACCTCCTCCAACACCCTGTCCTGCTCCTCAAACCGTCAAAGAACACTACCAAACTCCATTATCATCTTTATTTTCTAGCTTGGTAAGTCTGGGGATGGGTAGGTTTTCTTCATGTAGATAATAAACACCTAACTCAGCTTCTTCCATCTCCTTGTATGGATCATATCCATGCCTTTTGTGATCCCACTCATCAAGTGTTAGATCATGAATAGTCCCAACCTTGGTGTCTAGTTCATAAGCATCCAAACAATCCTCTTGTTCAAATACTACACAATTAGCATTTATTGGGCTTAGCACATGGGGTTCAATGTGAAAATGTGTGATTAGCTCTGACCTGATAGTAACCTTAGCTCCATACCTTGTCCTAAATAACATGTGTGACCAATCAGCTGATAAGTACCCACCAATCTTGGCTATAAAATCCCTCAAAAGGCACAAGGAAAATAGTGGTGGAAAATCAATCACTGATACATCCTGTAGAACTGTGACATTTGGGAAGCATGGAGCATAAGGCTTAGTTCCTTGATCACTCCAACTATCCCTTTTAGGTTATCCCATCCAATTGCACTACTCCCTTCAATACTGGCTCATATTTTAAGCCCAATTTATCTACGATTTTCTTCGGCATTACTGAGTTGCTCACCCCTGAGTCGATCATGCAATTGTGTACTAACTTATCTCCAATGATCAATGAGACATAGAATGGTGGAGGCTTCACATTCTTACCTGAATGACCTTCTCCTTGTTTACACAGTGTTAGTAAGAACCTTTCTCCTAATTTTTGGATGGCTCATTAGAAGGGGACCAATTTTCCATAGTTGCTTGCAATAAATCTCGTTGCCCTGGAATTGCCAATGATTCCCACATGGAAATGTTGACATTGGTCTTCTTCATCTGATCGATGATATTAAATGGAGGTGGGTTCTCCTTTTTTTGTCCCTTGATGGGCATGACCTTTTCTGGCACCTAAATTGACACCTGGGCACTACAACTGGAACCCTTGGCTGATTATGTACATTTGGAACTACTACAATAGAGGCCTTAGGCTGGTTTTGTGCACTAGGAGCTGCATTTGGTCTGCTAAATCCTTGTGGTGTGGGAGTGGGATGAGAAATAACTGGACTAGATGATTTCCCCTCCTCTATGTTCCTCTTCTTTGATCATGTGTTAGCAGCTACACCTTGGAAAGGAGATTGATTGATTCCACAGAAATCTTCTACTTGCCAATTGACCAATGTGGTTTTAGTATGAGGTGCCTCTTGTTGACTTGCTTGCTACTAATTTTACTCTTGGCTCACCTTTTGTGGCACGCCAATGGTCTACACCACTAGAGCCTGATTTAACAGATCTTGAAATTATGTTGTTTGATCATAATAGTAGTCATATGGAGGACACCATTCATATTCATGTGCCATATTCTTCTGGACTGGAACTAGAGCCCTTGATGTTGATGTTGCATTAGGATTATAAGGTTGAAAAGGTTTGACAACAGGAGGTTGCCCTTGATTTTGATTAGCAACTTGAGCAAGAGCCCTATTTTGCTGATATGGGGGCCTGGCTTAATATTGATGCTGAAAGGGTTTGAAATTCTGGGCTTGTTACCTCTTGAGTGACACTAGCTCATTCCCAAAATTTTTTTCCCCACTTTCATGACTTCCTGAATTTCTTGGCTTTGAATTTCCTAAAGAAGTGGATGCCTCTTTATTGCTTTGATTTCTATGGGTAGGAATAGGGGCTATTTCAGGTGCTTGACTAGTAGAGGGTTTCCCAATTCTGGATATAGGGGCATAGGTGGCCTAGGTGTTAGTTTACCATGGCTTGAATTAGAACAATTCTCAGCTCTAATAGCTATGGCATAAGCATCTGGTAAGGTTATCCCTCCCATAGATTGTATATCATAACAAATATATCAGAATTTAAAGCTTTAAGGAAATAGAGAAATGCACCTTCAGTAGTCGGCCTTATGAGAATCAGGATCCGATCCCACGTCTGCTGAAATCAAAAATTAAAGTCTTTTCATTTGTTCATTGGGAGCCCTCTTGATTGTAGTCAGCTGCTCTAATAGGGACATATTATCTCCTCTTTCTCCAAACTGGTTACAGAGGGCTATGCATATTTGATCCCAATTTGTAATGGACCCCACTGTACTAAGCTCCTGAACCACTGCAAGGCCTTTCCCTTGAAAGAGGAAGCCAACAATTTGACTGCAACATCCACTTCATTGATCTCATGAATGGTACAAATATTCACAATATCCTGAATATGGTCAGCGGGAGTCATGTGGTTCTCCCCCGTGAAGTAGGGAATATTTTTAATATTGCAACTGGAATAGGGTTCTGGGCATTGAGGGCAAGTGGACTACTTGCCTATGAAGTGGACATAGGGATTTGGTGGTCCTTGTGGTGGTGGTGGTTGATGTGCCATCTTGATTGGCCTGAGAACCCTAGTTGATTGAAGGAAGGGTCGACCAGGTGGAGGTGTTGATAAGGTTCTGTTTGGTGGAGATGGAGACCTTTGTACTCTTCTTCCTCTCCTTCCTCTTCCTGGTGATAACTACAAGTATTCAAAGACACCTTCTTCTCTTTCTCTGGACCGAGTTTGGATCCTTCTCATGTACTTGGGCCACTAGTGCTACTGGAACCAACTGAAATCTGGCCCTGGGAGTCACCAGATGTGCTACTATAAAGCCTCCAAAGGCTGAAAATTCACCAAGATGCACATCCAATCTTGATAAACCTAAAAAAATTGACTTCTGGTCCCACCGGGCGTGCCAAAACTATTATGTAAAAATTACAACACCCCTGATTGCTTGTGATTTGTGTGTGAGGAAATCAGTGTAACCTACATAACATGGGATTATCCTATAGTGTGGGACCTTGCAAGTAGGATAATCCTCTAGAGAAAACCAGATTCTTCTCCTAACCTAGTGCCAACTTCTCCAAAGTGCAGAGAATGGTAGGCTAAACTAATCCTACCCTAATGCTTTCCAAGGAGACAGGGATAGAAGAATGCATAAAAGTAAATCTACTCTAAGCAAAGGTGATGCACCAAGAAAGGGGTGAGACACTCTAAGTGAGTGAAAAATAGGGAGTAAACAAGGTGAGAGAGGGTGTGTAGAAGTGCCACAAGCTAAAACAATATTTAGTTCCCTAGATTCATAAAGCACAACAAATTAAAGGTCCTGCAAAGAGATATAAACATGCACAATATACCTGCAAACATAATGGAAGGAAAAAGATGCAATACAACCCAAATTAGGGAAAGAAAAGCCACAAAACACCAATTTTATTGCTCAGAAACATGCACAATCCATTACAATATAGGCACAAGGAAAAATCCTTTACAATAAGCCCAAATTTGAGGCCTTTAGCTCACAATAGCTCTGGAACAATTTTGACAGAGTTCCTTTGCTTTTTAGAATGAATCCCCTCAAAATGAGGTAGATTTTACAATATATAGGAAATTTGGGTCACCAACTCGGTAGGATGCATTAAAGAGGTATGGGGAGCCATACAATTTGGTACTTTTCTTTCACGGGTAGTCATGGGCACCATGCCTCATTAAATCTTGTTGTTAAGTTGTCATTCATCCACCTACCTCTCCTAGCCTGTGACTCGTCCATCCTATGGGTCATCCAACCATGTGGGGTTGGACATACGTCCATCCTCATTGGGTCATACAACCTTATTTGAGAAAAATTTCTAGCCCTGCGAGCTCTTCTATATTCCCGGTTGGATGACCTTTTAACTATGATCCATACAATTTGTGAGTAGGTCATCCAACCTCCTTGTCTTCCCAACTTAGGGGTTGGATGGTGTCTAACTTCGTGAGCATACATGCTTCTGGTAAAGACCATCCTAGGAGTTGCACTCCTCACACCATGGGTCATCCAACTTGGGAGATTGGATGACCATCTATCTCTACCCGTACTATGTGCTACCCGACCAAATGATCCATCTAATCATGTTTCATCCAACCTGAAGGGGTTGAATGCCATCCAATCATGAGCTTGTCACCGCGCTGCCATAATAGTCAACCAACCAACCCTGGCTAAATAACTCATTCAACTAACCAGGCCGACCAACCTCTTTCATATAATGTTCCACCCATCCAACCCAGGCATCTAACCATATTTATTCTAACCCCATCCATATGAAACATCGCTGACCAACCCCCTGGGTTGTCTAATCCAACCAACCGACCCGGTTGGACGGTCTTCCAACCTAGGACCCATCTAATCTTGTGAAATTTTCAATTTCTACAATGATCCTGACTACCAACTTGAACATTCTCTTCAGTCTGGGGCTAAATTTTATGTTCATGCTCACGTTACAAGCTTGTACTTCAAATATTGAATAGGTTATCCAAATTTGTAGGGGAAAAAATTCAGGATAACAGTTACATCCTCTCATTCTTCACAAAGTTATATAGTTCCTCATTGGTTTACTTATCCCCTTTCTTCTACATTTCCTCCCACCATATCTTATATACTTGGTTCCATTTCATCTGGCATCTAATTTGGCAGTTATTCTCACTCTGTTGCTACTTGACATGATGCATCTGTACTTTTTAGGCATCTTAATCTGTATTATATGCCATCCACTTTTCTATTTCATTACCCTAGGATGCACTCTCATGTTATGGTTCACACTTGACTATTGAGGGAATACTACATTAATGAACCTCTCCTTTCACGACTCATGCACTATGCTTGATGTCATATATTTTTATCATCTCCTTGCACGTGTCAAACCCATTTCTTGATGATTCACTCTTGTTGTATGGTTCATTCTTGACCGCTCAGCGGGAGTTTATAAATGAACCTCATTCTCACACTGGGTGGATCAATTTACTCATCTTCCCCCTTCTTCTCATAATTACACATATTACAACCATTTTATTACATTCTGATAATCATACATATACATACATCTATTCTATTATTATATGCTCTTATCATTCATTGATATTTCACATTATTATTATCTTTACATCACATACATCTATTTCTATTCATCACATACTATGCCATTCATTCTCATTCAAATACAAATCCTATTCTAATCACTACTGTATTTCCATTTTCACACATCATCATGCATTTAAAATCAAAACAACCATTTCACACAATACATATCAACCATACACACAAGCAACAATCATCACATCCTATACCAATGCACATCAACAACACACACATACACACACACACACATACATACATATATATATATATATATATATATATATATATATATATATCATGTAAAAATCATAAGTTGCAAATATACAATCACTAGGGGAAAGTCCCCATGCATCACTACAACATATACAATACATCATACATCATCCTCTCTATCACTATATAAAATCAGGGGAGCTCTAGAACTAGATGCTTCACCACTCACTCTACCCCGTTGATCTTGGCCTCTATATCTCTCTAACTAACTCTTTAATATAGCAATATCGGTCATTTCTCTACAAATCATCCATGTAGCTCAACATATTTAGTAAACATATCCTAAGATAGGGATCCTCCTCCTATGGATTATCTAGCTCGTTCAGTCTCTACATGATCCTCATCACACTCACTCAATAACATGGTACACGTGGTTGATTCTATAGCCACCAGCTCAAATAAATGGTGCACTCACCCACAATCACATTAACTCTTTCTAGCATACCACCCCCCATGAGAACATCTGGAGGCACATTCCACATCAACATGTGTATTGAAGAATCTACAATTAATGACCAATGGGCATCACTTGCATTCACAAAAACCACCATTAGTCACTGTACACTTTCATAATCTATAATAAATAAACAACTAACAAATAACAATGCACAATACTTACATTCCACTTGTGCCAGTTGCTACATCATCTACATCAGGGGCAGGTGCCTGCCACTCTACTCCTCTAATATTGGCTCCATTGGCCACATTCACTACTACTAGAAATAAAACATCCATTGATGTGTCACCCACCACTCACTATTGGCCTAGGTGCACCCCACATTATCAACTTGTATAGGATCTATACCACATCTACCTCATCTGTACCATGATGCACTAGTTGTGCTCCTATCGAACCTGCCTCTATCACCTCTCATCTCTCACTCTAGTAGATCTCAACCATATATATGGCTCTAGGGGCACATCCTAGGCCATGCCAAATTTTCAAAATACTCACTCACCCTAGAACAACTGTGTCACCCCTAGGAAGCAATCCTCTAACCACATGGTGTGCCGAATGCACCTCAGCTCCACACCATCCTTTACCCATCCACCATAGTCTTTATATGGTCTCTATATAATGGCCCCAGGGCCCATTTGATCTAGCATCAACCTATAGGTGGTCGTATCCATCCTCCTGCTATGGGTGTCTACCCACCTTGCTGAAAATATCTCAGGTTAGAGCCCAATCGGCTTGTGGCCCACTGAGTGGCCTCAATATCGCTATATGCTCATATGCCCCATATGTAACAAATTTGTGGCTCCTATTCCACCCCCATGATCCTCCTGAGTAAATCTATACAAATATCTATATAAGTGGGCCAATACACACTATGCCCATACATACCTAGTCCCATGCTCCTTTATATTGTGACAAATATCATGCATCTTATACAATATCCCAACTTCGCCACCCTCCACTACCACTGATGATGCTAGAATCACTGCAATAAACTTCCACAATTGTAGAACACTGGATCTCAATATCACATCTAAATTGATATGAGTCTCTACATGTACTCATGTGCTTATAAAATATCACCTCGTTGCCCTTAGTTGACTATATGCATCCACTACAGTCATCACATATACTCTCTCTCCCTATAATAGGAAACCATAATATCTTGTATACATCCTATAGGGTCATTGTCATCTCACCAGTAATTAACCATAATGTACATGTATTGTGCACCATCTATCACACAAAGTAGTCAACATAGGCATATTATGGGGTATCTCCCCCAATCTAGTAATGTGCCATAGGCTGACATGGTCCAATATATCCCACTTAGCATCTGAACAACCCTAAAGTAAGTAGTGTACTCAAATGACAACCCACCTGAAACTCTCTCGAGTGTATGTCCCTCTACACAACACAAAAATAAAAAAAAATTCTTCCATTAGTACACTATACATATGAAAAAATCACTTATCATAACATCAAACTGATAAGAATATCAACATTTCACAGTTACATGCCCAATCCCTACTCTAGAATGTTAGCACTCAAGAGCAGGTCATGGGCCCAAATTAGGTCACTAGCACCTACAACTGGGTGCTAGTGTCCAAGGGATAGAAACTCCCTGGACCACTTCCACCAGGTCAGAAATGCCAAAAATTGTTTTTCAAATTTTCCTAAAATTGACATGAAAACAGACATATTTGACAATGTTTTCCAAAATTCATCACACTTACCAACTCATCGGTCATCTGTGAAGCCATGACCTGCCACTACTCTCTCAAATCTAGTCAAAATAGCTTCTCTAACATGTGGCATCCTCACATCTTAGAGCTCTAAATCTCAATCGATCTTGGTACAAATGAAATATTATTCACTTTTCACTATTACTATATATAGTAACTCCAATTTTTCCTCTGCTATAGTTACTATTTATAACCATTTTACAACTAATACATGTTACATAGTTTCACTCATATCTTGAGCCTTGTAACTCCACTTGACTCGCATTTTACCATACAGATCATAATTTCCTCTAGCACCATACCATACATATTTTAACATCTCATATTCACATATGGCACATGTACTACACAATATCTATTCATACATGGCGATTAAACTATCTAATACTATTTCTCATTTACTATTACAACATCTTATATGTTTTAATTTCAGCTCAATCTCATTTCTCTTCCCTTCACCCTTTCTCCAAAAGGGGGCATATAATCATGATCATCTCATAATCCATCTCAGGTTATAATGTAGTCAATCGATACTCCTAGCATATTACTATTACAACTTTCTTTGATGTCATTCGAACAATGGAACAATCATTTTATATAAAAATCAATACTTTCTACTATTTAAAATCTATTCCTATAAATGACCTAATCTATGGGAAAAGCATAAAAACCTCTCCATGAGTAATTTACTAAGTACATAATCTCAAAGCAATCTTATATCATTCAAAGCAAATCAATCAATCAGTTCAATAAACACACTTACTATATCTCTTAGATGACCTAAATTTGGAGCTACATTACATTAATATTACTTACATATGACCTAACTTGGAATCCATCTAGAATTACTCAAATTGGAACACACATTACTATAGGAGTGGGGGCAATGAGATGTCATTACCTTTCCTATACTACTCCTATATGGGTTCTTTAATCGGAATAAACAATTTCTCAAACATAACTAATCAAAACTAAATTTGGTCTCTATTTGTCTGCAGTGGTTGGACCTTTTGGGAATGTAGTCATGGATGGAGATTAAAACTAGACCTCTCCCCCCAATACTCTTCCTCTAGTGCTAGGATGCCCAAATCCTCCCATTTACAAACAAAATTAGGTTGGCAATTGATCACTCCCTACCTCTTCAATCTCCTTTTGGAAACAATTAAAAATATCCAAAATCTCCAAATAATTTCAACTATTTCTCCAAGTTTTCCTTACAATGGTTCACTATCTCCACTTATGGCACATGGGTCAAAACCGTTGATCTATGGTTTGTCACGCTACAAGTTTCTATTTTCTACACACACTTTGGAACAGGCTTCTCCAAACTCTATACAAGTATGTTCCTTACTTCCTTTACACTACTTGAATTTCATTCAAATAACATAAAGGGGGGAAAATGTAGAAACAAAATCATGCACATATTACTATTTTACTATGCCATTAGTATGTTGTTTATATGCATGGATCTTAAGTAAGAAAAGTATTCACTAGTGACACAATACTTTGTCCATCTTCTTATTTTGATTGTTTCTATTATCTTTCTCTTTCAAATCTTTCATTTTTATACCCACTTTTGGTTGGGTCACAGGGATCCATGTCTGTCATTCTTTTCACATTTGTCATCACTTATCCTAGGACACTAACACCCATTCTAGACATTAGTGCCTAAGCACTCCTATCCATTTTGGGGGCTCATGTCCTCTTTTTTCTTTCTACACTTTTTCACATTTGTGGGCAGCCTTTCTAGTTTTCTTATCCTTATCTTGAGATCATAGTCATCCTTTTGGATCACTAGTGTCAAAATTCAAACAAGAGATCCATATATATACATAACATACACTTTATTATTTTGGATCGATAAATTATAAAGGGTAATAACATATACATATTATCACTACCATCAAAGGGAATGCATTTTTGGGTTATATACACTACATAGGAAGGGAAAGTTCTCAATTCCATATCACACATTTGCATCTAATCTAGTTATAATCCCATTATCTTTGCATCATTGGCGTGAGGGAAACCTAAGGACACTATTTCACACACAAACACAAAGAACTACATGGATTTTAGAATGTAATGTAACACTCGGTCATAAGCTCACTCTTTGGGTGACTGTTAGGGTCAGTTCATGTTCACATATTACATATTTCATTTTGATTTGATGTGTTTTTGATCTTGCGTATGTAGCTAGGTTTTTTTACAGGTTACAGGTACACTCCGTGATCAAAGAGTGAATATAAGGTGACTGATAGAAAGTGATAGAAAAACCATAGCGACACAAAATAAAGTATATTTTCAACTTTTGTGTAGTCATCAATGCAAGTTCCCCTATATAGCATCAGGTGCTCATGTTTGACATCATCTTCAAGTTCCTAATTTCAAAGAGAGTAGTTACGACACTATTCTAATCCTATTCAACACTTTATACTACCGATATCAGTTCTAGACCATGTATGAATCAACTAAGTACTTTATTTCCCCCATTTAATCATAGTTTTGCATTACTTGAGTGCTTATCATATTTATTTTACTATATTTTATCATATCAACTACTCAACAATTAGATTTAATTCAGTTATTTTTAATCAAAACCTTTTTTTTTTTTTAAATGGTGAGTGAAACTAACCCCAATGGTCACCCTGAGAGTGAACTTATGATTAAGTGTTGTACTACATCTCAGAATCCATGTATTGTTTATGATTCTATGTAGAAATTGTGCGCTAGGATGTCCTTGTGCAAGTTGTACTTGATAACGTGTTGTAGCTAGAATGTATCAATGTAGTAGAATGTGTGGATGGAATATATTGAACTTCCCCTTCCTATGGTGTCTATGTAGAGCATGATTTCCCTTATCCCTTGAATGAATGCTAGATGGATTCCTTTGATTTCTTTAGGTTCCTTTTGGATGCAAGATTAGGTGATGATAGTACTACTTAGTATTTGGTCCTTCATTTTAAAAACATAAATATGTATTTACATGGCTCCCTTATTTGAATTTTAAAATTGAAAACTAGAAGGCTAACCCATAAGTGAAAAAGATGCCTAAAATATTAAAGATACCTAAAAGGAGTGAGTGAGGTGAAAAAGGGTCAGGGGCACCCACAGGGGACAAGATCACCTGGGTTCTATTGTAACATCCTCATTTTAAGACTTCAATAACAAGGGAATTTTTTTTATCATAATGTTCATTGTTCTAAATTCACATAATTTAGAACAAACATTCATTTAGCTAATCCATCACACAACAGTAAACCATATGCAGCTTTCATGACTCAGTATTAAAACTGATCTCTCATGTTTCTTTATATCAATGTGTATACTAAGTATACTTGTGGTTCCCTTATTCCATTAAGGGTCAATCAAGTGTAAATATCTAAAGATCCTATCTGGGTATCTGTTATGGATACCCATCTGATATCACACATCTTTAGTCTAGGTGAAATCAAGACAATGCAATCAGTGACTTGCGATACTTTGGCCAAAATTTTTAAGACATGTATGTCATGATTTTATTCCTAGATGACATACTCATCAAAAGGAATATGTCTTTCACCACACTCAAAACTGTTATCTAGATTAGACTACCTTAACTTATGTCAACCACTTCCAAATCCATGTTAGATACTAAGTAGGGCTAGCTCATATAGATTAGTGTTGATAATCTTCTTAAGGAGACTAAGGGAAATCAAGTGCATCTGAATCGACTTGTGTCACTTGGATCCACTTCATTACCCGTAGTCATCATAAGATGACATCAACACTAGGCCATACTACTATCACTAATTAGTGTATAATAGTGACTTGGATCCATAGTTTATGATAGCAATACTTAAGGGAGCTAGGCGGATAATTGTGCCATAGTGGCTACTCCACAGTATCCAATTAATGACTTGTGTCATTAAATGGGTACTGTGCAACAATGACTATGTTGTGATAGTCTGTTGAGTTCCGCTAAGAAAAACATTGTATCTTAACAAGTTCATTAATTTATTTAATTCACAACTTGTTAATCCCACCCTTTATTATTCTCATCGTTAGGTGTCATGCCTAAGGATTAACTAGGGTTTGAAAATGAATATTCCTTTATGTAAGGATCGTAATGTTTTATTCACTTAAGTGTAGGATTGCAGATTTAAGTCTGCATTATGCTTAATCATTTAAGCATACATTTTCCATTAATTCAGATAAGTGTCATGTTCCTATTTCAGTTGTATTTAATGTAGGAAAACATTCATACATTAATCATTTTCACACAAAATCCTCTTAGGAATAATTTAACTATTCATAACTATTATGTTTAGGTATGTTTTCATACTTTTACAAAGTAACATAACCTATCAAATGCAACAAAAACACATCAATCATAAGCATAACATCTTTATACCATTAATTGTCCCTTTCCTTATAATTTATTTAAATCCAATAAGTATCCCCTTATTCATAACTTCATTATAATCACTAAGTTATCTCAATTATTTTAATTAACATAAACAATTATATATATAATTAAGGATCAATCCTCATAGTCATTCTAAATCATACAAGTACAACTTATTTCCATTCAAGCTAAATAATGGACTTAGTCTAACAACCATATAACTTGTCATATTACATAAGTTACTTAGGTATTAATCACTCTTCATTTATTTCATAATGATATTCAATCACATAAGGCATATAGTACTTCAATAGATGATACATATGCTTAATATAATAGTAGCAATAAATACAAACTGCCTCACTTTTATAAATGAAATCACAACTAAGTTCAACACTTTATCAACTCAGTCACTTCCATTTAAACAATATAATAAAGTAAACCATCTTTATTTCATTCCAAAGTCAATATCAAGTCATATTTAAACAATGAATTCAAGAAATTCCTTTTTCCGAACAATTACAATAAATGGCCATAGGCCTTTCTTATTTCTGAATCAGAAGTACATCAAGAAATGAATACAATAATCATTTATTCAAATCAACTATCTTCAATCAATAGAACAAATGCAACTTTTTATACGTCTTCCTTCTTTCATCTTTCACGAAGTCCATCTGCAAGATTGTTAGCATCTGTCAGTTCATACGAACTGAGCATGATAAGAACTAAATATTCAGAACAACATGCTCTAACTAATAATTTCATAAAAGGAATGTTCTTTTAAATGAAATTATTCTAAGGTTCAAAAAAAACACAACTCTTTTGATCATTCAACAAGGACATCATAAATGAAACATCATCTAAGGAAGATAAGATAACTAAGTACTTCATTCAAGTAATTCTAATCCAAGTATTAATTTAAGACACACATAGGTAACCCAATCAAATACAATTGATCAAAATCAATCCAAAAATAACAATACTAGAATAATAATATTAGTCATATAAGCCCATACTTATATAACTGTAGTTTTATATTATTTTATTGAAAGTTTATATAACATAACTTAATCAAACAGTTGAATATTAATATTCATTCATATAAATACCCTTATCAAGTATAATATCTTAGTCAACTAATCATTATAATTTATATATATTACATAATAATTGTATGAAATTAAGATAATATATACTTCTTAACTCATCATGGAAGTCAAGTATAATCCACATACTTACATACTTATAATGAGTTACTTTTTCCATAAGTTACTCATAGTATAACTCAACATTCAAGTAAGGGTCATTACAAACCTGAAACCTAATCAAAAGGAGATATAAGCTTATACTTCATTAGTATTCACAACAAACATATATGAACTAAGCAACCATAGATGATATATAATCAAATACACTCAATTATATCAACCAATAAAGAACATATTATGATCAAACAATCATCTCATAACACAAGTTATGAAGTTCACCATTCTATTTGAATGAAAGTAGTATAAGTGACTAAGTGTCTACTACAAATAGTCACACTTTAAAATGGATCAACTGAAACTTAAAAACAAATCAATGTTTCATTTCAGTCAAAGACTCCTCTGCTTTTGAATAAAGACTTCACAGTCATTAAACAAGCAAGATACTAATAATCATTTATTGATAATCAATCAACATCAATCAAGTCCAAACTCTATACGAGCTCCAAACCAGTTTATAAAAGGTAACAAGTATCTATGATATTCATTTCAAATTAAGAATATCAAATTGAAACAACAAACTAAAAGAGAGAATTAGTCATACCACTCCACATGTATGAAGTTAAGCTAAACCAAACTTCATTCCACTTAACTTAACCCTAGAAATCATCCACTTAAAAATAGTATCGATCCATTTAGGATTCGATAACAAATTAAGAATATAAGGTAAGATGATGATATCCTTTTGACCTGAGTGAGCCTAAGGCTCAATATAAATCAATATTAACTTAACTCGTCAAAACCACAATAACCTTCATTATTTCATTGAGTGAAGGAGGTGATACACACAACCATCAAGTTGATGAATCCCTTCCATAAAAGTGAAAGTAAATATAGGATGCAACAAAATTAAAATAGTCAGGCATCTATGAAACCACCATTACTCACCAATCATCAACCTAAGGCTTATTTTCAAGTTTCAGAGACTTACAACATGGAGGATGAAGTGATGATACTTGTTACTCAAAAATAACCTAACCTACTCAGAAACTCCAAATGGATAACACAACCAGATAAGATAAAACCCAGTTCATTTTCCAAGGTGATAATCAAAGAATGAAAAATTGAGCACCCAGTAAGGATATCGATTCAACAAAGAAATTCCATTCAAACTTTAGCCATAGGAACCGAATATATAGTCAATACTAGGAAAATTGACTTGATATTCAAAGTCGAACAAGTAGATTATTACAGAGATATAAACAAACACCCATCACCTTACAAGTCAAGATAATGAAACAAGAAAAGAATAACCTATGATTTGTATCCATCAAAAAAAACTTCCAGTTTAACAAAATAGCTCATGCAAAAATACATTAAACCCTTTGAAGGATAAGTATCTATAAACAAAAATACAAGTGCCTCGAAATAGCACATAATGACACAACTATCAAAGATTTATTCATATTAACAAACCAACCCAATATTTCATATATAATTAACTATTACTTCATCAAGTCTAACACACACAACCCAGAAGTAAATAATAAAGAAATACAACCATATTCTAGAAGCAAGATTTCATGATACACACAGATAATCAAATTTTAGAAACAAATATACAAAACCCAGAACTAGAGAACTAGATTTCATATAAGAGAAGAGTTCTTTTCATGAAGCCATTAAATAGAGAAAAATATCTCAAGAGTTAGAGCCTATCATGCCTGGTAGAGCTCCTGCAATTCCTTTCCAAGCTCTCCAAGTTCTTCTCCAAGATTTCATGAAAAATCCCACAGAGAAAATGAAATGGCTTCCACAGAAACCCTTCCTTCTCCATCTTTCCAGTTTAATAGCCATTGCATTAATTTTTCCACTATTTCCTCCACCATGCAATTGATAACTCATGTTTATCCAAAAATGAACTATGAGTTTGAAAAATAGAAAGTTGACATGTAGAGCTAAAGTGATTGAATGACCAAATGAAAAAAGAAACCTAATTCCTTTATCTTATCCAAAAACCATCGTCGTTTTCCCAAGGTGGTTTTTGGTTTAGCTAATGCCATTAATGCCAAGGTAGGACTGTCAGTTACCTCCTTGAATCCCACCAACCACCATCTTACTATTTTAAATTAGTAATCAAACTAATAGTTTTCCAAGCCTTCACTAAACCATTAGCCACAAATTTAGCATGCATGGCCAAGTCTGACTTGGTCTCCTACCAAAGGGTGGTGGTGGCCATCAATTAAAACCAATTAATTTACCAAGTATGAGTATGGGATGGTGCCCAAATCACTTAACCATTCCACTAACTCCTTTCATAAATGTTAACCACAGTTAGGTCTTTAGGGTTAGGTCATAGGATCCCCCTTAGATAGGTTAGGATTAATTTAAATAATCATTAATATATCAACCTTAGCTTAGGTTGTCAACATTTAATCAAATTCCATAGGGTTACATTAGCCCTTAAAATTTAAACATCACCATTAGCATAGGTTAGATTAGGCCTTCCTTCATATATAATGAAAATAATAAGACCTTACCTTAATACTAACCTTCTTAAGGCCATTAAGTAGTTTATCAAAATGAACCAAACTGCTTAAACAATTATGCCTTCAACAAAGCAATCTTTAACAACTCAGGTTAGATTTATAATCAACATGATCTGCCACATGAAAATTAAAATTCCAGAAATCATCAAGAATTCAAGTATCATTACAACTTATAGTCATAATAACATATCGATTTAGGATAATACCTTGGATCACTGCAATTGATCCAAGGTGTTATCCTACATCCAATATCGATACAATAGTCTCAGAAGTAGCAATTATATCAAGACATTAAATAGCTTACCAGATTACCTGATCACTTAACTATTCCAAGAACCTGATTTACACTTTCCACAAGCTGAAATCACTAAGTTCATTTCAAAAACTAGTTAAGTAAGTACTTCATGATCAACAACATAAGTACAAATACTTCCATAAGAATGATTAACAAACCAAGATCTTATAAGCACTTGATATCATTCCAGACAAACATGATTAAACAGTTCAAAAGAGCACAACAACTCAGAACACAATCACATGTCAATGTTATCCAACTACTTACAAAGAAGCAAGTACATATATCAACACACAGAGGCATTACATACCTCCCCTCTAAAAAGCATCATCGTCCTGATGATTAACTTAATTCAACACAGTTTTAAGAACACAGGTAATAATATAACTTATTCAACCATAAAATTATCAAACAATCAACATAACTTGTAAAAATTCAAGTTTCTAGAGGTTCATAACAACATCAAAATGGTTGTACCAACACTTATTAAAAGTGTTTTTCTCAAAAACATCAAAATGAGAGATATTTTTTAAACCAAATATCTCAAGTATCATAGAAAACTAAAAATTTTCTGTTAAAATAGATGTGGAAAATCAGTTCTCATGTCTTTTAGATTCTCCCAAGTTGCACTTTCTTCATTAAACTAGTCCCATTGGACCTTGCATTGACTTATTTCCCTGGTTATGCAAGTGCAACTTACAAGTTTCTAGCACCCTTATGGGTTCAACCATGATTACCCCTAGGTCTTGGACCTGCAAATAATTCCAATTTAATACATGTGACAAATCTGAAACATATTTCTTAAGCAAGGAAATATGAAAAACATCATGCATCTGTGCCAATGTGGGAGGCAATGCTAAGTGATAGGCAACAAGATTGACCACTTCTATGATCTCAAAGGGTCCTACAAATGAGGTGATAACTTGGCTGCCTTGCCAAAAGTAATAGAACTCTTTTTAGGCTTGACTCTTAAAAATAATTTTTCACCAAGTTCAAATTTCCTATCAACCCTTTTCAGGTCTGCATAGCTTTTTTTCCTATCAACAGCTTCCTTTAATCACTCACAGATTAATTTTACTTGTTGTTCCATTTCAGTAAGCATTTCAGGTCCAATTACCTCTCTATCTTCTATGTTATCCCAGCTAAAAGGGGTTCTACACTTTTGTCCATATAATGCTTCAAAAGGTGCCATTTTTAGAGAGGAATGATACATGTTATTGTATGCAAATTCAACCAAAGGAAGGTATTCTTCCCATTTGTACTGTTGATCCATACAGTACATCCTAAGCATGTCTTCCATTACCTGATTAACTCTTTCAGTCTGCCCATCCATTTCCGGATGGTATGTGGAACTAAAGTTCAATTTCATTCCTAAGGCTGCATTTAGAGTTTTCCAAAAATGTGAAGTCATTCTTGGATCTCTATCAGATATAATTAACTCAGGTACACCATGCAATCTGAAAATTTCATGAACAAATCTCTTTGCAAGAACAGGTGAATCATCCTTCAGATTACCAGCAATGAAATGAGCTACTTTTGTTACAACCACAACCAAAATAACATCATGTTTATTTTTAGACATAGGAAACCCTTGAACAAAATCCATGCTTATTACTTTCCATTTATATTGTGGTATGCTATGAGGGTACAATAAACCAACTGGGTGCATATGTTCAACCTTAACACACTGACATTCTAAGCAATGTGATACATAATCAAGTATATATTTCTTCATCCCTTTCCAAAAATATTGTTGTTTTACATCAGCAAGCATTTTTTTCACTCTGGGATGTCCAGAGTAAGGTGCATTGTGAAATTCAGTCATCACTTTCTTCCTTAACTCATTTTCTAAGGGTACATACACCCAATTTTCATACCTTAGGATTCCTTCACCATCGATTTGGAATACTTTGTATCTTACATCATTAGAATCTGCAACAAGTGTTATTTTTACTTGTTGATAATACATATCAATTAACATTGCTTTCTTTACCTCATCTTTGAACTGAGTTCTCAAGGTTACAAGTGCAGAAATATGTTTCCTATGACTTAGCACATCTTCCACTCTGTTCTCTTTACCTTTAATGTAACTTATATCAAATTCATATTGAGACAAAAAAACTAACCATCTTCGATGCCTTGAATTAAGATTAGGCTGAGTGAAGATGTATTTCAGCCCAAGATGGTTTGTTTTTAACTAAAAGGGCTTCCCTAAGAGATAAAGTCTCCAAACTTGTAAGTGCATGTTCTATGGAAGCAAGCTCTAGGTCATGGGGATCATAGTTCAGCTCATGTAACTTGAGATTTCTACTTTCATATGCTATTACATGATCATTTTGCAGTAATATACCCCCTAATCCTTCTCTGGAAGCATCTGTGACAACTGTAAAGCTTCTGTTAGGATCCAGAAACAATCAAAATAGGTGTTGTAGTTAGCTTTTCTTTTAATGTTTTAAATGTTGCCTTACATTTATCATTCCAAATAAACTTTTTATCTTTCTTTTGCAGTGAAGTAATTGGGGCAACAACCTTTAAAAAGTCTTTTACAAATTTTCTATAGTATCCGGTAAGCCCCATGAAGCTTCTAACTTCATGAACATTCTTAGGTGTTGGCCATTCAATTATGGCTATAATATTTGATGGATCAATAGAGATTCCATCCTTGCTTATCACATGTCCTAAGTAATGTACTTTTGTTTCATAAAAAGAACATTTTGACAACTTTCCAAACAATTTTCTCTTCCTTAAAATTTCAAGTACAATCCTTAAATGTTCATTGTGCTCCTCCACACTTTTTGAATAGATAAGAATATCATCCAAGAATACAAGCACAAACTTGTCCAAGTATTCTTGAAAAATATTATTCATCAAATTCATGAAAGCTGCAGTGTGTTTGTTAAACCAAAAGGTAAAATAATGAATTCATAGTGCCCATACCTTGTTCTAAAGGTTGTTTTATGTATGTCTTCATATTTGATTCTCAACTGATGGTACCTAGATCACAGATCTATCTTAGAATAAACTGATGCACCACACATCTGATCAAATAGATCATCAATTTTGGGAAGAGGGTATCTATTCTTGATTGTTGTTTTGTTTAACATTTTGTAGTCAATACAAAGTCTAAGTGTTCCATCTTTCTTTTTAACAAATATCACTGGTGCTCCCCAAGGCGAGACACTGGTCTTATTAACCCCTTAGATAAAATTTCATGCAATATGTGCCTTTAGTTCAACTAACTCTGTTGTAGTCATGTGGTATGGTGCTTTGGAAATAGGTTCAGTTCCAGGTTTGATTTCAATTGTGAAGTCAAACTCTCATTTCGGTGGAAGACCAGGTAGTTCTTCTAGAAACACATCATTGTACTCTCGTAACAGTGGATATTTTTCCATAAAATCATTACCTTCTTCTACTGATTCAGATATTTTTACTACATATAACATGCAACCTTTGTTTTTGGCCTTTTTAAGCTGCATGGCTGATATTTCCCTAACTGTAATATCTCTTTTTACACCTTGAATGTCTGTTGTTTTCTGTAGATCGTCTAAACATTTTATGTGTTTTCCATAACAATCCACATGTTTTCCTTATGATCAACAAGCCAATTCACACCAATTATGATGTCATAAGACCCTAAAGGTGCAACATAAAGGTCTACTTCTGTTGTAAATCTTGGTAATTCTAAGGTTGTGCCAAAAAGACATTTATCAACTGTGTGGACAACATTGTTCCCATAATGGACAGTCCATGATTTTTCCATAATTCTATATTTTATTTTTAATTTTGAAGCTAATTTACTAGAAATAAAGCATTTTGTAGCACCAGTATCAAAAAGTATAGTTACAGGTATGCCAAACAACTTACCTGGCACTTCTATGGGCATAGCTTGCTTTTCAACTACTATAACATGTATCTTGTGTTGCTGGTTGCTGTCATTTTTATTTAGAGGGAATTGATTTTTGTAATGGTCCTTTCCACAATTATAATAGCCCCCAATAGGTCCCTTCCTGGCTCAAACTTATTCTCATTTTAAAAATTACTTTTTTGGCCACTGTTGTTTTTCTACCCACTATTTCTGTTATTTACAGCAGGTTTATTTTTGTTGTTTTCTTACTATTTTCAGCCCCAAATCTACTTTTAGTCCCAAATTTTTCCATGCAAAATTTTTAGGTGCCAAGGGTGAAGGAGAGTTAGAAACTTTCTTACATTTCTCTTCTTTATGTACAGAAATTACCTTCAATTTTTGTTCTTGCCTTATGGCCTTTTCTACAACTCCTTCCATAGTGGATGGACTGTGTACATCCACCTCTCCACCTATAACGAGATTCAGCCCCATTATAAATTTATGTATCCTGAACTTTTCATCTATTTGGTACTGCAGTACATACTTGAGAAGTTTAGTAAACTTCTCCCAATATTCAGTTACAGTCAGTTTTCCTTATGTTAATGTTTTAAATTCAGACATTTTCTTATCATAATAGAGTTATGGCAACCAACACTGCCTAAAGTAACCTTTAAATTGATCCCAAGTGATGTTTGCTTCATCAACATTAAGTTCAACCTTATGGTTATCCCACCATGAAGATGCTTCATGGGAAATATGGTAAGCTCCCCATACTACTTTGGTTTCTTCAGAGAAGTTCCTTATTGCAAAGTACTTCTCCATCTCGCCAAGCCAATTCTCAGCCCCATCTCCCAGGGTGGTACCATCAAATTTTGGTGGAATTATCCTTTTTATGTCACTTTTAATTCAGCTACTAACCTTTCCCTCTTGTTTTCAGGATGATTGGGTACATTTGCATTATTATTAGCAACATTAATATTATTTATAGCATTGGAATCTTCAAGCCATTAAGTTTTTTTCCATGTGGTTTTCCCTGAGACTACTCATTTCCAGACTCAGCATTATTTCCATCCACTTGTTGTTCAAGTACAACAATTTGATCCCTTATGTCCAATAGAAACAAGGATCTTATCCAGCTTTTGAGATGTAGCTGCTTCACCACCTAGAGGCTGGTCATTCACAACATGTCCCCTTGTTCTAACCATTTTCTGTTAACAAGAAATTAAGTTTTATCAGTGATGGACTCAAATAGGTCCAAGAGCTGTAACCTTCAACTCTGATACCAAAATGTAACATCCTCATTTTAAGACTTCAATAACAAGGGAAATTTTTTTATCATAATGTTCACTGTTCTAAATTCACATAATTTAGAACAAACATTCATTTAGCTAATCCATCACACAACAATAAACCATATGCAACTGTCATGACTCAGTATTAAACCAATCTCTCATATTATTTATATCAAAGTGTATACTAAGTATACTTGTGGTTCCCTTATTCCATTAAGGGTAAATCAAGTGTAAATATCTAAAGATCCTATTTGGGTATTTGTTACAGATACCCATATGATATCACACATCTTTAGTCCAGGTGAAATCAAGACAATACAATCAACAACTTACGATACTTTGGCCAAATTTTAAAGACATGTATGCATGATTTTATTCCTAGATGACATACTCATCAAAAGGAATATGTCTTTCACCACACACAAAACTATTATCTAGATTAGACTATCTTGACTTACGTCAATCACTTCCATGTCCGTGTTAGATACTAAGTAGAGCTAGCTCACATAGAGTAGTGCTGATAATCTTCTTATGAAGACTATGGGAAATCAAGTGCATCCAAATTGACTTGTGTTGCTTCGGATCCACTTCATTACCCATAGTCATCATAAGATGACATCGGCACTAGGCCATATTGCTATCACTAATTAGTGTATATTAGTGACATGGATCCATAGTTTACGATAGCAGCACTTAAGGGAAATAGATGGATAATCATGCCATAGTGGCTGCTCCACAATATCTAATTAATAACTCGCATCATTAAATGGGTACATGTGACATAACAACTATGTTGTGACAGTCTGTCAAGTTTTGTAAAGCGAAACATCATATCTTAATAATTTCATTAAATTGCTTAATTAATAGCTTGTTAATCCCAACCTTTACTTAACATCCTATTTGTTACTTCTCATCCAGAATTTTATTTTTTAAAAACTTTATGCAACTAATCTAAAAACCCATATATTTAAATCTACATAAACCTTAGTGCAATCCATTTCCAATAACTGTCATGAACCATGTGTAGTTGCATGATAGAATACTAAACATACTCGTTCTCCCTCGATGCTCTGTATGAGCCCATACATAAAATATATCCTTTGATTATCCTTTAATAAGACATGATATATATAAGCGAAAACCCCTAAGTGTGTACCTGGGTCCTACCTATGAAATCTCACATCTTAGATATCTCACAGGTATCTCATATCTTAAATATTGGTGAAACATTGATAGTGTAATCAACAGCTTACACCACTTTGCACAAAGCTTGAGTCATGTATGCCATGATCAATCCCATGAAAACACACTCGTCATTAGGAAATTTTTGATCCACCTTAATCACTTATTCAGTTACATGGATTCACAATCTTGAATGTTGTAAACAACTACCAGCCTTGTATAAGGTACACCACTGGATTAACATGCAAGAAGATGTACCCTCATGTCATCCTATGATGTCTATTGGGAGGTAAGTGTCTCAATACTAAATCAATTCCCACCCCGTATCCATCCTAAATTGATATCAGATAGTGTATTTGTGAGGTCCAATCTAATTTTATAACTCTAAGACAGTTGGTGCTTATTGCGATACCTTGCAAAAGACTAGAATTTAATGGGGAAACTCTGCACATCTACTATACAACATCATCTGAATGAAGAAAAATATCTTAATAGGGATACAACTGTGTAGTGGGTGTAATGAGTTAGCTCACTAAGCATTTTTATTGGAACGGGGTATCTTTCTTTAGTTTATAAATTAGTTTTAAATCATGACAAGATAGCCTAAGCCTCGTGACAATTCCTCCTTGAATTAGTCACCTCTTAGGTCTTGTCTCTATTAGATATAATAATATTTCATTTATCCAATTGAACTTAATTACCTCATTTGATTGTAAGTTGGTGATAGCTGTATATGGGAATCATAACAATGTTTCTTTTAAGTTCAGCATTGTAGATTTATTACTATCTTAGCTTAACCAATAAGCCTATGTTTCCTACCAAATTACTATCATTATATACCACTGATATAACTATATCACCATAGGGCAACCATTGGTACCATATATCTATATTCATTAGAAGTATAGAAGTGATGCAATCTCATATTCACTGGAAGGTATACGAACGTATCATCCCTTTATTGGATTTCTTGGTACTCATGATGATACCTAACCTTCCTTCTTAAGCATAACATCTTTCTTATTTTATGCTTAAATGTAATCATTCAATTGAGCATACTTATAATAGGTCATTTATTGATACTTACGATAAGCTCATAGTATGTAAGTATTTCTTAGGTTCTCAACACCTAAAGACTTACCCATCCTTAAGGGGGTACTTCCCTTTATTTTAATTTAGATCATGTAACTTTATCAAAAGATCATAATGGTTCCTTTTAATATTTTCCCTTAAGAAGAACTTGATTTCATTTAATCCTTGATTAGTATTCACTCTTGATTAGGTAACCTTGCATCCCCAAGTTACCCATGCATGATGATTCAAAATTCAGATGCCTAATAAAATAAAGGCTTAAAAATAAATATGATACTTAATATTCTTAGTACATAACAATGTCCTTACAGAGGACTTTGAGAAGGATAACATATACATGATTGACATCCTCATAATCGCATTGGAAATATTTTTCCTTTTAATCATTATATGATCCATGAAACTATAGTATTACCAACAGTTAATCAGTAACCATACTAATGAAGTAAATTTCATTACACATAGCACTCTAACTCATGGATGTTTTATCACATCATGACTTATATTAGACCTTTAACATGATATAATATATATATATCTATATATATATATACATATATATATCATCTATATATAATTTTCTCTAAAAAAGATATAATATTACATTTGTCAATTCTACATAGGATAACTTACTACTTGATTTGGCAATACAAAATCTTAATATCCTTAAGTAATTTCCATTGTTATTGCACCATTCTATTTAATAGACAGATGTACAGTCATGAAGTAGTCCAATTAGTACTACCACCCTTACTTAATAATTCATTCATTGTACCCTCAACATGATGACAACGATTAAAAGTCTAGTAAACACTCATTCCTTTGAATTCCTTCATTAACAGTTAACCTTTTTATTTCATTCATTTACATAGCTTAAACATACAAGACTTTGTAGAGATCAAAATATTCATCTTTCATTGATTCTCAATCAGTACAAATACAACAAAATATCTAAATTATGTCTATTGTAATAACATGCCAAATCCGTGATAATTATATGATTTATACTTCAAGAAGCAATAAAATCAATCATAATAATAAATTTTCAACTTTGGTCTTCTTTCCACCTTACTGAGCTTCATCTGCAAAACATGTTAGCACCTGTCAGTTCATACGAGCTGAGCATGACAAATATTTATCCCATGCCTAATAGTTTATGCCATTGATCATTTAAGTAAATGAAAAGCTAAGTTTTAATAATTCATATAATCCACATAAGAAGACAAGTCAGTAATAGCAACATAACCAATTAATTAATCCTTCATCAAACAACTATTAACTCATAAAGGTATTAGAGGATAAAACATAGAATCCATTTAGCTTACCTTTTTCCATACCTTATTAGCTTAGGTATTTGAACTAACTATGTTTACCTTTTTATACTTTTCAGATTCACTTATTTCATACCTTTATCTACTATCCAAGTAAGCTATACAAATACATATATACTTATTTAATTACTTACTCTACATCCAAGTAAGCTATACAATACACATATACTTATTTAATAACTTACTCTACATCCAAGTAAGCTATACAAATACATATTTACTTATTTCATAACTTACTCTACATCCAAGTAAGCTATACAAATACATATTTAATTATTTCATAACTTACTCTACATCCAAGTAAGCTATACAAATAAGTATCGATTAATTTATTCCTACCTTCTTTAGAAACAATGGATTTATGGCCATTCCATACACAATTTACCCATAGCAGACAATTTACTAAATACTTGACAATTGTAGTGAGATTTTATGAACTGAGTTATTGAGTTTTGAGAAAGGTACTTTTACACCTTGTCTACTGAAAGTAGCTCTCTACTTATCGCCATGAAGATCTATAAGATGGTCTTGGTAGCTACTACTAGTTTAAATAATATGCTAAATATATCAAAGAAGTGTTTTAAGATAAACACCAAATCAAATAGTAACCTACCATAACAATAAGACACATACTCATAACTAAGAAATATTACACATAAGAACATGGATTAATTTAATTTCCCAATATCCCTGAGAAGTCCATACTCATCCTCTGCCAAGGAAAGACATATTAATCGATATCCATTAAATTTCTTTGAAACCTATTAAAATTACGAGAGCACATTTCCCTACATGGTTCACATCAATCTAAAAGGTGAGTAGGAACCTTTTCATTCTAGCCTACTACCCACTGACAGAGATAACTATCTCTATGACCTGTTATAGCCATCAAATCTCAAAATTGGGAAGCAAGGCTCAGGTTGACAAGCTCCTAGTTAATCTATAACCGAATCATAGTTTCGGTTCCTTATTTATTTAATTTCATCTATAAATACTCACATCATAAAATAGATTTACACCTAGTCATCTCATATATCTAAACCTGGAGATTACCTCCCACTTCTATGACACAGAGCTGATAATAAATAACTAAAACCATGAATACAAGAAGAGGGTGTCCTTGTTATTGCCTAGTTTTTGCCAAAACAGGATACATTGATAGGAAATTAAATAACACAAATTGACCCCATTTAAGTTCCTTATTACGATATGCAATACCACCTTGTTATATCGCCACCATCTGGTTTTGTCCCAGTTCCTCATAAATTTTCATACGCATTTTTAGGAAAATAAGACCAAGAAAAAGACCAGCAGTAGACCAAATCTTTTTACGTGTTACCGATAATACTACAAAATATACAATCATAGAAAGAACCCTATCATAATCCTCTGGATAAATCCTAGCTTTACAATAATATTCAACATATAATCAAATAATAAAATAACCTGGTGAAGACTCACTAAAACCCTCACATAGTAGGAACAATCATTCACCACACCATATTTTTATAGTTATTTTATAGCTTGGATTTCATTCTCAAAATAAACCACGAAACCCAATATTTTTACATTTCATAATTCTTTTACCAAGAATTTCATTTGTATAAAAGTGCAATGGAATAAACTGTTAGAGAAAGGAAAAAGGTTTATCATTCCTAGAAAGTGTTAGTGATCTCATTTTCAAATTGATCCAGGAACAAACAACACTTCTAGTGACTCCTTCCCCTAATTTCATCCCAAAACAGTGATCGAAATATATTCACAACACCCGCAAATCAGTCTCAAACTATGTATTTAACTTGGTTTGAAGATTCCTCAACTGATTCTAAACTTGCATATAAAATACTAGAGCTGGAGTTCAATTTCCTTCCCAAAAATTTCATAGAGTTCGACTGAAACTTTCCCCATCTTCTTATTGAATTCTCCAACCAAAAACCAGAATGACCAAATGACATGCAAGTGATTTAGCTTCTCCAAGAATCTTCATCATTCCCAAGGAATTAAATGCGCTCTAAATGCATTTAATGATACAATGAATGGTTGGAATAATTGAACTTATCCGCCACCACCAATGTTATCCCCTAAAATTAGTAGGATCTTGAATAGAAAAACTTCCTCCATTTGTATGTGGAATCTAATAATACCTAATGCATAGTCAATGTTCAGCATGTTGCTAGATATTCTAAGTCAAGTATACTCGCATGATGACTATGTCCCATTTTAACACTTAAGTTTCTACCAATTATTGCATGCATGAATTATTTTCAAGGTCAAGACTTATTCGAAACATGAGTCTTCATAATGCATGGGTCCATAGTGACCAATTTCACCATTTACATTAATCGATACAACTTATCCAAAACCGCAAGCCTTATACCTCAAAGATTGAAATAATCCAAGAATGGGAATTCACTTAGTGGTCTTGGTTGAATGATAATTTAAATAAGAATATAATATTTCCATTATAGGTTTAGAAATCTTAAGGCTAACACTATCGATCACCCACCCAAATTTTACTCAATAGTTAAATACCGAATTATTCATTTACAAGTTCATGTTTTCTCAACTTAACGATAGTTGAATGGGTTGTAACTATCGTTCAAACTACTAGAAAAATAATGGTGATCAAGAAAAGCTGAACCATTCATAATTTTGTCAAACATGATGAACCAAAACAATCATGTAGTATTTACATACAAGGTTTATAGCTTTTATCCCAAGAGCGGGTCATCCATTTTTCATTAACCTTATTTCATGCTGAAATAACTATTAGTTGCTCAAACATGCACTTGCATCTCAGATCTCAAAAGGTCCGAGGTGTATGAGACCACAATGGAACCATCCCCAAGTTGTGGGACCTTATGTGCTTGGGATGGATCTTCAGAGAAGGCTAGTTCCTCTATCTATTTCTACTACTATTGTTACTCCTAGAGATGAAAGGGGAAACTAAGCTAAGAATGCCAAGGGACCAAGGAAAGAAGGATAACGTGAAGTAAACTACACTAAAAGGTGATAGCACTAGAAAAGAGGGGTTAACACTATTTTTTTTGAGTGAGAACTATAGGGAATGTGTAAAAGGAGGCTAGGCACAAGTAGCACAACAAAATATGCATTCACTAGATCGTTCTCGTGGAACACAACCAAGTATGGAACTATAGGGGCTTGTAATAGCACAAAAATACACAATGTAAGAGAAGAGGAAAGAAGAAGGAATGTAAACATGTAAGAATAGAGAATAGTCACAAAACGATGCTTCTATTACTTCAAAAAATGCACAGAACTGTTACAATGATAAGGAGGCCGATATCCACAGGCAAGAGCAAAACATGGGGGTCTACAACTCAAAACACAGAAAATATGGAGTCCTTAGAAACATGAGTAAGGATCCAAAGTGTCCATCCCTTTACAATGATCCCCAACCCTCCCTTTATAGATTTAGCACAGAGGGAAGAAGGAGAGAGAGAAGAGGGAAAACTAATTCGAAGCTCAACCACCATCGTTAATGCCTCCTTTGAATCCACCCCAAATCTATCATATCTGCATCAATTACTTGTTCGACACCTTGAAAGAGGGGGAATGATGAATCATATCAAATCTGATCTAGTTATTGCGGGCAAATAGAGCTGTATTTATGGCATGAAGACATTTCTTCATTTTTCCCCACCTAACCTCTCTAAAATTAAATTTTTAGATCTCCACAGCATAGATGAGGCAAAGATCTTTCCAATGGTGCCAGATTTGTCAAATTTCGAGCATTGAGTCAAAAGATATGCTTATTTGAAATTTGAATCAAGTTCATACAAAATGACAGGAACTGGCTACCTAAACGGGCCCCCTTTTGAAACCAGACACATGAAGGGCTGGCACATGTTTGAGGGAAGCCTTTGTATTTTGCTTTTGGAGTTGCGTTGGGATAACATGTGGCTTCCTCCATGGTTTTCTCATTTTCTTCATGTTTTTGGCTAATTATTTTGCTTAGCGGGGTCATATATCTAACTGGGGACACGCAACATCCTGGCGCTTGTTTGGAAACCCTCTCCCAAATTTTGCCCTTGAATTAGCACCGTGCTAACAATTGGCACCCTCCACTAGCCTTCCTCAATGCTTTGACTATTCAACTCCAACCTTGTCCTTTTATGAAACCAGATGTGTGGAAGCTCTGCGCTCATTTATAAACCCACTCAGGATTTTCCGTTCAAGGTGTGTCGGTTTGACATGTGGAATCTTCCGCAAGATCTTGGACTTTTCAATGGCCACTCTTACCTTTTTGGGCCCTAAACACATGGTGAGCTAGTGCTTGTTCAAGTTTCCCCTTTTGGATTCAATCTTTGGAGGTGCATCAAGCTGACTAGAAAGAAGGTGAATGCGTGGAATGAAGGCACAAGGGCATGAACATAAGAAAGAGGTGTGGGAGGAAAGCAGAAAGAGGAAAATGAAAGCACATGTGACACACGAGAGTGAGAAGAAAGTGTGCAAAATAGAAACAAAGGGGAGGTGTACGCATAGGAGGAAAGAAGAAAAGAGTGCTTACAAAGGAAATGAGTCTATGTAAGCACGCAAGAGGAATGCCAGGGACTTAGCTTATTGGAAGGTAAGTCTGTAGAGGTGAGCACAAGGAGTGTATGATGGGATAGGAGAGAAATTGGGTGTGCAGGAGGAAGGTGCACAAGGGAAACTAAAAGGAGATAGAAGAATGTGAAGGGGAGTAGGAAGGTGTGCAAGGGCGCACAAAGGAACTATAACTATGCCAAAGTGTCAAAGAACAATCCTGAGTGCGTGCAACCTGAAGTGAATGACTTAGGGCCAAAATGCATATGCAAGTTATCCAAAACTACTCAATATAGAATTGAAGTTATCACATTCAATTGTCACATATAACAATCAAGAAAGATATCAATTTACATCAAATTGTATTTTACGGCTAGATAGGTGGCCATTAGCAAATGATGTAAAAAAATGTTTACATAAATCAAATAAGTTTAGCGAAGAGATAACAACAACACACTGCCAACTTAATATTTTTATCAACGTAAGAATTCTTTACGTTCCTACCAGAAACAAAGGTAAGATGAGAATGTCAAGTTAATTAAGGGTGCTATTGATAGGCAATAAGCAATGTCAAGTGGTTACATGTGTAATTACACGTATGTGTGTATACCCTTCTGTTAGAAAATATATCTTTGTGCTCCATTTATATGTATGGGTGAATAATAATTACATGTGTAATTATTATGGTAAATTAGTGAAAGTACATTTACTATGTAAATGTAAATAGTAAATGTAAAATTTGGTTAGTATATGGTAAGTTAGTAAGCTAGAATAATAAAACAATTAGTATTGTTTTATTATTATATTGGTGAGAGGTTTAAACCATATGAGTGTATGGTTGTATATGCAGAAAAAGGTTGTTGTGAGGATTGTTATTATACATCTCCTATATAATGGAGTGTAATGAAATAGTGAATCAATAAAAAATAAGTGTGAGAATAATATAGTGTTGGTGTAGCTATTTCATGTATTCTCTGTATTAGATCAGAGTAATTTTCACACTTCTTAGGCATCCATGCATGCAACTATACACATAGCTACGCAACAAGGCTTATTGTCTCACCCTCGACATTACTTCAATATTATGACACAATTTCCAAATATGACAAACAGAAATCAAGGGGTATTAAATACCTACCCCCTTAATGAATCATCATCTTGATGATTTCTCCTTAATAGTCAAAATTGAAATAGTCATATACAGGTTATATCAATAATATTTTGAAGAGCCAATTCTCATTTTCCTTTAGACTTATAATTTCTCATATATGAAATTCATATTTATTGGATTTTATTAGCCTAATAATGGAAAATCAATCATTCAGTTAGAATTTCATTCATGATCTTTATCTTTACAGCCAGTCATATCATTCAACAACTGAAATATAGACACCAGAAAAATCAAAAACAATTATTTATAATCTAAGACCAACAACGAACTATTGTTTTTCTATTTTCCTTCCAGTCTTATAGTTTTTTTTGTTTTGTTACTAACTTGTTTTTCCAGTTTTTGAATCTATCAAATACAATTTTATTGGTTGTATCACCACCGTCCAAAGGAAAAAACTGTCACACAGTCTCATACAGTCTCCATATGATACATATATATATATATATACATATATACATACATACATACATATATATATTTATATTACAGCCCATCCTCACATGCAATATTAGTTTAATATATGCAACACATAGTCAAATCAAGCTATATAAGGAAAACTTATTCTAGGAAAACATTGTCCCTTTTCCGATGTTCCTTTTCCTTGTGCAAATTTTATTTGCTTGAGTTGCTTCTAGCAATGACTCATAAAACTGGTTTTGTCCCTTTTTAATATCAGTCAAGAGTCCACTCTACTCAACAAGAAGAGTCTTTGCTCATCATATCCAGTTAAGAGGGTGTAAGGAAAACATTATCAACAATTTTACAATGTATTCGTTGGACTATAAAACATGGAATAACCATTAAATCCATTCAATCATAACTAACTACCATCAACTCAAGAAGAGTCAAAACTGTAAAAATAATGTTATAGCCTTATAAGCCTTACATATATATTACTATATCATTATATCCAGTCTGTAGAAGTTCATAAACATGACTTCTCCAATCAATTTATTTCTGGTTGGCCCATTTATACCTGAACAAGGTATATTCCTTTTCATCAAATACCTTCAAGTTATTAACTGTAATAACTTATATGAATTAAGACAAATTATAATTCATAGCTTAGGATATAATCTTGTATAATCCTTAATACAACCTATCAATTGAGTTACTTCTTATTACAATCAGTCGTAATAAGATCCAAATTCAAGTAAGGCCACAACATAAACTTGATCATACTTATAAATATATATAAGTCCAGACTTCCTTAGCCTTTCATTGCATCTGGCATAAACTAAGCATCCATTATGATATAAGTCATACTTAATTATATCTTCAGAGAGAGAGAATACCTACTTAACGCAACAATCACCTCATAAGGAAGTTATGAGTCCTTAATTTTATTCAAACATCAGAAGCACAAGGGCTAAGTGTCTACTTCTCAGTCACGCACTTGGATTTGGTCATCCAATACTTAAGCATATTTTTAAAATGTGCCTTCCCAGCCACAGAACTTCCTATTAAAAGGTCAAGACTTTGTAGTCTTTAATTTGTAAGAAAGATAATGTCAACCATTCATTGAATTATAACTTAGACATTTAGTATATCAGCTATCTACCACCTCGACATAACTTACTCATTTTACTCAAAGATCCTATTTGATCAAAGAACACTGTTAACTTGGTTACCCAAGCATAATGAGCCATCAACAATGTTTATTAAGGAACTCTTAACAAGCATTGACTCACAAACGAGTATTAATAGATTATTTATCTATCCTCAAGAAAGAGGTCTGGAGGATTGTAGAAGACCGATACAACTTGCTTACTTTAAAATTTATGAAGTGTCAAAGAATAAAGTCACTTTATATTCTATAGACCTTACCAACAACAATGTTTTCAACAGGAAGCAAGTAAATTTTTTAAAGACCATTTTAGTGGATGTAATCCACATTCGACAAAAGAAAGACTAAGTTGCAGATTAACTAAGACTTGATCCTATTTGTGCCTGATATCATGCATGAATCTAATAACAATGATTGTCATTCATTTAAACCAGAATTTTACCTCCAAACAATGACTTAAAGGGACAATAAATCTGTCACTATTATCTATTCTATCCTCATGAACTAATATTCACGATAGATATTCAAGATGAAGAACTCATAACAAGTGCTTATATACATATAAATCAACATGATTACCCAAACTAAGGTGAGGCTACAATTCCTACAAGTCTCGGACAGATGACAAATGAATCCCCACTTTTTTTTTTAACAACATAAAACGTTATGGTATTATTTTAAGTACAGAGACTAAGATAATACAACATAATCTTATGGGTTTTGTCCAAGGACCCAATCTCACCATACATCTTAACTTGTGCAATGTTGTAACAAAGAAAGAGAACTAGCAACCCCTATGGTGGAAAAATCATCCTTTTCAAGAAGGAGAATTAGCAACCTGAAAATAACTCAAGAAATCCCCAGTGAGCTGAAAGATCAAACTTTCATCCATCCTAAATACCATGGAGTCGACCCTAAATGGTCTAACTAGATAATACCTTAAAAAGGAAAGAAATCAATCTCATAAGTCCTTGTCAAGCATTCGACCCCGAAGTTTTAATATTGTAATAATAAAACTAAGTTGGCTAGGTAATACCCACCGAATAACATATACTCTCAGGAGTATCAACGTGTATATATTTTTTATATAAAATAGAATAACATGACCACTAACTCACAAAGTAGTTACAGTCATATCTGAATTACTATAATCAATCTACTTACATGTCATGTAATGATCAACCATACTCATTACTTAACTGATAGCTAAGTAACATTATTCAAAAAAGAGGGTTTCAATCATGTAAATAACTTAGATGCCCATATTTCAATGGGTGATCACAGCAACGAAAATGTAGATCACCATTTTCATTCATATTAACAGTTCTACAAGGATTCCAACATAATAATGACAGTTATTTTGTTTTTACAAATACAAAATGGAATAAGTAGCAAGGAGGGAAAAGAGACAATCCATGCACACTTCTTAGATCATATGATTTCCAACCTGTAAATCATGATCATCAAGAATTGGGAAGATAAAACTAAACATACTTGCAATATGTCAAGTATTCACATGAAATGGTCTCAACTCCACCTTTTAGCCTAAGAGTACAAATCTTACTCTCGGTATCCATTTCTTATTTTCTTATCTCCCTAAGGTACACAAAGTGCATGAAAATACTATAATAAATTTGATTATCTTTTCCCATCCATAGTAGATAATGTCCTTGAGTTGGTGATCATGACCTAAATCTTTTAATGGCCCAAAGCATTCACTGTTCACTTGCCCAAGTAGGACACCTAGAAGATTTTATCCTAGAAACATATTCAAGGCTCTAGAATCCTTCTAATTCTCACCATCATTTTTGTTTCAACACATTAGAAAATTAGTGCAAAATTTCCAGATTCTCAGACCTCAATGATCAAGAATTTCATATATTACAGGATCATTCAAACAATTAGTCTGTTTAAGTGCTGATTTCATTTAATAAGGGTTGCCCCTTTTCTTTTGTTTAATGCTACTTATTGTAGATAGTTATTTTTAATCTACTTCATCCACCCTAAGTGGATTTATAAGTCATTTTAGAATTAATTTATGAACCTATCATTGAGACATTTCATTCCATCAAGCAAATCTTCTGATGGTTGCTATCATTTAGCTTAATTTGTTTATCTTAGTTGATCCAATCAACACTTATCAACTGCTCCAAGCATCTATCTTATTTAGTGTGTCATGAAGGATTGTTAGTTTTGTTACATAACTAACCTACCATCGAACCTGAAACATTGTTTGGTCTGGTTTGTTATCCTTGGTAAATCCTTTTATCCTTCATTTTATTTTACTAATAAATATCAAGAATTTAGAAAGCGTAAGGACCTAATAGGTCTAAGAGCTGCAACCTTCAGCTCTGATACCAAAATGTAACATCCACTTTGTTACTTCTCATCCAGGATTTTTTTATATATATAATCTTAACTTTATGCTTCTTGATTTAAATACCCATATATTTAAATCTACATAAACCTTAGTGCAATCCATTTCTAATAACTTTCATGAACCATGTGCAGTTGTATGAGAGAATACTGAACTTATTCATTCTCCCTCAATGCTCTGTATGAGCCCATACATCAAATGTATCCTTTGGTTCTCCTTTACAGGACATGATATATATAAGTGAATACTCCTAAGTGTGTACCTGGGTTCCACCTATGAATTCCACAGGTATCTCACATCTTAGATAATGGTGAAACCTTGACAGTGTAATCAACATCTTACACCACTTTGCACAAAGTTTCTGAGTCATGTATGCCATGCTCAATTCCATGACGACACACTCATCATTAGGAAATTTTTTGTTTCACCTTAATCACTTATTCAGTTATATGGATTCACAATCTTAGATGTTATAAACAGATACAAGTCTTATACAAGGTACAAATCTAGATTAACCTGCAAGAAGATGTACCTCTATGTCATTCTATGATGCCTATGGGAAAGTAAGTGTCTTTAATAACAATTCACCTTGCTACTAGACCACTTCCCTTCCCGTAGCCATCATAAATTGATATAAGGTGTATTCATGAGGTCCAATCTGATCTTTGTAACTCTTTCAAGGTTTGTACTTATTGCAATATCTTGCCACAATCTAGACTCTTGATGAGGAAACTCCACACAACTACTATGCAACAATATCCAAAGAAATACAACCGTCTTTATAAGGATACGACTATGTCGTGGATGTAGTGAGTTAGCTCACTAAGCGTTTTGTATTGGAGTAGGGTATCTTTCTTTTGTTTGAAGGTAATTTTAATTCATGACAAGATAGCCTATGTCTCATGACTATTCCTCCTCAAATGAGTCACCTCTAAGTTCTTATCTCTGTTAGATTCAAGAATATTTAATTTCTCCAATTAACTTAATTACCTCATTAGATTGCAAGTTGAGTGACAACCATATATGGAAATCAAACAATAATTGTTTTAAATTCATTATTGCAGATTTATTACTATCTTTGCTTAACCAATAAGCCTATGTTTCTTACCAAAGTATTTTCATTATATTCCATTAATATAACTATGTCACCATAGGGAAGCATTGGTACCATATATCTATATTCATTATAAATAATGGTGATGCAATCTCATATTGCTGAAAGGTGTGAGTACATATCATTCCTTTATTGAATTTCTTGTACTCATGATGATACCTAACCTTTCTTCTTAAGTATACCCCATCTTTCTTATTTTATGCTTAATTGAGAATCATTCAATTGAGCATACTTATAATAGGTCATTTATTGATACTTACATAAGCTCATAGTATGTAAGTATTTCCTTAGGTTTCAACACCTAAAGACTTACCCATCCTTAAGGTGTACTTCCCTTTATTTTAATTTGGATCATGTAATTTTTATCAAAAGATCATAATGGTTCATTTTAATCTTTTCCCTTATAAAGAACCTGATTTCATTTAATCCTTGATTAGTATTCACTCTTGATTAGGTAACCTTGCATTCCCAAGTTACCCATGCATGATGATTCAAAATTCAATGTCAGATGCCCAATAAAATGGAGGCTTACAAAGAAATATGATACTTAAGATTTTTGGTACATAACAGTGTCCTTACAAAGGACTTTGAGAGGATAAACATATACAAGATTGACATCCTCATAATCGTATTGGAAATATTTTTCCTTTGATCATTAACTGATCCATTAAACTATAATATGATCAACTATTAATCAGTAACCATACTAATGAAGTAAAATTCATTACACATATCACTCTAGCTCATGAATGTTTTATCACATCATGACTTATATTAGACCTTTAATATGATATGAATCCTAAATATACATATATATATCATCAGCTAATATACATTTTCATTAAAAACTATATAATATTACATTTGTCAATTCCACATAGGATCAATTACTACTTAATTTGGCAATACAAATGAATATCCTTAAGTCATGTCCATTGTTATTACATCATTCTATTTTATAGACAGATGTATAGTCATGAAGTAGTCTAATTAGTACTACCACCCTGACTTACTAATTCATTCATTATACCCTCAACATGATGTTAGTGATATAAAAGTCTAGTAAACACACATTCCTTTGAATTCCTTCATTAACTGCTAACCTTTTTATTTCATTCATTTACATAGCTAAACAACAAGACTTTGTAGAGATCAAAATATTCATCTTTCATTGATTCTCATCTGTACAAATACAACAGAGTATCTAAATTATGTCCATATTGTAATAACATGAAAAATCAGTGATAAATCAATAATTTACAATTCTAGAGGTTGTATAGTCAGTCATAATGATAACTTTTCAACTTTGATCTTCTTTCCATCTCACGGAGCTTCATCTGTAAAACATGTTAGCACCTGTCAGTTCATATAAACTGAGCATGAAAAACCTTTATCCCATGCCTAATGATTTATGTCATTGATTATTTAAGTAAATGAAATGTTACAATGCATCAATTCACATAATTCACATAAGAAGACAAGTCAGTAATAACAACATAACCAATTAATTATTCCTTCATCAAACAACTATTAACTCATAATTTAGGTATTAGAGGATAAAACACAAAATCCATTCAGCTTACCTTTTTCCATACCTTATTAGCTTAGGTATTTGAAATAACTATGTTTACCTTTTTATATGCCCATGTTCAGACTTAATTATAATCTATACAAGTATGCCATCAAGTAATACATTCACTTATTTCATAACTTACTCTACATCCAAGTAAGTCTATAGAGTAAGTACAGATATACTTATTTATAACTTACTCTACATAGTAATCTATACAATACAGATATACTTATTTAAATAACTTACTCTACATCCAAGTAAGCTATACAATTAAATAATTATATAGATTATATCCAAGTAATATAGGAAAAGTACATAACTTGTTTTAACTTACTCTACATCCAAGTAAAACAAATATACAAATAATTACATCCAAGTAAGCTATACAAATAATATGATATTTATTTCTACCTTATAAAACAATTATTTACTATTACAAGGGAATTACCCATACAAACATTCACTAAATACTTGAAAATTTTAGTGAAGCTTTTATGAACTAAGTTATTGAGTTTTAGAAAGGTTCTTATACACCTTGTTAGCTGAAAGTATCTCTCTACTTATACCATGAAGCTCTATATGATGGTCTCGGTAGCTACTAATAGTTTTAATAATATGGTAAATATATCATCAGAAGTGTTTAAAGATAAACACCAAATCAGACTACTTTCCTACCATAGCAATAATACACATCTCATAACTAAGAAATATTAACACAGTAGAACAGGGATTAATTTAATTTCCCATTATCCCTGAGAAGTTCCATAAACTTCCTCTACCAAGGGAGGACATATAATCGATATCCCTTAATTTCCTTAAAACCCAATTAAAATTACGAGAGCACATTTCCCCAACATGGCTCACATCAATCTAAATGGTGACATAGAACCTTTGCATCAGTAACCTACTACCCACTGAACAGAGATAATTATCTCTGTGACCTATTTATACATCAAAATCTCAAAATTTACAATACAAAGCTCAGGATGACAAGCTCCTAACCAATCAATAACCGAATCCTAGTTTCGGTTTCTTAAAATGTTATCTTCATCTTTAAATACTCAAACATAGTAATATATTTACACCTATGGTCATTTCATATATCTAAACCTAGAGATTACCTTGCTATGATAGAAACTAGGTAATAAATAACTAAACCGTGAATACAAGAAAGGGTGTCCTGGTTCATTGCCTCAGTTTTCCCCAAAAATGGGTACATTGATAGGAAATAAAATAACACAAATTGACCCATTTAAGTTCCTTATTACGATATGTAATACCACACTGTTATATCACCAAACTGGTTTTATCAGATTACCCAAATTTTCATAACATTTTCAGAAAAAGATAATCCAAAAATACATTCAGACCAATTTTTAGAGTTTACCACTTATATTCCCTACACAATAGCTGAAATAATCAGAAAGCACCCTATCATAATCCTCTAGGTAAATCCCAGGTTTACAATAATATTCAACATATAATCAAATAATAAAATAACCAATGGTGAAGACTCAGGGGAAAGTTCTGTATAGCTACAACAATCGTTCACCATTTTTATTTTAAAATCTATTTCATAGTTGACATTTTATTGCAATGAAATTAAACCAAAAACCCAATATTTTAACATTTCAAAATTCTTGCAAGGAATTTCATTTACATAAAAGTGCAATGGAATAAACTACTAGAAAAGGGATTAAGGTTTATCATGCCTGGAAAACATTAATGATATCCTTTTCAAATCAATTTAGGAACAAGAAGAACTTCCAGTCAATCCTTCCCCAAGTTCATCCCAAATATGGTGATTGAAATCTTTTCACTGCACCCCCAAAAAGTCCCAAAATGCGTATTTAACACAGTTCAAAGATTCCTCAATTGATTCTAAACTTGCATGCAAAATACTGGAGCTGGAGCTCAAGTTTCCTTCCCAAAAATTCATAGATTTCGACTGCAGCTTTCCTCATCTTCTTCTTAACTTCCTCAAGCCAAAACTAGAATGACCAAATGCCATGCAAGTGGTTAGCTTCTCCAAGAAGTTTCATTGTTCCCAAGGAACTAAATGTGCTCTAAATGCATTTAATAATATAGTGCATGGTTGGTAGTTTTGAAACTACCCCACCGCCGCCAATGTTATCCCCTAAAATTAGTGGGATTTAAATATAAAATACTTCCTCCATTTGCATGTGAAATCTAATAATACCCAATGCATAGTCAATGTTCAGCATGGAGCAAAAGATTCTAAGTCAAGTATACTTGCATGATGACTATGTCTCCACTTAACACTTTCCACCAATTATGGCATGCATGAAGTCTTTGCAAGGTCAAGACTTATTTAAAACATGATTCTTCATAGTGCATGGGTCTATAATGGCCAATTTCACCATTTACATTAATCGATACAACTTATCCAAAACTGCAAGCCTTATACCTCAAAGATTGAAATAATCCAAGAATAGGAATTCACTTAGCGGTCTTGGTTGACCGATAATTTAAATAAGAATAAAATGTTTCCATTATAGGTTTAGCAATCTTAAGGCTAACACTATCGATTTCCCACCCAACTTTTACTCAATAGTTAAATACTGAAGTATTCATTTACAAGTTCATCTTTTCTCAACTAATGATAGTTGAATGGGTTGCACATATCATTTTAACTACTAGAAAATAATGGTGATCAAGAACAACAAAACCATACATGATATTTTTAAACATGATGAACCTGAACAATCATGTAGTATCTACATACAAGGTTTACAACTTTCATCCTGAGAATGGGTCATCCATTTTGCATTAACCTTGTTTCATGCTGAAATAACACCTTGTAGTAACGAGTAATTTCCATCATCCTTTACAAGTCACTACTCAATACATAATTGAAGTTATCACATTCAATCATCACAATATAACAATCAAGAAAGATATCAATTTACATCAAATTGTCTTTTACGGCAAGGCAGGTGGCCAATAGAAAATGATGTAAAACCATGTTTACATAAATCAAATAAGTTCAGCAAAGAGATAACAACAACACACTGCCAACTTCATATTTTTATCAATGTAAGTATTCTTTATGTTCCTACCAGAAACAAAGTTAAAAATTCATGCATGCAACTATACATATAGCTACACAACAAGGCTTATTGTCTCGCCCTCGACATTCATTCAATACTACAACATAATTTCCAAATATGACAGACAAACATCAAGGGGTATTACATTTTATTATTCTCATAATTAGGTTTCATTCCTAAGGATTTACTAGGGTTCAAAGACAAATATTCATTTATGTAAGGATCACCACATTCTATTCATTTAAGTGCAGGATTGCAGATTTAAGTCTTTGTTATGATTAATCATTTAAGCATATATTTTCCATCAAATTAGATAAGTGTTGTGTTCCTATTTCAATTGTATTTAATTTAAGAAAATGTTCACACATTAATAATTTTCACACAAAATATCTTAGGAATATTTTAACTATTTGTAACTATTATACTTAGGTATGTTTTTATACTTTTACAAAGTAACATAACCTATCAAATGCAACCAAAACCTATCAAATGCAACCAAAACACATCAATCATAAGCATAAAAAAATTATACCATTAATTGAACCTTTCCTTATAATTTAGTTATATCCAATAAGTATCCCCTTAATCATAATTGCATTATAATCACTACATATCATAACATAACTGAAGAGTTATATATATATATAAGGATCAATCCTCATATACCATTCCAAATCATACAAGTACAACTTATTTCCATTCAAGCTAATGGACTAGTCTAACAACCATATAATTTTCATACTACCTAAGTTACTTAGGTATATAATCACTTTTCATTTATCTCATAATGGTATTCAATCACATAAAGCATGTAGTACTTCAATAGATGATACATAGTTTTAGTATAATAGTGGCAATAAATACAAACTACCTTGCTTTTATAAATGAATACACAACTAAGTTCTAGCATTATCAATCAGTCATTTCCATTTAGGAAAATATAATAAATTGAACCAATTATATTTCATTTAAGAATTCAATATTTTAGTCATGTTTAAAACAATGAATTTAACCACTTCTTTTCAAAGTAATTGCAATAAATGGGCCATAGGCCTTTCTTATTTCTAAATCCAAAGTTCATAAAGAAATGAATACAATAATCATTTATTCAAATCAAATATCTTCATTCAATGGAACAAATGCAAATTTTTATACATATTTTTTATTTCATCTTTCATGAAGTCCATCTACAAGATTGTTAGCATATGTCAGTTCATACAAACTGAGCATGGTAAGAATTAAATCTTCATAACAACATGCTCTGACTAATAATTTCATAAAAGGAACATTGATTTTAAATTAAATTATTCTAAGGTTTGAAAAGATCACACCACTCTTTTTAACATTTAGCCAAGGCATCATAAAAACATCATCATAAGGAAGATAATATAACTAAGTACTTCCCAGTATTAATTTAAAACAAACATAGGTAACCCAATCAAATACAAGTGATCATAATCAATCAAAATAATGCATGAACTAATATAATAATATTACATTCATATAATCCCATACTTATATAACTGTAGTTTTATATTCATTTTATATAACATAACTTAAACAAACATTTATCAAACTTCATTCAAGAAATACCCTTGCACAATAATAGCTTATTCAACTAATCTTATAAGTTATATATATTACATAATAACTTGTATGAAATTAAGATAATATATACTTCTTAACTCATCATGATAGTCAAGTATAATCCACATACTTACATAGTATAATGAGTTACTTCTTCTATAAGTTACTCATAGTATAACTCAACATTCAAGTAAGGGTCAATACAAACTGAAAGCTTAATCAAAAGGGGGTATAATTTTATACTTCATTAGTCTTCATAGAAAATAGATATGAACCAAGAAACCATATATGGTATAGAATAATATACACTCAACTATATCATCAACCCGAGAAGCATATTATGATCGAACAATTATCTCATAACTTAAGTTATGAAGTCACCATTCTATTTGAACGAAAGTAGTATAAGTGACTGAGTGACTACACAAATAGTCACACTTAAAATGGATCAACCAAAACTTAAGAAAAAAAATCAATGTTTCATTTTAGTCAAGACTCCTTTATTTTTCAATAAATACTACAAACCCATCCCAACGAACAAGATACTTTTAACAGTTAATGTTAATCGATAAAAATTCTCAATTCCAAACTCTATATGAGCTCCAAACTAGTTTATGATAGGTGAAAAGTATCTATAGATATCCATAAAATTAAGATTTTATCAAAATAATATAACATTGTTGAGAATGGGAGAATTAGTTTACAACTCATATGTATGAAGTTGAGCTAAACTCGAACTTCCCATTAACTTATACCCATAAATCATCCACTTAACAAACTGACATCGATCCATACAAGATTCGATAACAACATAAGAGTAAAAGGAATACGGTGGTATCCTATTTTGCTTGAGTTACCCTAAGGAAAAATATAAATCAGTATTAACTTAACTAAAAAAAATTAACCTTCACTATTTCATCGAGTGAAGGAGTTTTGATTACACAACCATCAAGTACTGAATCCCTTCCATAGGAAGTGAAAGTAAATATAGAATGCAACAATGATTAAAATAGTTACGTGTCTATAAAACCACCATTACTCACCAAGCCATATTTAGTTAGCCATATTTTCATGATCAGTCAACTTTACTCTCTAAAAAATATTCCTAGAATTGGCTTGGATCATAATCCCATTCTCCTTGATTTTGGAATGAATCAATTTTAAAAAGATAGGACTTTCAGATTTGAAAAGATGTGGTTAAAACACCTGAATATTTACAACAAAATTCCTAAATGGTGGGATATACAGGTTCATGGGGTTGCAAGTTTTAGATTGTTCTTTAAACTGAAGCACACCAAAAGTAATATTAAAAGATGGAACAAGGAAAATTTTGGAAACATTTTTCAGGAAAAAATTAGAATTGATGAAGATCTCATAAATATTAAGGAGCTTATGGAGAATGTTGGTCTTAATCTGGGTCTCAAGGATCAAGAATGAAATCTCCTGGCTGATTACCATGGAATTTTGGCTAAAGAAGAGGTGTATTAGAGACAAAAATATAGGGTCAAATGGCTTAAGGAGGGGGATAGGAATACCAAATTATTCCATTTATCAGCTACTTCTAGAGCCAATTTCTGAAAGATTAATGAAATAAGAGGAGAAAATGAATATTCATTCATGAATAGTAGGGAAATCAATTCCTCTATAATTAATTAATTTAAGGAGATCTTCAAATAGGGGCAAAGGCTGGAGGAGTTGGTTCAAGATAGAGTCTTGGATATTTTTCAGAAAGTAATCACTTCCCTTGAGAATAGAGATATTCTAAGGATCCCCTCGGAGGAGGAGATCCATTTCACGATCTTTAATATGGAGCCTGATAAATCTCCAGGGCCAGATGGATTCCCTACCTTTTTCTTTCAAAAATTTTGGGAGGTGATTAAACATGAGGTCATTAAAATGGTCCAAGAGTTTTTTAACAATGGTCATCTCTTGAGGCAAATGAATAATACTTTTATTATCCTGGTACCGATAATTTCTGGAGCCAAGGAGGTTAAGGATTTCAGACCTATAAGCTTGTGTAACACCAGTTATAAAGTTTTGACTAAAATCATAGCTAGGAGGATTACGATGGTACTTCCCAACTTCATCTCTGGGAATGAGGGGGATTTTGTTCCTAGTAGACAAATTACTGACAACATTATTGTGATTCAATAAGTCATCCACTCCATTGAAAGCTCTAGTAGATTGGCTATGTTTCTTAATCTGGATATGCATAAAGCCTTTAATAGGATAAATTAGTCTTTCCTCTAGGCCATCCTACTAAAGGTGGGTTTTGATAACTTTTTTGTTAATATGATTATGACATGCATTTCTACTGCTAGTTTCTTGGTTTTGGTCAATGACAAGTTGGAAGGTTTCTTCCAAGCTGGTAGAGGGCTGAGACAAGGGGATCCTCTCTCACCTTTCCTCTATGTCATAATGGTTGAATCCCTGAATTGAATCTGTCATCATGTCATGGCTTCCAACCACATCCAGGGAGTCAAAATATAAAATGGTCTTCCCTCTATCTATCTCAATCAGTTCGTAGATGATAATTTTATGATGGGTAAGGCCTCTGTCCACGAGGCCTCAAATTTCAAGGAGGTTCTTAATGATTCTAAACATGTCTCTGGACAGATGGTTAACTTCCATAAAAGTGTTGTCTTTTTCATAAATGTGGATAATTAGGTTCAAGCTAGATTAGCTCGCATCCTAGGTTTCAGTATCAAACATTTTCCAAATTCTTATCTGGGAATGCCCCTAATCCTTAAGAAGCCTGACCTCATGATTTGGAATGATCTGTTGGATAGAATTAATGATAAACTCTTGTCTTGGAAGGGTCTCTTTCTCTCTCAAGTTGGTAAGATTCAATTTCTCTAAAGCTCCCTTCAAGGCATTCCCATTTATATGATGTCTCTTTTCATGCTCCCTGCTAAAATTAAAGAAGCCTTAGAGAAAATCCAAAAGAGGTTCCTCTGAATGGGAGCTGGTGAAAATTTCAAATTTCCTCTTGTGGCCTAGGATAAGGTTACTAAACCTAATCTATGTGGTGGATTGGAGCTAAAAAACATCTCTTATGAATAAGGCATTAATAGACAAGGTTGGCTGGAGGATTTCCAGAGAGGAAGGTCTTTGGGTGTAAATCATAAAGATGAAATATTTGTGAAATACAGGCATAATGGAATCCTTTTTAAACCCAAAAAACCTCCCTAGAGGTTCTTTTTTCTGGAACTCCTTTGTGGCCTCTAAATAAATCTTATCCAAAGGTATGATTTGGGAAATTGTTAAGGGCTCTAGAATAAGATTTTGGTTTGATAATTGGCTTGGGGATTCCCCCTTAGCTAACGTAGACTTCTGGAAAGATGTTTCTCATTACTACAAGGAATCTGGAAAATTTTGGATTCAGGAATTTTGGATCCAGGAAGATTTTTTCAGATGGGAGATCATTGAGCCTCCCCTAGATTTTGATGGCGACATCCAACCTTTCTGAGTTCTCAACAATCAACTTAAGGCTTTCCACATCCCCATGTTCCAAACCAAGGAGGACTCCATCAAATGGAAAGAAGAAGAATCTAGAAATTTCATGGTTAAATCTACCTACATGTCAAATTTCAAGAATGATATGCTCAAGGACTATTGGGGGAAACTCTGGGTGAAATATCTCACCCCTAAGATTAATATCTTTTTTTGGTTGGCTTTCCAGTATAAAATCTTGACTGTGAACAATCTAAGGAAAAGGGGAATGAAGATTCCCAATAGATGTTCTCTCTGTAAGAAACATGAGAAAAATGTCAACCATCTCCTCCTTCATTACTTCTCCCATACTTTCTTTGATGCTATTATGGACCTGTTCAATATCCAATGGATCTTTCCCTTGATGATTGAAGATTTTCACTTTCAATGGGAGAGCCCTTTTCGTTTTCCTATCTTGACCTGGGCCTGGAATATCGCCCTTCCACATTTTTTTAGGGTTTATGGAAAGCCAAGAATGATGGTATCTTCTGTGATAAGAAAGCTCCTCAAAAGTAAGAAGAAAAACTTTGAATGCCATAAAGGAAAACATTAAAATCTTTAAAGATAAACTCAAGAAACCCTGTCCAACTAGTGATCAGAAAGTTCTTGACAAGTTCACCCTTGGTCTGGTGGAATATCACATTCCTAAAAAGAATTCCAGTTGGAAAAGGCCTGGGGGAAATGTTGTAAATTTAAATTTTTATGGAGCCTTAAAAGGGAATCCAGGTCCTGCTGGGGGAGGAGGAATTCTAAGTAACAGTGATGGAGACTAGTTGTTTTCCTATGCGGGCCCTTTAGGTCACCAAACAAATAACATGGCGGAAGCTAGAGATCTTCTTTGGGGGCTTCTGCTAGCAAAAGAAAAAGGCTTCAAGGACATCCAGATCGAAGGTGAATCTCTCCTCTTAATTAATGCCGTTAATAACAAAGGGTCTATTAATCAGGCCATAAGTAATATCCTCAATGATGTGAAGGAAACTTCAAATTTTTTTGATAGCATTTCTTATAATCATACCCTTCGTCAAGGGAACAAATGTGCGGATAAGATGGTGAATTATGGAATCAATTGTAATGATTATAAGATATGGTGTAAAGTTGATATATTACCCACGGACATTAATGAGATCATTAGTAGAGATAGAGGGCACTAAGTTTATAATGTTGGCATGAGTGAGCCATGTGGCCGACGATAACTTAATATCTTGTTTTTTAAGATTTTTGCTAGTGTGAAAGAAGGCCTTTTTTTGAATTTTAGTAGCAAACAAGAAGAAGCTCGGTCTGGTGAATATGGGGGGAAATAGGATTAGAGTTGAACCTACTAGCAAAAGAATTGAAGCTTTTAATCAGCCTCTGTGGAACATGCTTAGGATTGGGGGTTTCAATAATTTCATTGCCAAATTACATGGTCACGATCCTTCTCTGTCTAAGGATTTTGGAAAATATTGGAAAGAGGATAAGTTTTTTGTAAGAGGGATGGAAATGAGGTGTCTAAGTCCTCCATTTCCCTGGTCACGGAGATGAAAATGGATGGGCTTAAATTTTTTAAGGATAGAACCCGCAGAGAACAGGAAATTGAGTTGTTCTTTATTGGCAAGGAAAGATGTTCTTTCTTTATAGATGGTATTGCCAGGTCATGCATTATAGTTATATGGAGAGAGGCGTGCCTTCAAATCATGAAGTAAGTCACTCTGGAGGGAAAATATAGAAAAATATATACTCACCATTTGACCCTTCTGAACATGTTCTGCCATAAGGTCATGGTGAGCATCCCCTTCTTTCTGTTTATGTCTCTGACTAACTCTTTAATGGCTTTCCAGCAAGGAGAAAGTGGAGTTACCTCTGCATAAAGGGATCATTCTTCTGATGTATGAAAATGGGAAACCTGCTCTGTACCCTCCCCTGAAAGATCATGTAGACAAGGATGACCTCACTCTTGTTGACTACCTCACTAAGATGAAGGCCAACAAATGCAATTTTTTGGGGAGGATTCTGGTAAAGATATGAGTGAGGAAGGTTCATGGGGAAGTGAGAACTTCAAGAAAACATGATAGGGATGGTAATTTAAAGGGTTTTGAGGATTTGTGCAGTAAGGTTCAGTACTTAGAAGGGGTGCTCCAAGTGATGGAAGAAACCAATGTTGGCCAAAGGGAAACAATGATGGATGTCATCAATGCTTCCAAGAAAATTGTTACTGCTCAGGTGAAGTCCAGGCAGAAACTTTTGGAGCTAGAGGACCAGGTCAAAAAGCTCAATGAAAACCTAGAAAGGATGGAGGAGGGCACCAAAAGAAGGATTTTCAACTTCTGCATCAGTAGCTCTGAGGATGAGTTGGAGGATGATATTAATGATAAAGGTGCTGAGAGAGGTGTGAAAAAAAATAGCCATGATGGTAATAGTGGGGGATCCCCAAAAAATTAATTTTTGGTTCTGAACTATTGGCAGAATTTTGGTGAACTTTTGTTATTTTGCTGTTTTGGAGACTGTTTCTCCTTCTCTCTAGTTTACCCACCTTTCTACAAAGTCTGGTCCTTAATTGTAAGAGCTAAGCATGTTTAACTCCTTTTTGGGACTTTTTTTGTTTCCATCTTGCTTGTTGTTTTTTGTTCCTCCTTTTGTAATGGCCCCTGGTAGCCGATCCCTATTTTTATGGTATCTAATAAAAAACCCATTACTCACCTAGCTATCAACCTAAGTCCTATTTTAAGTTGTATAGGATTACAGTCAAGGAGGAAAAAGTGATGATACTTTGTTCATGTCTTAACCTACTTAGAAACTCCAAACAGATCTAACACAGCCAGATTAGAAAAAATCCATCGTTTTCTAAGGTGATAATCAAAGAATGAAAAGATCAAGAACCCAATAAGGATATCGATTCAAAATAATTGGAATATAAGTTCCATTCAAAATTTATCCATAATAACCAAATATACAGTCAATACTAGGAAAATCAACTCGATATTCAAAGTCAAACAACAAGTAGATTGTTTGCAAATATATACACGAACACCCATCTCCTTATAAAGTTAGGAGAAGAACACTCAAAATAGATAACCTAATTGATTTGTATTCATAATAAAAATAAGGGCTCCAAGTTTAACATTGCTCATCCAAAATATATAACAGTCTTTACAAAAAGGATATGTTTCCGTTAAACAAAATATAGTCCATCAAAGGAGATTGTAGACACAATTATCGTGAGATTTATTTATGAAAAAACAACCCACAAGTTCTATTAACTTAACCGTCACTTCCCAGGAGAAGCACACATTCCTTAAGAAGTAATAAAGAAAATACAATGATTACAAGAAGTAAGAATGCATGATACATAGAGATTTACTAGTTTAGAAACAAATATACAAAACCCTGAACTAGAAAACTAGTTTATTCATATAAGATAAGAGTTATTTTCATGAAGCAATTAAGTAGAGAAAAATATCTCAAGAGTTAGAGCCTATCATTCCTGGTAGATCTCCTTCAATTACTTTCAACGCTCTCCAAGTTCTTCTCCAAGATTTCATGAAAAATCCCTCTGATAAAATGAAATGGCTTCCATAGAAACCCTTTCTTCTCCATATTTCTAGTTTAATAGACATCGCATTAATTTTTCCACTATTTCCTCCACCATGCAATTGATAACTCTATCTTTATCCAAAAATGAACTATGAATTCAAAAAATATAAAATCAACATGCAAAGCAAAAGATCTGGACTGGCCAAATGAGCAATGAAACCTAATTCCTTTGTTTTCTCCAAAAAACCACGTTGTTTTCTCAAGGTGGTTTTTTGGTTCACCTAATACCATTAATGCCAAGGTAGGACTTTTAGTTACCTCCTCGAATCCCAACAACCACCATCTTACTAATTCAATTAATAATCATACTAATAGTTTAGCAAGCCTTCACTATACTATTAGCCATGAATTTTTCTTGCATATCCAAGTTTGACTTGGTATCCTGCCAAAGGGTGGTGGTGGCCATAAATTAAAGCCAATTAATTTACCAAGTATGAGTATGGGATGATTCCCAACTCACTTAACCATTCCACTAACCCTTTTCATAAATGCTAACCACAGTTAGGTATCTAGGGTTAGGTCATAAGATCCCTTAGATAGGTTAGGATTTAATTAAATCAATCATAGATATCTAAACCTTAGGTTAGGTTACTGACTTTAAATCAAATGTCCAAAGGGTTACATTAGACCCTTTTTAAACTTAAACATCACCATTATAATAGGTTATATTATGTTTTAATCATAATAACAAGAATATATCCATTACCTTAACGTAATCACATTCGCTTAAGCCCTTTAGGTGATTTATGAAACAAAATAGATGTGCTTAAGTAGAAGTATGCCTTTAATATTCTTAAAGAAATCTTAAACAAGTAAAACAATCTCTCAATAATTCACTTATAATCAATAGGATCCACATATAAAATTTCAATTCTAGAAATAATTAATATATCAAGTATCCTTACAACTTATATTCATAATAACATATTGATTTAGGAGAATACCTTGGATCACTTTTTTTAATCCAAGGTGTTATCCTACATCCAATATCAATAAAATACTATTATAAGTATAAATTATATCAAGATATTAAATAACTTACCAGATTACTTGATTGCTTGATTGTTCGAAGAATCTGATCTTTACTTTCCATAAGTTGAAATCACTAAGTTCCTTTCAAAAAATAGTTAAGTACTTCATGATCAATAACACAAGTACGAATATTGCCATAAGAATGATTAACAAACCAGATCTTATAAGCACTTGATATAATTCCAGTAAACATGATTATACATTTCGAAAGAGTACAACAACTCAGAACATAACGTTTTCCAACTGCATACAAAGAAGCATGTACAAATATCAACACAACAGAGGCATTGAATCTCCACCCACTTTGTGTTGTTGATTGAATACTCGATAACATAAATTAGATAAGATACATGTACCTTAATATCCTATAGAGAGTGCAGTGAAATATATTTCAAGTGGAAATGTGAGGCATGAAATGATGCAAAGTGAAGTGTGGAGACTAGAAAAGGAAAGTGACCCTAGGGGTGAAGCACATGTATTGTACTATGTTGTTATATCTTGTGGTTTCTACTTCTTGTAAGTACGGACTTGCAAAAGAAGAGAAAGAATGTAGTCAAAGTCTTGTATATGATAAATTAGAGAAAATGTGTAAAAGTGACAAAATATTGTAAAAGGAAAGTGTGAACCAGATGTAAAAGAGTGTAAAAGCATAGAAAAATGTCCTAAAACTGTTGTGTAGAGTGATATTTTTGGGTGATATCTAGCCAAGTGTAAGTTTTTTGGGTGATCTCATGCTAAAGAGAGTAGTGCTGGGGAGAGAGGTCTAGTGCTACTCTCCATACATGACTCTTCCTAATAAGCACCACACCTATTGTGTGTTTTCTTGTGCTGATGGTACATCCCTGAGTTTTTACTCTATCTTAAATTAGTTCTAATTGTAATGATTATTCTTATTGAAATAGATTGTAGGAGATTACATGCATGTTAGTAACTGAAATATTGTGCATGTAACTGTAGAACTACTCTGAAGGCTATCTGTGAACTATGATGATCTAAGAAGATGATTTTGCATGCCCCTGAGACATTAGCACCTAGGGGAGGAAACAGAATCCCAACTACTATTGTTTAATAGTGGGTGTTGGTGTTTATGTTGTGCTGAGGACCCAAGTAATATTATGGGCCATTATGTGACAATATGTTTATGTTCTATACTGATCTAAACTGTAACTCTAAGTTTTTGTAGGGGTGATTTGTTCATGAAACTGGAGTGTGTGGCCCAAAATAGAGGACTTTATGTTGTGATGAATTATATCCCTATATGGGGTAGGTGATGTGCATGGTAAAAACCAAGGCACATGCAAACAAAGTGGGTAGAAACAAGTGTTAGTAAAAAAAGTAGCAAGCATGTCTTAGAAAAACATGTAACAAGAAATTGTGCATATAAGATAGACCATGAAAAATGTGTTTCAAATATGGGACATAGCTCACAATGTCACAAGAAAATCAAGGTTGAAAAAATTAAAAGCATACAAGATCAGCATATAAGACATAGAGCATAACATGCAAATAATAACATACAATGGAAAGCAAATTGGCCTAGACAACCATGGTGGCATATAATCATACAAAGAAAATGTTTCACATGAATCATTCGATATCATGTTAGAGAGTTAAATAGTATGTCAAGACATGTATGTATCAATGAAAATTACAGTGTTAGAAAGTAGTAGTAAATAATAAAATAATAACACCTATAATGTGTGAGAGTAATAAATGTAGACTCCCCTAGGAACCTTGGTGGGACTAGAAAATGGTACATTTCCAAACATCATTACAGTGTGTGAAGATCTATAAGAAATTTAGATTGACGCAAAAATACCAAGTGAATGCACATGTGTGTGTATTGTAGACACCAAATTTGTGTCTTACGACCCCCTGTGCCCTGCATCTCATTTCGCAACCTAACCTCATCACCTAAACCTTACACAATTATTTATTAATTACCTTATAATTAATAAATCCACATCGCCATACCTGCCACCTCATTTTGCCACCTCATCATGACCTAGTCCTAACCCTAAACTAACCTAATTAAGACCTATAACTTGGTCTACATCCACACCCATGACTAAATGACTCCTCACCCGCACCTAAAACCAACCTCGTAATGACTTGACCAAGCCCGCAACTAATCCCTCGGGAGAAAAGGAGGGAAAGTTGGCTATTTTACTAAAAATAGCCCACTTTGACCTGACCGATACCGGTTCCTACTCGACTACCGTCGGTTATGTAGCCACCATCGGTTCCCTGTAAATGACCTCCCCCAACCAAAAAAAAAGGGGGATTTTTCATTGATCTGGATCAGAAGTCATTGAAAGGATCAAGAGTTTACTTGGCCGAGCAGAAACAAGTGAAGAAACAAGAAGAGTTGGCAGAGGAGGACATCAAGCCGGAGGCTGCCACTGAGTAACTAGAGTCTTGTGACACTCATCTGAACATCGGGAGGGAAGATATCTCATCTTCTGATTGTCAGGTCATCCTGCCTGAGTTCTGCCTTTGTCATCACAGTCCTTGGACCTGCATCCTCATTAATAACCAGTAAGTAGTATCTTGTATGTCCTTTTAATAACATTTCTTGAACTTCTGAATCACAGCCATCATAATTCTATTCCTAGATCTACTACCCAGCAACACACTACATCTAATTGTCATTCCTCTACCCTTACGTTACCCCAAGAACACCCTCCCCGTACTCTCTGAGTCCCTCTCATCACCTCATTACCTAACCCCACTCATTTACCAGCCTTACAAAAAACACAACCACCCTACAACCAACCTTCACCAAAAGCCCCTAAAACATTGTCTCTACCGATACCAGTTAATAGCAACCGGTATTGGTGACATTGACCGACATCGGTCACTGTGATTCAAAACCAAAAACCAGCCTTTCCTCTACTTGTTTCAACGAGGAAATTAAATTGTGATTTTACAATCATTTGTGTTAATTCATATTAGCAGGGGAACTGACCACCTTCGAAAGGAAGTTTTATATTTCTTGGGCCCAAGGTAGTTCCCTCATTTATTGTCTAATTAAAATCTGGTGGTCTTGTATTCTTACTTACAGGTAGTATTTCCAAGACAAAAAGGAGTTCTTCGCAGTCGATCTGATCTCTCTCTACGGTATGCACACACCTTCTCGACATTCAACAGGTATTCCTCCTAGCCCTAACCCTTATCTATTTCTCAAAGGAATGAAAGGATAGAAGCCTAACTCTATTCCGACAAAAAATCTAGAAACATTCCGTGCGAAACATGTATATAAAGATAATGGCATCCTGATTATCTGACTAGCATAGGAATCAAAGTTCGTCATCTAATTAGTATAAGCAAGAAAGATTAAGTGCAAAAAATACATGCAATATGCATTGTATGAGTGTGATGAAATGATATATAATATGTGAATGTGATAGGGTCAATGTACCCCCAATGGATGTGTATGAGACGAGGTTCATTTATAAAATACTCGTAAACAATCAAGAATGCACCATAGTTCAACAATGCATAATGGGGAAATGTTTTGAAAAATGTGTGCTAGAATGATATATCATGAATTCATAGAGCGTGAAGTATGAATAATGTAAGGTTCATTTCATATTTAGACCCTCAACAGTCGAGTATGAACCATGGACTAGAATGCATCATAGGGTGATGATGATAAAATGTGTGTATCAAAGGGGTTAAAAGTAATTAGAAATATTAGACATGAAGCATGGAGCATGAAGTATGATAACAAGTGCTAGAGAGGACTACTTGTGATAGAATGGGGGGAATTATGATTCCCCCCAAGTGTGAAAGGAATGGGGATCTATGTGATTAGCTGGGAGAGACCTTTCCAAGGTGGTGGAGTTTGAAATGTGTTAGAATAAAACATATGGTCATCATAATGGTAGTTAGGAGAAATAGTAGGACAAGGGTTGGAATTTGAGTTGAAGGAGAAGGCCTAAAGAGGTGATCTAGAATTTTTTAGTCTTGCTTAGGGATTGGTTTCCTATTTGGAATTTGTAACACCATAGAAGACTTGAGAGGAGGAGGGGATGGACTGATTTTTAGAAGAGGTTTCTTAGTTGGATTTGGTAAAGCTATAGAATACTTGAAGGAGGGGATGAACTAATTCTTAGAGGAGGTCACTTAGTTTGAAATGGGTTAGATAAGGTTCTCTTGAATAACTGAAGGAGTAACATTAGTAACTATGGAATGATGTTCATTAGAGATGGAAGGAATAGATTTAGGATCCCATTGGGATTTAAAAATTAAAGATGAGAATGAATCATAATGTTGTGTAGAAAATGAGATAAAACCCTGATGATCAAGGTTCTTAATTCTTCATTTTAAAGAATAGTAATAATTGTCATTATGTCCATTAATTCTGTGATAATTACAAAATGTAATATCTATGTACTTAGCAAGTTGATCAATTGGTGAGTGAATATATGAGGAATAATATCATGTTTCTTAGCATTGAAATAAAACATGAGAGGTGTGGGTAATGTCAAGACTTGTGGTTCACTGATATGAGAACATGTAGAAACATAGAAGTAGAATGAGAAACATCCTTGAGATGTTGGATTTCATCTTTAAGAATGTAATCATTGTTTCCAAGCTTGAATTTTGTCTTGAAATAAACAATGTAAATGTTGAATTGAATCTAAGATGGGTTGATCCAAGATGGAGGAAATGACTGGTAGATTCATCAGATAGATGATCAAAAATGGAACATACTTGAGTGAGTGACATACTGCAAGGGAAATTCATAGTGTCGAGGGTTATTTAGAGAACATATTTTCAAGGTGGATGTATCTTAAATTAAGTCATGCAAGGAGATTAGATGATTTGTAGGAGCCATGAAATAATATTGTGTAGAATAGGAATCCAAATGACCAATCATGATTGGGGTTCACTAAATGATTTAATTTAATTTGAATTAAATATAAATATTGCAGAGTCACTACTAAAATAAATGGTATATAGATGTTGAAATATAGTAATGACACTGTGTGACTAAAATTTAAAATATGAAACCCTAATAAAGAGATAAAAAGGATGACTTAGCTATTATCCACACAATTTAGAACTGATTTGGGCAGGGATAAGTGATGAAAAAGATACAAAAAAACTTTGTTATTAATCTCTGTAAATTTTGTAACTCAGAAATAAGGCTAGATAGGGGTGCCTATAGTAGGACAGGGGTGTATGTGCACTAATGACCAGATTTTTTGGGCTCCCGTGTCTATGGAGAAGCTCTAGATCTGATTATTGTTGTGTCACAAGAGTATCAAAGTTTCTCTATGTTGATCACTTGTTTGTTCATGCTTGGATCACTGAAGGTACCTATAATCCTCTAAAAGATATGTTCGTACCTACATAAGCCCAAAAATTTTACCACATCAAACCTAAAAAAGAAAATCATAACGGGGATTCGGAATGACCCTAGCGGTCAAACCGAGAGTGAATTTATGACCAAGCATTGTGCTACAGAAAAGCAATTCATGTAGTTCTGATGAGTGTGTTTAGAAGTTGTTGCCCTAGGATTCTTGTGCAAGTTCCTTGAAACCGATTTATAGTTATAATGTAGTGCCCACTTCCCTTTGACACCTCTTGATATTGATTTTGATACTGTTGATTTCATTATGGACATTAGTATGTTTTGATTTAGTATGATGTTAGACATTTGATCATGGATTATTGTTGATCTTGATTTGGTTATGATGCATGATGATTATTAGAGACACTCATATGTGGATGATGATATACTATTTGACATGGATGTTTTATGGAATGTTTTTCAGACATGTGATTTTAGATATTGTGAGTAGATCTAGAAAATGGATATTTTATGATGATGATATAGTTGTTGATATAAATTGTATGTGATAATGTGTTGCCTTGATGTTGTTGTGATTCACTTATTTAGAGGATTTTGTGATTTATTTATATTCATGTTGGATGTTCTGATATGGCCATGAGGCCGAAGGAGGTATTTGTGTTTTGTAGGTTAAAATATCACAAAAAACATCAGGGGATTGGAGACCAACCACAATGAATTCTAGGTGAATTCGACAAGGTCACCATGACAACTTGTTTTATTGTGTTGTGTGTTGTTTGTTAGGGATTCCCATGGGGGGAATCACCTTTATATGTGACCATGATTATTGTGTATTTTATTAATGTGGTTGAATTTTATTTATTGTTTGTATGTATTTTATTAGTGATGTGTTCCTTTCTTTTAATTAATTAAATTATGGTATATTAATGTGAGAAATCATATGGTTAAAATTTAAATAAATCAAATTGGGATATGAGAAAATAATAATGGAAGTTGTTGTCTTTGTATTAAATATGTAAGTGATGTGTAAGTTGTGTAAGAGTGTGTAAGTCAATTTTGGAGTATGAAATACTCCACCTCCTTGGAAATTCGAATTTGTCCTTGGGAGCTGTTTTTGGAGGCTTGTGGGACAAGTAAAACTTGTCCTATGCCTCTAAATTTAATTTACCAGCCATACTTATGGTTGGAGATGTGATTTTTGAATTTTATAATGAATTTTATTAATCTTGTTGCTTGTTTGGATTGCACTCTCTTACATTTTATTTAATTTTGTTGTCCCTTGAGGTGTGGGCTTTTTGGAGTGTGCAAGTAACTTGTCATATTTTCACCCACCTCTTTATTGTGCTTGGGAGAATGAAAATTTTGTCTTTTGTGTTTGAATTTGAGGATGTGTGATGTGGCATCCTACATGGATCCACATCATCCTCTTCTCTTCCCTCTTCTATAAAATTCAAACTCTTTTCTTGTTTTGGGTTGTTGAATCATTTTGCAAACTTCTTTGGGGGTGCATTTTTCTTGTTTGGAACTCTTGTTTGTGGAGGAAGTTTGGAGATAATTTCATGCTTGGCCTTGCTGTTTTGGGACTATGTGTTTTGGAATTTGAAGCTTACTGTTTGGAAACAAAATATACCATGGAGAGGTAGGAATTTAATCTCTTTTTATGTTGTTATTTTCTTGTTGTGTTGTGTGAATGGTGCATGTTTTTATTTATTTGTTGGCTGGTTGGGTAGAATGCCATAGGAATGGTGTAGGAGAAGGCTATGGGGAATCCATGTGGGGGGCATAAGGGAATGCCATTGGCATCAAAATTTTGTGGAGGGAGTTTGGGTTTGGGATCCACCATGGAAAAGAAATAGCTTGCATTTCTTACTTTGTGGGGGGCATAAGGAAATCTGTGGGGGGCATAAGGAGGGATTTGTGGGGGGCATAAGGATATGTTTGGTGAATTTTATTGGTGGTTTGTTATTGGTGGATGCTCAATTCCCAATTGGGAGGCATAAGTAGCTTCCCCCATAGACCTTGCTCCTTTGGCTTGCATGATCAAGCTTGAGTTTTGTTTGAATGTTTACAAATGTAGTTGTGAACTGCTTGTTTTGTGTTGAGATTATGTTTTATAATGAATTATGTATGTTTGAAAGAATGATTGTGTTTGTGGAAGCCAGTTGTTGCCATGGGTTGAATCACACCTTTATTGTATTTTGGTTGGGGCTCAGGGGCCAATGATGAAGGAAGGATTCTCCTTTCATTAGATGTCTTGGTTGGGTGGAGAGCATTACCTTTCCCCCACTTTTGTTGTGATCAACTTGGAGAAAAAGAAAAATTGCATGTTGCTTGTTCTGAGCAAAGGAAAATGACAGTTTGACAGCCCCTTGTGAAACAAATAAATTTGTAATCCTTTCCCACTTGATGTGGATGAAATTGTAATGTATATTGTGAAGAAAAGATGTATGTAATTTGATTATGAAGTTGTACATTTGAAATGTGAAGGATATTTATATTCTATTATGTTTATTGGAAAGAAAGAAATAGAAATGTGTTATTACATTCAAACATTGAAGATGTAAAGTTTTATAATTGGAGACAATAAAGAATTGAAAGATCTTTCTCATATGCATTGTTGGATTGAATTCAATGTTTCATTGTATGGCAAAAGAGATAGTTAGATCTCTATTTGAAAAGAAGAAATGTACGTGGAAATAATGTTGTATTTTGTATCTTTGGAAATGTGTAAAATGGAATTCAGTATTTGCATTTGATTTAGAATGGTTTGTTTAAAACTGAATGTATTAGATTAGATTGGAAATGAAATGCCATACTTACATGATGAAAAGTTAGATGGACCTCTTTTAATTTGATCTCTTGTAAATTTTTAAAACTCAGAAATAAATTTAATAAAAAATGTACAGTTCGGACCTGCACATTATAATCAACTTGGAAATGATAAAATTTAGCATGCTGCATTATTAAGGAACTCAAATTGACAAAGAACACTTAAGAAAACAATTTAAACATTGCAAAATTGAGCCCAATCCCTTTCACAGTCGTTTTCTGTCAATTGTTGGAAAAATGTAAATTGGAAATCAAACAAGTGAAATTACCTCCCTAAAACACTTTAAATCCTTCCTAGATCAATTCTCCATGTCTGTTTGGCATGTTGAGTGAAGGAGGAGACCAAATTGAATAAATTTTATAAGTTAATTTACCAGTTGGCTTATTAAAGTCCACAGGATTTTTCACAAAATTTTAAACTTATCAAAATGTACATTTATGATTATGCAAAAGGGCATGAGATTTGAAAAAGTCCTATTTTCCCAAAAATGAGCTTCCTCGTAAATTTTCCTTTGAGTTATAAAAGCCTTGATGTAGAATTTGGGAAATTTTACCATAACTATATTAAGAATATTTATTATCTAGAATTTTTTTTTGAAAAATTTGTGCTCCAGGAAAAATTGTAAATTTTCTTTCCTAAACAAAATTTTTGCAAAACTGTCCTCACGGGGAGTGGCGGAGGTGCAGCAAATTTGTTTTGCAAAATTTTTGTTTGGAAAGATTTACACTGAAAAGCTCCGCAGCCCCACACCTCTGCCCCCTGCCATGGAAAAGTCTCCTCCGTAGATGCATGGAACTATGTGGCAAACTATACCCCCTTTTCCCTCCCTTTGAAAGAAATTTACCTGGACTGACCCCACTGCTCCACCTGTCTCTCTCCTTTTTCACCCCCACAATGGTGAATTGGGAACCATGTGTCCCTGGTAGAACCGCGGGCATGTGGAGAAATTTTTTTCTCCCCTCCTTGGTGAATTTTCCCCAACACCTCTGCCACCTCGTCCTTCCCTCTTTTCTCCCAGTGATGATTCAAAGCCCACCACATGTCCCTAGAGGACACTGTGGAGGCATGGACACAAATTTGAATTTGGTACTAAGCATGAGGAAAATTTCCAAACCACCCCATGACCCACCAACTTGAGAAATGGGTCTTCTTCCCCACTCGACACGTGTCCCCTTGGGGAAAATTTGACACTTAAAGTCCGCCGGTTCATAACTCGAGTTTTACAAGGAGTTAGGAGGACTTATTTATATCATTGGAAAGGTGAGAAAATTTCCTATCCAATGGGAATGATTTATGGAAATTTTGAATGAGTTAAGTGTGAGAAAAATCAAGTTGAAACTCTGAACCTATTAGAGAGTGGGTATGGTGTTAAATTACCCCTTGAACCTAACTGAAACTTCTAACCCTAAAGTTTGGACCATGTGACCTCTGAAAATTGTTAATAAATGAAAAGTATGTTCTATTAATTTAGACTTGTTCCAGGACCTGATAGTGTTAGTTGTCTTACAACTTGGTTGTAGACACTTCTAATAAAAAAAAATTATCCCATAATTTTCCTAACTCACCCTAGGTTGTTTTCTTGGGTCTCAAGTGGGTTGTTTTAATGGGCATCACATAATGTAGAAATGTAGTAGAATGTGTGGATGGAATAGAATGAACTTACCGTTCCTATGCTATGTATGTAGAGTATGAAGTCCCTTATCCCTTGAATGGATGCTAGATGGACTCCTTTTAATTCTTTAAGTGCCTTTTGAATGCAATATTAGGTGATGATAGTAATGCTTAGTGCTTGGTTAACATCCTTCATTTTAAAAACATAACTTTGTACTTATATGATTCCTTTGTTTGAATTTTGTAATTGACAACTGGAAGGCTAACCAATAAGTGAAAAAAATGCCCAAAATATAAAAGAGACCAAAAAGGAGTGAGTAAGGTGAGAACAGGCCACATTGGGTGTCCAAAGGGGATATGAGTTCCTAGGAACTATTGTCTTGGCTAGTTCTGGTGTATGAAGTCATGAAAGATAAATAATTAAGGTTACGACTGGGTTGTAGGGTGTGAAAGACCAAATAGAAAACAAGAAATAGACAAAAGAGATCAAAGATAGTTTTTCAACCACTAGTTTTCTTTCTTAGGAATCATATGAATGCTAGTATGATTTTAGGACCTAGAAATGTACCTAAGTGTGTGATTTTGTGTCTATAGCACCTTGTTCAAATTTTAATTTATGATTAAGTGTACATGCATCATAAAATTTTGATCTAGTAGAATTTTCCTCCATTGTTGATTTTTCACAAGGAGACTATGAGGAAACAAGAATTTATCATGCCAATCAATGATGTTCTCTTCTTCAACAATTGTAATTCTTTCCCCCAATGGATCAGGAACTACCTTACTATCTATAAATTAATTTTGCATATCATTTTTATGCATATGTCTCTTTCCTCTATCATATTCTCTATGATCTCCTCTAAATTTGTTTTGATTTTTATTCTAATTCAAAACTTGAGGGCGTGAAGACACCCCTTTGTCAAATCTTTCCATATTGTAGGATATTTCCTTAAATTCCCCCACCAAGGTTTTAACCACTTCTTCCAGGTCAGTTAGTTTGCTTACTTTTTGTTTATTAGGATTGAAAAGTTTTACCCTTTCCCTTTTAAGTGGTTTGCTAACAACATTGATGTTATTTTAAATTTGAATGGACACAGTGAATTGTTACCTCAAATTGATGGAATTCTTGTCTCTCAAGTAATATGTTATATTTTTGTAAAATCCATCATAATATTTGATCAAACAAGAATCATCGCTAGGTATCAAATTAGTTTTTAATATCATCAAAGTCTTGTTAAAACTTGTGTTGAAATATTATACACATTCATTGGGATTTTTCTTTACGTTTCAAATTCAGACGGGAGGAACATAGGTTCAGTCCTATCCCCATATTAAATTCTAAAGTAATTCACCATTTCATCCCAAGATTTGATTCAACCATGAGGAAAGGAATTAAACAATACTCTTTCATCCTCTTATAAAGTGTGCACAAATAATTTCAAGAAAAAATCTTTATATTTCACTTCATAATCATCCATAATATTTTGGAACATATTAAGATATTGATCACCACTAATAGCATTATTTATTTGGAATTTAGGCAACATATTCCTAATTTCATTTGGCACCTCCTTTGGATATCTAGGAATGTCCCCAATATTGATAGGTCTAAAAGCATTAACTCTGAAAGGGGCACATGGAGGAGAATGATCCATGTTGTTATTGACAAGATTTTTAGAAGGATGATCGATTGGGTTTTGAACAAGAGGTCTATGAACCAAAGGGGTATGGCCAATATTATGGATATTTATCATAATAAAAACCTCAAAACCAAAATAACTATTATCATTTGTAAGAAAAATAGGCAGGCTTAGGATAAATTTTAGCATATTTGGGAATAAAACCTTGTTGAAATAAGGAATGACTTTTGTATTCAAGGATATTTAGTTTAGAACTATAAAAAAAATGGAAAAATCCTTAATCAAAGAGGAATCACCAAAATCATAATAATGAATGTTCTTACCTTTTGAAACTTTGACCTCCTACTGGCTTCCAAACCTGCTTCCTTCTTATCTGTAATATTTTTAACTCAGGAAGAAGTTTCTTAGCAAGATCTGATCTGAATGATGATCTTAATCATTCTAGTTTTGTCAATGCAAATTCACCAAAAATATAGAGTAAATAATATAACAGTGATCAAACCAATAAGTCATAATGGATTTGCACTATATATTGTACTCTAGACATGATAAATAAACTTGAAAATGCATTGAATACTAATAAAAAATAGTAAATAGTTGATGACTTGATAAACCCTTCATAAAACCATGTGAATCAAAAAATTATCATGTATATTTGAGACGAAGAAATCATTGAGTGGCTAAACCTCTCTCAAACCCTGAGAAATGATAAACCTTTATTCAAGTCCCTAGTAGAGTCACCAAGAAACAGTGTTGTTGATGAAAAAATAGAGCATGTAAAAACAATTTAACTCTTAAAATTTAAAGAATCTCAGGTAAAACCTCATCAGATCATGATTAAAACCTAGGTGATGGTCTCAAAAGTGAACTAATACTATTAATTCCTTGATAATGGCACCATCTATGTGTTGGTTCCCAATCCAACACCTAAGGATAGAAAATAAAGAGAAATGGGGAAAGGAGAAAAGATAGACATGTTAATGTGTAATTTTGTAGCCAGGGATGGATCTATCTATCTCTCATGACCATTACTTATAGGAATGAAAATCCACAATACCTCTCCCAGTCATTTGGATAACTCATCTCCCCATTCTAGCTTTATGGTTCTACATGCAGGCTATGTGCACTTCACTTGTTCACTTGGGAAATTTCATGGTGGAAGATTCCTCTTGTGTACCATGTGCACTTCTCCTTCATTCCTTCTTTTCCATTTTCCTTTTCCTCTTTGTTCCATCCTTCTCCCCTTTGTGCATACTCTCTATGCACTCACCTTCTTCTCAGCATTGCATTCACCCTTCACGCATGCCTTGGCCTTTGCTTCCCAAAAATGGCTAAGTCCTTGGCATCCCCATGCCCTTTCCTCACACCCTTACACATCATTCTGTAATGATTTGCACCCTTGACATATGTTTCCTTCCTCACCCATTTTCCCCTTTTCACCCATGTGCGTTACAATTGCATGTGCCTTCCTTCCATCATCTTCCCCCACCTCATTCTTCCACACGCATACCTTTGCGCCCTCCTCTTCGCTAGTCTGTGCCACATCATTCTCTGACACACTTGAGTGTGCCACACAACCAATCAAAGCATTGCAATAGGGCATTGAATCCTTACAACAAATCAATGAGTGACACGTGGCAGAAATGACAAGAACATTTACATAGTTGGTCATCCTTTCAGCCAATCTGTGCATGTGTGTCTTGTGCAGTAGATGGCTCTGACAATCTTCATACAACCATATCTTTGGTTACAGAGCTCTGATCAGCATGTGCCTAGTCTCAATCGATAGTGGCTGATGTGGGCTATAGTGCTAGACATTCAAATTCAAATTCTGAGTGGATTGGTAGGTGAGAAATGGAAAACATCTTTCACACCATTAATGTAGATCTGATTGCTCCAACCACCCAGATTTGATCTGATCTTCCTTCCTTCCTTCTCCAACATGCCAAACAGACTTGGGGAAGTGCATTTGATAGATTTGTAGGTGGATTTGTAGGCATTGAATGCTTCTTGTTGGTGGTTGTATTTCAAATTCAGGTTTTCCCTCCTTCTTTCTTCTTCTTCCATGATTCATCTATAAATGTAAGAGTTGGGCTCATTGTTAATGTTAGACATTTTGGATCCTTTTGTATTTTCTAAGGACTTCATATCTTTGTATTTTGAGTTGCAGACCTCTAGATATGACTCGTGCATGTGAATATCAGCCTTCTTTTGCCATTGTAATAGCTCTGTGCATTTCTGGAAGTAAAGGAAGCATCATTTTGTGGCTATTCTCTGTCCTAACATGTTTTCATTCCTTCTTCTTTCCTTTATTTTACTTTGTTTTCTTGTTGTGTCATTTACATTCCTTGCATCTCCATTTTCTAGTTGTGTTTCATGAAAACTGATTGTGTAAATGTGTGTTGGTCTATGCTACGTGTGCCTAGCCTCCTTTCATGCCTTTCCTTTCATTTTCACTTAGAATAGATGGTGTTCATCCCTCTTTTTCTAGTGCTATTCCTTCCTTAGATTAGTTTTCCATTGTTATGTTATCCTTCTATCCCTGGTCCCTTGGCATTGTTAGCTTAGTTTTCCCTTTTAGCATTAGGAGTAGCAGTAGTAGTAGAAATAGATAGAGGAACCAACCTTCTCCAGAGATCCGTCTCAAGTGTGCAAGGTCCCACAACTTGGAGATGGTTCCATTGTTGTCTCAAATGACTCGGTTCTTCCAGATCTGAGACATGGGTGCAAGTTTGACAACCAATAGTTTCTGGCATGCCTGGTGGGACAAGTATTGAAAGCTTATATTTCACTTTGCTAAGTTCTGGTGTGTGGGCTTAGTATTTTCTAGCCTTTGGAGGCTCATTTCAACACATCTGTGACTCCCAACATTTCTAGATCTCTATTTTAGTAGTCTTGAGTGCCTTTCATGAGAAGAGTGCATACAAGGAAAAGCACAGTAGCTGAAGATTCTTTTGAGTACCTACAACTATCTCCAAGAAGAGTTCATAGCTAGAAGACCCTGTGCATGCATCTCCATCTCTATGCAGTGTGCCATGCCCATTCAAATCCTCCTCACAACAGACAACTTACATGCATTGCCATGGCACATCAGCCACCTCCTCCATCAAGGAACTTTTTCAACTTCACCAGTGGAAGTCCTCTGGTTCTAGTCATGCAACATGATATGCCAAATGGTGTGCTCAAAAGTATTCCATACTTTACTGGTGAGAATCAAGTCACCCCTCAGGAGCATATCCAAGATATAGCAAACATGTGTTCACTCTACCTGATCACACATGATGATGTAGCAGTTAGGCTACTTGCAACCTCTTTCAAAGGTAAAGTGCTTCAATGGTACCGAGGCTTGAGACTTGGATCTATTGCCACTTGGGATGAGCTGGGAACAACTCTTTGTAATTATTTTGAAGACAAGTCAGATCACCTATCTTTGGTGGAGCAACTGACAACAACAAGGAGGGCACCCAATGAGTAGATGACTGATTTTAATATCAGATTCTAGAAGACTTGGGACATAATCCCTCTTGTGGTAAGGCCTACAGCTCAACATGCTTTCCTGTATTATCTAAAGGCACTGAATAGTGACATCTCAGTCATGATTCAATCCATGGGAGGTAGGACTTTACCAGTTGCTTATAATATTGCAGTAAGGGAAGAAAATAGTCTTATTTAGGTGGGAAAGTTAGCTCCTAGACCACCCATGCCCTTATTCCCAGAAATGTCTCAAGCACCCCAACCTTTTGTTGCTCTTGTTCTTGTTCCTGAGAAAAGTGCACAACCTACTGCATCCACCTCCTACTCTCTAGCAACAAAAAGAAGATGAAGAATTGAAGGCCTTGATTAGGAACTTGTCAAATAAAGTCATATCTCTTGAGAAGCAGTAGGTGCAAGCCTTCAGAAATAATTCCAATCAGGTGCATAATCAAAACAATCAGCCTTGGAGGAATCAATATACAAACTAAAGGTACACACAAAACTAGCAGAATGATAGATGACATGCTAATGCACACTTCCCTTGCAAGTTGTTCCTCCCTTGCACCTTCTCTTCCAGTGCCCAGTACAAGTCAAGCACTTGTTCCAGTTCAAAACAATTTGGTGCATGATTCTGAATGGTGCTTCCCTTGCAACATGCCTCATATTCAATATCATTATGCCAATGTTGTGCACATGCAAGCCTATATGATCCAGAATGCTTCCAACTGTGAGCCTTCAACAAGTGCACCTGAAGTAGATAACCAAGAAAGGCCAGAAGCTCCTCCAGAGGAAAATTTGATGTTATTTGGCACTGAGGACTTTTGTGCAATCAACCAAGTTGCAGATGATGCAAGTAGACCATGTGCCCAATTTGCAGACAACACAAGATACAAGAGGAGAATGCTAGAGTCTGGCACATAGGTCACAATTCCAGCAACACAGGTCGACCCTCAAAAGTAAAGAGATACAGCTAAGGCATCCAATAGTAAAAATTCTCAAGTGCTAGCATGTGAGGTTCCACAAAGCTCCTCCTGAAGTGTGTGCACCCCTCCTTTGGTAGGTCAAGCCTCTGTTTCAGCTAAGGCTTCTACCTCCGTGCCTGAACAATCAAGAAAGGATGTTGTTGTTCCTCAAATGCACAAGTCAGTGGGTTTTCCATTCAGCATTGTGGACCAGATGAAAAGGAACAAACATAAATGTCACAATGTGGGATGCCCTGACCATTCCATCTCAGTGTGACGTGTTGCATGAAGCTCTGGCCCAACTTTCGCGCACTGATCCATCTATTCACAAATCACACGCTTCTATTAATATATGTCAGGAAGAGAAGCAAGTAAGTAATTTTGCTAAAACCCCACCTTTTTATGTCCTTGATCATAGGTAAACACCTGGTGCATAATTACATGATAGACTCAGGTGCTAGTACTTCTGTTATGCCCAAGAAAATAGCCAATGTCTTAGGTCTTAAGTACAACCCCTTGTCTAAAGGATTCTACAACTTGATGGCTCAACTGTCACTACCTTAGGAGTCATTAAGGATCTTGAGTTAACCCTCCATGCATGTCCAAGCCTCACCATAACTCAAGATGTGTCTATCATTGACCTACCTCCTTTGTTTTCCCTATGTCTATCAAGAGAGTTTACTGCAAAAGTGGGTGGTTACTTGTCTTCTGATTGGTCCCATATGTTACTCAAGACAAGGTATGGTACCCGATTTACCATACAAGTTGAGCCTATATTTTCCTATCATGTAGAGTCATATGATTCATCCCCTCTCCAAGCCAACTACCTAATCCAAGAAAGTCAAGACCAAGTTTCTGAAGAGCATCCTGTTCCTCCTCCTCTACATGACCTTGTGCTAGATGAGTGGGTGGAAAGGCATCAAAAATTTGATCAATATGCTGAAGAGCTTGAAGCTTTGAAACTAGGCTTGGTACTTATTGCATCCTAGAAGAAGAAGTTGTGCTTCGCCATGCGCGCTCAAGAAAGACCAAGTTGAACCTGGTCTATGGAAGTTATACTTTGATGGTTCCAGAAGCAGAAATGGCACAGGTGTAGGAGTTGTTCTCATTTCTCCTAAGGATGAGAGGTTATTTTTCACACACAGGTTACAGTTCACATGCTCCAACAATGTAGCAGAATATGAAGCATTAGTGCATGGCCTTCTCATTTTTGAGAAGAAATGGATTAAGGCATTGTAGATATTTGGGGATATAGAATAGGTTATCCACCAGGTCACCAAAAAGTCCAGGAAAAGAATAATCTTCTCAAATCTTATAAACACAAGAGTTTGGGACCTCCTTGAGAGATTTGATGCTCTAAATCTATAGGTGGTGCCATGAAAAATGAATAAGGAAGCTGATCAGATGGTCACGCTTGGTTCACAGTTCTCTCCTGCTGAGGAATTTGTCAAAGGAAACACTCAGCACATCAAGATGGTGATTAGACCATCCATTCTAGATAACAATACCAGCTGGAAAGTGTTTGACAATGATGCGTAGATCATCTAGTTCATTCAAAATGAGGTAGAGTTCTCCTCAAGCATGCAAGCTGACTTGCATGACAACTATGGTGACCAAGTGATACAGCTGAAGACAAACAAGTTACCTAAAGGGCTGGTCACCTTAGAGAAAATGTTTATCCCTGATGATGAGTTCAAGGGTGAAGAAAAATATATGCGTGTGGCATAAGAAGATTGTATTCCAGTCAGGATTGCATGCGGAAAGGAGTTGTTGCTCAGTAAAGCTTGCAAACATGATGAAAAATATGCCTTCATATCTCTCTACCAAAAATACAGTGATATCTTTTCATGGGAGTATGAAGACCTCAAAGGTTTTGATCCAAGTGTTTCTCAACACTCCATTGACCTTGATCCTGGTATCAAGCCCGTCAGACAAAAGTAATGACCAGTCAATCCAAAGATAGAGCCCCTCATGAGAAAGGAGTTATCCAAACTCATTGAGGAAAAGATTATTTTTCCCATCAAGTACTCTACCTGGGTCACAAATCTAGTTCCAGTGTGCACAAGAATAATGGTGAAATCAGACTCTCTGTTGATTTCAAAGATATGAACAAGGCATCTCTAAAGAATCATTATCCTTTTCCTTCTATGGAGTAGATCTTGCAGACTGTGGCTGGTGCGCAAAGATTCTCAATGTTGGATGGATACTCAGGCTTCAATCAGATCCTGGTCAAGGAAGAGGATCAATTCAAAACAACATTTACAACCAAGTGGGGGACATATGCATATCAGAAGATGCCCTTTGGTCTGTCAAACACAGGCACAACATTTCAGCGTGCCATGGATATTGCCTTCAAAGGTTACATCAATGAGTTCATCTTGGTTTACCTTGATGACATTACAGTCTTCTCAAAGTAGAGTGTGGATCACATGGCACCTGGAGAAAGTATTTGAGAGATGCAAAGAGTTTGGGGTGTCTCTTAACCCCAAGAAGTGCAATTTTGCAGTGGCACAGGGAAAGATTTTGGGCCATGTGGTTTCAAAGGATGGCATCACAATTGATCCTGAGTGCATTTCAGCCATCCTAGCTCTTTCCCTATCAGTACACAAAAAGGCCTTGCAGTCCTTCCTCGGTAAGATCAATTTTGTTAGGTGTTTTATTCCTAACTTTGTAGGACTAGTTCGGCCCATCACCCTGATGCTCAAGAAGGACATAGCCTTCAGATGGAAAGTAGAAGGAAGAGAGAGCTTCAACAAGATCAAGCAAGAAATTTCTTGTGTGCCAACACTCATCAACCCAGATTACTCCAAGGATTTCATCCTTTATGCTTATGGCATTGATGCAAGTGTTGTTGTTGTCCTAACACAAGAAAATGAACAAGGACTAGAACAACCAGTGGCTTTCTTCAGTCAGACACTGAAGGATTATGAGTTGAAATATAGTCACATGGAGAAGTAGGTCTTTGCCATCATGTGCATGCTCAAGAAATTCAAGAGCATGCTCACCAAAAATCACATCAAGGTGTTAGTTTCTCACTCCAGTGTTAGAGACTTCATCATGGGAGTAGAAATCAGTGAGAAGAGAGTGTGATGGGTGACCAAGATCATGGAGTATGATGTGACTATCAAAGCCACCAAGCTGGTAAGAGGTAGTGCACTCTGTAAGTAGATTATTGAGGATGCACAAAATGAACCTAAGACTTCATTATTTCTAGATGAAGATCTCCCACACGTAGAACTTGAATAGAATGCAGATGTTGGTGCACGTGATTGGATGAAGGATATGATCACATTCCTTTCCAAGGGTGCATACCCTCCTGGTTTAAACAAGGAAAAGAGAAGACATCTGAGGTTACAATCTATTCCTTATGTTTTGATTGATGGCCTTCTCTTCAAGAAGAATCTGGATGGTGTGTTGTTAAGGTGTATGATGGTGTGCAGACTGAAAAGGTGTTAGTAGAATTTCATGATGGATTCTCTGGTGGACACTTTTTTGCCAAGACTACAACAATGAAAATCATAATGGCAGGTATCTTTTGGCCTACCTTATTTGCAAGATGCACACAAGTGGGTCACAAAATGCAAAGAATGCACTTTCTTTATAGGAAAGAAGAAATATGCAGTGCTTCCCCTCCGACCAATCCAAGCAGATCAACCTTTTGCACAATGGGGTCTTGACTTCATAGGCATGATCAATCCACCTTCAAGCGTTGGACACAAATGGGTGCTGATAGCTAGATATTACTTCACCATATGGATAGAAGTTTTCACACTCAAGGAATCAACCGAGTCAGTCATCCTTGACTTTCTTGAAGGTATAGTGACAAGGTTTGGCATTCCTCAAACCATTATCTCTGATAATGCAAAAGCCTTCCTTGGCACTAAAATCACTGATTGGGCTCTAAATTTGGGCATCTATTTAAAGAATTCTTCCAACTATTACCCTCAAGGAAATGGTCTGGCAGAGTCAAAAAACAAGAACCTGATCAGGATCATGAAGCACACAATGAACATCAACCAAAGATAGTGGCATACAAAGGTCTCGTGTGCACTCTTGGCAGATAGAATTACAATTAAGAAAGCAATAGGAACTTCACCTTACAAGCTTGTCTATGGCAAGGAGGCTACACTTCCTTTGACACTTGATTTGAACTCTTTGTCACTTGCCCAACAGCTAGAATTTGAAGGAACACACCAGAGAGAAATCAGAATGGTAGAGTTGGTTAATCTTGAAGAATTAAGGAACTCTACCATGATCAAGCTAGAACAACATCAACAAGCAACAAAGAAGTGGTTTGACAGAAAGGCTAGGCCTCAAGCTTTCAAAGTTGGGGACTTGGTCTTAAAATGGGATGCTGACAGAGCTAAACTAGGGCACCATGCAAAGTTTGATGCACTTTGGAGTGGCCGTATACTATCAGTTCATGTAAGGAGGCTAACTCTTTTGAGTTAACTCATCTTGATGGAGGCACGCTACAAATCCCAGTAAATGGGATCTATCTCAAACCCTTCCATTGATTTTGTTGCATCATTTTGTAAATATTAGAGTAGTTTCAATTCCTCCAAGTGCATTGTGTGCACATTATTTGTTTGTACATAGTTATTCCTTCTCACGTGCTTCTTTGTGCATGCTCTTTTGTTGCTTCCAGGATGCCAATTATGTTCTAACAGTTTCAGTAGTTTGTAGGATTCAGAACATAGAGTTCAGAAATGATTTTCAAAGTGACTTCAGGGGTAGTTCTTCAAAATTATAGATCAGAATTTCATGATTACATAGTAGACTCCATGCCCAATGGATGCTTCAGGCTACTGATCTCCTTCATCTAGTAGGAAGATGGCCCCGAAAGTCACCAAACTATTATCCACAATAACTCTCCTAGTTATTTGGATAACTCATCTCCCCATTCTGGCTCTATGGTTCTACATGAAGGTTATGCACTTCACTTGTTCACTTGGCACATTTTCATGGTGGTAGATTCCCTGCACCCACACACACTTCTCCCTTCATTCCTTCTTTTCCATTTTCCTTTTCCTCTTTATTCCATCCTTCTCCCCTTGTGTCTCTCTATGCACTTGCCTTTTTCTCAAAATTACATTCACCCTTCGCATGTGCCTTAGCCTTGCTTCCCAAAAATGGCTAAGTCTTTAGCAACCCCATGGGCCCTTTCCTCACATCCCGCACATCATTCTGTAATGATTTTTCCCTTCCATACATGTCTCTTCCTCACCCATTTTTCCCTTTTTCCCCACGTGTATTTACCTTTGTGTGCCTTCCTTCTGTCATCTTCCACCTCATTCTTCCGTGCGCATACCTTTGTGCCCTCCTCTATGCCATTCTGTGCCACATCATTCTCTGACATGCTTGAGTGTGCCATGCAACCAATCAAAGCATGTCAATAGGGTGCCAAATCCTTGCAAAAATCAATGAGTGACACATGGTATAAATGACAAGAACATTTACATAGTTGGCCATCCTTTCAGCCAATCCATGTGCGCCATGTGTCTTTGTGTGCAGAAATGGCTCTAAAAATCTTCTGATACCATATATTTTTTACAGATCTTTGATCAGAATGTGCCTAGTCTCAATCGATAGCTGCTGATGTGGGCTATAGTGCTAGACATTCAAATTCAAAATATGAGAGGATTTGGTTGGTGAGAAATGGAAAAAATCTTTCACACCATTAATATGTAGTTCTCATTGCTCCAACCACTGATATTTGATTTGATCTTCCTTCCTTCCTTCTCTAACATGCTAAACAGACTTGGGGAACACATTTGATAGATTTACAGGTGGATTTGTAGGCATTGAATGCTTCTTGTTGGTGGTTGTATTTCAAATTCAGGTTTTCCCTCCTTCTTCTCTTCTTCTTCCATGATTCATCTATAAATGTAAGAGTTGGGCTCATTGTTAATGTTGGACATTTTGGATCCTTATGCATTTGATAAGGACTTCATATCTTTGTATTTTGAGTTGCAGACCTCTAGATCTGACTCGTGCATGTGAATATTGACCTTCAATCACCATTGTAATAGTCTGTGCATTTCTAGAAGTAATGGAAGCATCGTTTTTTGGTTATTCTTTGTCCTAGTGTGTTCACATTCCTTCTTCTTGCCTTTCTTTTACTTTATTTTCTTGTTGTGTCATTTTACATTCCTTACCTTGCAACCAATCCCTAACCCTAAACTAACCTAATTAAGACCCATAACTTGGTCTCGACCTCACATCCATAACTAATGACCTAACCTTACCTCGCATTCCCAAGAGTACCGACCGTCGAGTCATTGTGAGCGAGGAACAGAGCCCAGAACCCTGAAAGAAAACCTGTTTACAACCAAGGAATCAACTTGCATCTTGGTCAAAGTAAGTCACATCCTGCATGTTTTCCCTATAACATTTCTATGCCTGAATCTCAGTGCTCCTAACGATGCCGGTTCCGAATCCACTACCCAACGTGCCATTGCATTACTGTATTCTTTTGCTTCATAATCATCCCATTTCCTAATGGGCTCCCCGAACCAACCATTACAAATCACCATAGCTACCAAGAACGATCCTAGAATCACCGGTATCGAGTTATCAGTTGGCATCGGTTATCAATAGAGTCCACCATCGGTTTCACCTAACCGAGCATCGGTATCATCTGATCAGAAACCAGAAGCGTATTAGCCAAAGGAGATCAACTGACCCATCTTCGTCAAAAAATTTAATTGTCATATTTTGCAGTCTTTTGTTTAACATTTCAGAGGAACTGAATCACAGTCCTCGAAAGGAAGTTTTATATTTCCTGGGCCCAAGGCAGTTACCCTCATTTATTGTCATCTAACCATCAAAATCTTGGTGGTCTTCCTAATTCTTAATTGCAGGTAGTCCTTCCAAGACAAAAAGGAGTTCTCATCAGCAGTCGGTTATCTGATCTTTCTCTACCGGTACAGCCGCACACCATCAACAAAGCAATTTAATTGATTCAACAGGTATTCCTCCTATATTTCCCCTAAGGCAGTTTCCTCATATGTTTCTAAAAGGAATCCAAGACAAAAAGGAGGATAGAAGCAATCATCTATTCTACAGGTATTCCTCCAGCCCCAACCCTTATCTATTTCTAAAAGCCGAAACATTCTGAGTGAAACATTTTGGCACGCCCGGTGGGACCCATTTTGGGTTTCTGTTTCTCTTGCTTATTTTCATTCTAGGAAGCATATTTGTTGTTGCTGCTTTTTGTTATATATTTCGTAAAGAATTTGTCTTGCTTTCCTAGTTTCGCATTAGTGAAAGTCATCTCTCTTGCTTCATCGAATATAATTTTTGATTTGGGTTTAAAACACGTGCATTGCATTCCTGCTTGTTGTTTTCAATTCTAGTGAACATAGATTAAGTAACAGGTCGTACACGTGGGGGTGATATCCACGGTATTGACAGGAAATTAATCTTACTTTCACTGCACAACACATACCGAATCACTTCACAATTAACACAACAGCTCAAACATCCCCCCTTTTCCGCGGTATTCCTCCGCCCGATTGAGGTAACCTTATAAGCCAAAACAACTTGACATTTCCCCTAAGTCTTGTTGTTTAGGATTCTGACATCATTCTTACGTCTAAAGGCATAAGCCCACGATAATTAAAATTAACCCTAGGGTTAATCTCTGGATTTGCGTGTGCATCTTGCTTGTTTTTCAAATTCTGTTTTCTCTGTCATACTCTGTCTTCTGTGATCAATAATTTGATAAATATACTAAACGTTGTTAAAAATCAAATTAGCATCCTTTTATATCTTCTTATCCTAGACTTCTTACACCGACATCGGTTAACTGACCGACGTCGGCTATAGTCTGTAACCGACATCGGTTACTAGACCGATATCGGTTACTGTCTTTTCCAGTTCCTGACAAACCAGCAACCTACCAATTTCACCAGTTCTGAGTTTGTTTCTGTTCCTGACAGATTGAAACCCTACTGTGAACTCCTGTCCATGGTTGTTATCACTCGAAAGCAAGCCGCCGCCATGGTTTCACATGCTTGCTCTGTTTCTTTTCCTGAATCACCCCCTTCACATTCTGTGGGGAATCCTACGGATACCAGCGAGGTTCCTAAAATTCCTGTGGGAGATAAGGACTTTGCCAAATTTCTGGATGCTAATCCTAGCACTGCACAATACTATTTGTCTCATGCCCCCGACCGTACGCCTGATGGTCAGCTCCTTGTTGGCATGCCTATTAGTATAGCTGCTCATTTAGCTCCCACTCCTCCTGATAACAATACCGCCTTACTTCCTGCATCTCTAGCCCCGTCTCCCAATCCGACAGCTTCAGAGGTTCATACGACCCCGATTAGCTTTCCTTTGGTTAACCTTGGACCCCACGTATCATTACCACCAACTGCCCCTATCTCATCTCTCTTTCAGACCACTCCATTCATGACTTACTCTCTGCCACCTATTCACACGAGCTTTCCTTCTCAAGCTCCGCCTACCTTTTCATTCCCATACACGTATCCAGTAACCTCAACACCTTATATGGGACATCCCTATTCTGTGGCAATTAACCCCCACCATCATCTCATCCAACCACAGATTTCATCAAACAAATGATGGACAAAATGCAAAACCTGGAGGCTTCCGTTTCAGGAAGTCGTAGCGCCTTGACATACGAGCAAGTTTGTCGGGAGCCCATTCACCCTTCTGTCCCCCTTCATTCATATCCTCCTCAATGGGAGTTGCCAAAGTTTACTCATTTTAACAGTAAAGAGGATCCTCAACAACACTTGCGATCATTTAGACATGCTTGTTATTTGATTGCCCATGATGACGCCTTGTTACTCCGCACCTTCCCCATGTCCTTATCAGGACCCACCTTGGAGTGGTACAGTGCTTTAACCCAGCACTCAATCTTCTCTTTTAACCAACTAGCCCAATCTTTCTTGGATCATTTCTCCATTAACATTGCCAAGAAAGTATCTATCACTGACCTCTATGCCATCCGACAATTTGAAGACGAATCTATCGCAGATTTCGTTGGACGATGGCGGGGCCTTATCAACCAACTTACGTATGCCTTGCCTCAAACCGAACTCATTGAACTATTTACGCGGGCCTGCGCTAAGCACATCTCCCCTACCCTCCAAATTCAAACTTTCCGCACATTCGACGAGGCCTTTACCATGGCTCGGAAACTTGAAATTCGAGCCTTAGAAGAAGAGAAATTGCGGTTGCGTAACAAAAACCCCAATTTCTGAACTCCTGATTCTACCAACAAGCCAAACACCACCACTCCTCACGCGTCCACTTCTTCTAAATCAAAAGGAGCTGTCCACGCGGTAATGGTCAAATCTCAAACACCGTCCAATACTCCGCCGAAAACCACTTATAAGTACAAAGCCGAGCCCACCAATTACACTCCCTTGGGAGAAACTTATGGCGTCATCCTGGAGAAATTGCTCAAAGCTGGGGCTATCACCTTGCCCCCTGTTAAACCTCACTCTGGGTTTGACTCCACCCGCGCAATACCTTCCTGGTACAAAGAAAATGACTTTTGTAACTTTCACCGCGTAAAAGGACATAGTCATGAAAACTGCAAGATGTTGAAAAATATAGTACAGGAAATGGTTGACGCAGGGGATATAACCCTCGATAATCCTAACGCCCCTGCTAACCGAAATCTGAAAATTTTCAACAAGCCATTCCCGAATCACTCGTCCAACGGTAACGTGAACCAAGATATCTTAGCCGAGGAGAGTGTTCATGAGATCCATGCAGTCTTCGATTCTCAGCCAAAAGCCTCTATTGAAATTTTTTTAAATCAAGCCTCTCCACCAACACAAGAGTTTGAACCTCCTTCACCACCATCAAGCCAAAGTGAAATCATTCCTTTACCCATAGAAGAGTTAACTGTCCGGACTTCTCTTCTCATCGACAAGTCTTCTTACACCACATCCCTACAAGACTGTGAGCGGATGCTATCTAATTTGTCTATTTCCCAAACGTCCCCTTCTACCACTCTTGCTACACAAGAGGAAGGCTCGCCACTCCTTTTGACATCCTTATCCGAGAAATCTCTTACACTAACATCACCACATTCTTTAAACGTGATAGATCCCCTCGAACACGCCCTCCTACCTATTAGTCCCTCATCGCCTAAATCTTTTCAACGACCGGTTGACCTCTTAACATCTATTGATACAGTGCCTCATCTACCTCCTGTGTCACACCCGCAGTGGACTGGAATTACAACCCACCTTTCTTCCGTACAAAAATTACAAATCTCACCTGGAGACTGTCATTCCACAGAAGATAGACAGGCCCTATGGGAACGTTTGAGTACCCCTTTTTCTACTCAAATGCAAATGACTGATCCTGATGTCTCCACCATATACCCGAAGTGCTTACAGAAGCTTAAAATGCCCCTGTTCTCACCTTCACCCCCCTCACCTCTACCAAATGCCCCGTCCACTTCTATCAACTTAACCAGATCTTCCCCTACGCTTGGGACCTCACCAATGCCCAGTCTAACGCACCCGCCTAAGCGACTCGATCTATCCAAAAATAAATCCGTTCCGCCACCTAGGAGACAAACTCAATCCGTGCCCCTATCACAATCAAAACCATCGTCGTCATACCTACCTTCCATATTGGGACCCCATCCCTCTACCTTACACCAATATATCATACCTCCTGCGTTTTCTTTAGAACAACCTACGCCTTCCGCACCTATACAGAAATTCCAGGGTATAGCAACACCGTCACTCCGCGTATCTTGTCCACCTATCAACCCTAAACAAATTCCATCATCAAAAGATTTGTTTTCAGTCACTCCTATTTCCCCGTGGTTGTTTTCTGATACCACGTCATCTGCGGCCTCATCATCCAACATAGCTTCTGCGCCAAAGAAATCACGTTTAGTAAAAACCATGTATCAACACCCCTCGGCTAAACCACCACCCATACGAACCAATCATGCTCAAACATTACCAAAACCCGCACAACCAATACCCTCATCCTCTTCCGATTTTGACCCACTCAAAGGATCTTACGCCAAAATCCTTGCTATGTTGGTGGAGAATGCGACCATTTCCCTACCCCCACTTAGACCTTATGACCCGTCTAAACCTCGACCGATAAGTTATGATGAGTCTAAAATCTGCGCCTATCACCGTACACCAGGACATGATGTGGAGGGATGCAAAGCTCTAAAAACCATCCTTCGCCAGTCACCTCTCCCGGATAGAAAGATTAAGAAAGACAACTTACGAAGGGAGAGACCTTTAGTTTCCATTCCCTCTCCTATACCATCTGTCCCCCGCCTCACCAAGATCTGTCATTATTACAACCCCACCTCTTGAAGACCATGAGTTATCCCAACCATCTTCCTCATCTCAGGTCTACGAGATTAATATGATTAGTGTCGCTACTCGAGGGCAGAAAAACAATGGGAAAGCAAAAGAAAACACACCTGCGGCATCTCTTTCTCCGTCAAACATCCCGATTGCACCACCACCTAAAGTGGTCATTCGCGGACCCGCCTATCCCGTCTCTAATGGCATTGCCCACCGAAATATGATTAAACAGCTTCACCAATCACCCGTAAAAATGACACTGTATGATCTCATTCAGACTTCTGAATCTCATCGACAAGCTCTCGTTGAGATCCTTCAAGGGATAGAGGTTTTACCTAATGAAACCTTGCCTGTCGCCTCCATTCTAACACCCAATCACGTTGCTTCTCTCACCAAACAACCCACTGCCCCAACCACTTCTGTCTCTGTACAACAAGCTGCTGCAGTCAGTTTCTCTGAAGATGAAATTGTCGACTTCGGTACAGAAGACCCTGACCCTGCCCTTTTCATCTCCGCTTACGTCCGGGACATTCGAGTACGTCGGGTTATGATTGACGGGGGCGCTAGCCTAAACATCATCTCTTCAAAAGCCTTCCAACAGATGAACATCCCTTCTAGTTGCATGTGTGCCAACCCCATCATGTTGCGGTCATTCAATGACGCTATTACTTCTACCTTAGGCACCGTGATCCTCAACATTCACGTAGGACCACGTACTTTACCCGAACTCTTCTATGTCCTTGAGGGAGAGTTCCAATATAATATATTGCTGGGTCGTCCTTGGATCCGAGCCATGGGATGCGTTCCCTCAACATTACATAGATGCATAAAATTTGAGTACGAGGGGAAGTCTTACACCGTAAAAGCTGACCCTCCCCCTTTTAAAACCTGCAATATGTTATACCGCCCGAACGATGTGCTTATACCAATCAAGACACCCATACATTCAACCCAACCATCCTCCTCAAATGTACCTCAACCATCCACCTCAACCGCGCCTACGCCTTCAATTGATGAAACCACCATCGCAAAAACCACTTCCCTTCCGGCAGCTAACATTCCAACCTCCGACCCCTTAGTAGATGTTTTTCAGCGCCTTACGCTGGGGGAGTACCGCCTATATAACGTTAGTTCTTTCCCTACCCCGCAGGAGTACGGACAATTACATGCACATCCCACCTACGACCGTCGCGTGGGGGAGATAATCTCTTACGGACCACCCCATTGCCGCACTAACCTAACGTATGGGGGTGTTGACGCATCCTCCATTACCCCTGAACCTCCTCTTGGTGTGGTTCCTTTCCAATCCGATTTTCAATACTTGACAAATCGTCGTTTCGCCCTCACCTTCTTGACTCGCTGTGCGTGGAAAGGCTTTGGTTTTGGCCTTTACGAACAAGGCCGACATACACTCATTCCCGTGACTACCCGTAAACATAATGATCGCAGTGGTCTCGGTTTTCCCGAAACACCTACACAGGAGACACCTCCTGTCAGCTGTATCCTGGAAGAAGAAGACGTCGCCCCTACCAAATCATCATCACCCACTTTGCCATCATCACCCGCAGAATCTATAGACCCTGAATCCATCCCTCCTAACTTTTTTTTTTCATAAATGCTATCTTCATAGGTCCTCTCACGTATCAACGCGATAATGACGACCCATCTTCTTTGCCCCTTCTTTATCCAGACATGATCGAAGAGGATTCGCCTTTGATTAATGTTGTTGAATGCCAGGATGACGACTCCATCCTCACTTACCTTGGCGCGGATGATTCTTATATTCAACGAGCCTTACCATCTGAAACCCAAACTATGCTGAACGAATCTACCATAGAAATCAATATCCACACGGAGGAGGATCCTCACATTGTGAAGATTGGACAATCCCTTAACACATCAGAACAAGCCGCCTTTACTACCTTTCTCCGTGCTCGCAACCAAGCTTTCGCATGGTCTTACGCTGACATGCCAGGAATTGATCCTACCATCGCCGTCCATAACATCACCCTAAACCCCGATTCCAAACCAGTCAAACAGAAATTGAGAAAAATGCATCCACGCATTGCTCTCTTGGTCAAAGAGGAGCTCCAACGACTCCTTTCTGTTTCATTCATCTTGCCTATTGACTATCCTCAATGGATTTCTAACATCGTACCTGTCACTAAAGCGACAGGGGGACTTCGGATATGCACAGATTTCCGGGATCTTAACCTCGCTTGCCCTAAGGATGACTTCCCCTTACCTAGCATTGACCAACTTGTTGATCTAACTGCAGGTCATGAGATGCTCTCTCTCATGGATGGCTTTTCAGGATACAACCAAATTTTGGTTGCCCCTGCCGATCAACACAAAACTGCCTTCATAACTCCTTGGGGAACCTTCTGTTATCGTGTCATGCCATTTGGCCTTAAGAATGCTGGTGCTACCTATCAGCGGGCTATGACCTACATTTTTCATGACATTATGCACACTATCCTTGAAGACTATGTCGACGATCTTCTCGGCAAGTCTAAACATCGTAGTGAACATCTCGATGTTTTAACCATTATTTTTGATCGCCTGTTACAATATTCTGTCCTCCTTCAACCGAAGAAATGTGTCTTTGGTGTTCTTTCGGGAAAACTTCTTGGCTTTATCGTCTCTTTGCGTGGCATTGAGGTCGATCCATCTAAAGTCAAAGCTATCCTAGAAATGCCCCCACCCAAAAATCTCAAACAATTGCGTAGTTTACAAGGTAAGCTCCAATCTATCCGACGTTTCATCTCCCAACTCTCGGATCGGTGTCAACCTTTCCATCACCTCCTTAAAAAGGATATTGCATTCCAATGGAGCGAAGAATGTCACCAAGCCTTCGAAGCTCTCAAATCCTATCTCTTGCAGCCACCCGTGCTTATCCCACCCCAAGACGACCGCCCTTTCTACCTTTACCTTTCCGCCACCGACCACGCTGTAGGAGCCATGCTTGCACATCGTGACTCTGAGAATCACGAACAAGCCGTTTATTATATAAGTCGTACTTTGGTGGACTATGAGACTAGGTACACACATGTAGAAAAATTGTGCCTTGCCCTATCATTCGTGGCCACCAAACTCCGACACTACCTTCTAAATCACAAGACTTTCGTCATCACCAATACAGACCCCATCCATTACATGTATGCCAAACCTCATCTGAACCAACGCATTGCCAGATGGCTCATGCTTCTCGCCGACCTCGACCTTGAGTTTGTCCACCAGAAATCAATCAAAGGACAAACCATCGCAGACCAACTTGCAGAAGCTCCTTTACCGGGGGAACAATTTACCAATTTCACATTTCCCGACGAACTCATCGCTACTCTTTCCCTCACGGAGGAGTCGTACCCAATGACCCTCTTCTTCGATGGATCTAAATGCCAGCGCGGCGGAGGAGCCGGCGTTGTTCTCATTCCTCTCAACGCTGAACCTATGCCTCTTTCATTCCGACTTGATTTCCCTTGCACTAATAATACAGCGGAATACGAGGCCCTTGTTCTGGGTCTCCAAGTTGCGTTACACTTAGGTATCAAATCTATCAACATTTTTGGCGACTCTCAATTGGTAGTCAATCAAGTTATGGGCGTCTACCAATGCAAAAACGAGGAACTTCAAAAATACAAACACTACGTGGATTCACTTCTAGCCTTATTTACCCACTATTCTATACAAACCATTCCCCGCTCCACTAACAAATTTGCGGATACTATGGCTTGCTTAGCCTCGCAAATTCCCGCCGCGCCAACTGACTCTGAATTATTCGTCGTGGTCCAACAACTTTTTGCCCCATCCTATTCAACCCCGGTAGTTTGTATGATAAATACTGTGTCTACTAATTCACAGGATACCTGGTACCACCAATTTCACGACTACCTTACAATCTCTGTCCTCCCACCTGACCTTACTAGTAACGGCAAACGTGCTTTTCTTAAAAGTGTTTCGCGTTATGTTGTCATGGGGGGACTCCTCTATAAACGTGGCTTTGATGGCATCCTCCTTCGCTGTCTAACTGGCGCGGAGGCCACTCATACCATCCAACAGGTCCATGACGGTATTTGTGGTGGACATTTTAGCGGCCTTGCCGTGGCCAAACGAATCCTTCGCCTTGGTTATTATTGGCCTACTCTCAATAACGACTGCTACGAATATGTTAAGCGTTGTGTTATGTGTCAGCAACATGCCAACCTTCAACATACTCCTAGCCACCCGCTCCAGATCGCTCGAGATCTTTGGCCCTTCTCACAATGGGGTTTAGACCTTATTGGTGAGATTCATCCAACCTCTTCACAACGTCACCATTGGATAATCACAGCGACCGAATATTACACAAAATGGGTGGAGGCTATTCCACTCATTTCAATCAAAAAAGAAAAAATTGTCGAGTTCATTAACCACCACATTATCTGTCATTTTGGTGTTCCTCATCGCCTGATAACAGATAATGGAAAATCTTTCAAAAACAAGTTGTTGCAAGACCTTTGTGACAACTTTGGTATCAAACTTAGTTTCTCATCACCTTACTATCCACAAGCCAATGGGCAAGCCGAGTCCTCTAATAAAACACTAACCAAAATCCTCATGAAAGTTGTCAATGAATCTGGAAGAAATTGGCATGATCACATTCCCTTTGCCCTTTGGGCTTATCGTACTAGCATTCGTACCTCTACTAATGCCACACCTTTTTCTTTGGTATACGGTACCGAGGCTGTTTTGCCTCTCGAAATACAAATACCCTCCCTTAGAATATCTCTTCAGGATATTCTCACCAACGATGATTTCCGCCAAGAGCGGTTAGCCCAATTGGAGCTTCTTGACGAACGCCGTCTTACAGCTCTTGATCATCTTCAAATCTATCAAAAACGCATTAAGCGTGCTTATGATAAGCGACTTCATGAGCGTACCTTTAAGGTTGGTGATCTTGTTCTCAAAGAGAATCAACATGTAACCAAACTAGAAAAGAGCAAACGTGGAAAATTTGCTCCCAATTGGATTGGGCCTTATATAATCACTCATACCTATGGATCTGGTACTTATCGTTTAGCTTCGCTTAATGGTAAACCTGAGCCTGAACCCCTTAATGCCTTGCATCTTCGACCATTCTACTGTTGAAATTAGTGTTATATCACTTCTTATCTACCTGCCGTTCGTCCCTTGAGCTCACTTACCACTACATACACTATGTTTCCTACACTTCATAATAACAATCAAGCTCACATAGTTTGATCCTCACCTCCCCTTGATGATGCCTTCCCCTTTTTAGTCTAGTCCATGACTTCAAAGTATTAAAATAAGCCGTATTCTTATGGGATTTTCTTGAGTCAAACTTCCTACTAAACTAGATGCTTCACGCCAAATGAACATCTAGTCATCTAAATTAAATATAGACTGCTCCCTCGAAGGACAGCTATATGCCGAACTATTGCTGCTATTATATATAGACTGCTCCCCCGAAGGACAGCTATGCATTACAATCATATCTGCTACTATAAATAGACTTCTGCCTCGATGGACAGCTATACATAGTCAGCCTTTATCAGAAGCTTCTCGCATTGATCAGCTTCGTGAAGACCTCAAGAATAATACAATCAATATCCCTTGTAGACTTCCCGCATCGATCAGTCTGCATTCAATAAAAGAAAAGCCTCATTCAAAAGGACTTTTGAGTCATGGACTTGTCTATTTAGGGTAGGTTCTCTTTCGTCAGAACACTCACTTTGTAATAAGTTCTCCGTACCTCAGCTATATCATCCACCTCACCTCACCATTTGTTTCAACTCAAGGGACGTGACGTATATCCGATATATTGTGATTATACAACTCTTTTCACCTATCGACTTCTCGCCTATGCAAGGTACCTAGGGATTCAAGCTCATCCTATGTTAATATGTGGTTTTGTTTAGCTCTTCTCAACTACAGGACACTTTTGCCTCTTTTGCTCGACTCTAGGATTGTGTGTTGACCTTAATCAGGATACGGTTCCCTACTATTTGGGTAAGCTAACTTTCGCTTTACCTATACCTACATCAACATCGCCCATACCTTACCAACACCAACAACATTACCCTATCAACATCAAATTCTTATCAACCAACAAATTTCCTAACCATACCCAAATTACCTGAATTCACCTCTCCCTGGTCCTAAGGGAGAACTACATCGGTCTGAGGCCCCTCCTTGCTTTGTGCAATGGGCTATGTAGGCAGCACTTCGGAGACATGGGGTCTCCCAAGGTTAGCTCGACCATCCCCTACCATAACCTATCCTGTGTGGTGAATATAAATATTTTTGTGTATTTCTATTTAATCACAGTCCTCTTTATCCTTTTTCAAAACACATGCAAAAATCAAATCACAACCAAAACATTTACCTCTGGGGTTGCAGTAGCTTGAGGTGGCCCTTCTCTTCCCTCTTGTCCCTGCCTGCTGGATGTTTCTCCTCGTCCTGCCATTATCACCACTCTTTTCAAATTCACCTTTCTACTTTCTGAATCTCCGATCGCATTCACCTTCCTAGTCTCTTTTCTTATCACCCAAATCTCTCATACAAATTCCTGTCTCTCTTCTCCTTATCACTCAAATCTCTCATGCAAATACCTGTCTCAGTCGTCAAAAAGCGTCGCGTTCGCGTATTTAACCTCTTGCATGGCTCTAAAATTAAAACTTAAGTTGCCACCCTAGCTTTTCTATTTTTAGAAAAGCTCATACCTAAATAACCGGTATCGGTTACTTAACCGATATCGGTCTGACAGCTACCGATATCGGTTCCTTAACCGATATCGGTTACACACCTACCTTTTCTCAACAGCGTTCTTTTCTTCATTTCTCACCTAAATTTTTGTCGCGCCCGCCTCTTTTCCTGCATAACCACACCATTTACCACATTTGTTCATCCACCACACATCATATCATTACAATTTCATTAAACATCATTTATTTTATACAAATACACAACCATCAACTACGACTTTCAAGAAACTATCAATCTCTACATCATTTGGATCCAACTCATCAGTTACATATATCACAATGTCACAAAACCAACAATTCATCACATCACATGTCATTCATATATACGTACAAAAAAACAAAAACAAAACCATCAACATCATCCATCTATCAACATGCCCACTAAACTTATCATACATTATATATTACCAAACCATTAACAAAATATTTAAACACATTTTTAAACACTACATATGGATCAAAATATCATCTCTATATATATATACCAGTTTTCAAAAATACAATGTGCCCTACATCGGGGCCTCTGTGATCTCATAATATACCAAAGCCGGCACGCAGGCCGCAATACCTACCAAAAATCTCGACTCGGCTCGCAGGCCGGTCTCTCATATCAAAAATATACTCGGCTCGCAGGCCGGTATCAAATGTACAACCCGTACTCGGCTCGCAGGCCGGTATATAATAAATAAATGAATCAATACAATGAATAAGTGTCGGCACGCAGGCCTCTATCAATACAACCGGTTCGCAGACCGGTGCCCGTGTCCAATATACAAAACCATGTCGGGGATCTATCAGCTCTCCCCACCGCCCTCGACACCTCTCCCCGCTGGTCCCTGTGGTGCCTCTCGCCTCCTGCCCGTCACGGACACGCCAGCTGTGGCTGCCCCTCCCTGAGATCTCTGGCTGTGCGAGGTCTCTGCCCTATGCGCTGCATACGCCTGATACTCGACTCCGGTACTATCAAGAATATCCTGATAATATCGGGCCTCTGCTCTAACCTCCATATAGCGATCTCGCGCCACTGAAGGAGCTGGGGCTGGTCCCCTGGCACCTAACACCAATACCCCCTGAGCCTGTACCTGCACCTGTGGCTGGTGGTGGTGCTGCCTGTGCTGCTGCCTGTACCTGCACCTGTGGCTGTGGTGCTGGTGTACCTGTGTGCTACCTGTGCCTGTACCTGCACCTGTGGATGTGGTGCTGGTGGTGGTGCTACCTATGCCTATGCCTGAGCCTGGGCTAGCTGCACCTGTAAGGCCCCTATCTGTGACTGCGCAGCAGCTAGCTGCCCCTGTAAGAGCTGCACCTGACCCCTGAGCTGATCCCTCTCTCCTATAACTGCAGCCAAGTCTGGTTGCGCAGGCGGTACTATCCTTGCTGCTCTCTGCCCAGCCCACCACACCCTGTATGCTCCCGTGCACCCAGCATCATCCACACCCTCACCTGCTGGTCTCTCCGCTACCCAGTCTGGATCCCAAGGCTGTGGCGCTGGCAGTGGGGCCTCTACATCATCCCTCCTGTACTGAGGGAAGGGAGGTGGCTCGTCCTGTCGTAGCCCCATCTGCCTGCGTACCCTCTCTAGGGGTATCCTGCTCGTACTCTCCTGGCCTCCGTCCTGCTATCCAGAATGTATACTGGATCAGGCGCAACTGTAGGTGGGTTCCTCTGCCAGGGTGGTGACCTCTGTAGGGTCTCCATACAATGTCTACTGCTGTAAGGCCCTCTAGCAAGTGTCTATAATAGGCCACATCCCGACCTGCAACAACTGCTCGCGGCTGGCCCACGACTCCCAACCACCTCTGAAAGCCATATCGGTATATGACCTGTGGCCCTGGCTGCTGGGGTAGCCCTACTGGCCTGATGCATACGATGTGCTCGTATGCCCAACAGTGCAACAAAAATGTAGAACAAATACCAAATCGCCTCCTCCGGCGATAGCCCCATAACTCCCTGTATAATTACACCAGATATACTGGTGCCCATGCGATAACAGGTGTGCTCCTCCACCATCTCCAGCAGCACCCCCATCAATGCTCATGGGAAGCGGCCTCCCTCTGAGTCCGGGAGGGCGAAGCAGGTGATCCCGATCATCATCAACACGGCAAGCCGTGTCTCATGTCTGTGTGCGCACGGTACATGTCACCATACCCAATGCTCGCGCTATGATACGTAAGTAGCGCGGCTGCATCCCCAAAAACCTACAGTATGCTGTCCATGGCAGTCTCTGAATCTACCTGGAAGACTGCCTCTCCCTCGATCGGTAGCCGCAGGATGCGATACATATCCTCTAATGTGACGGTCATCTCCCCGGTCGGAAGATGGAACACATTGGCCGCCGGATCCCATCTCTCGATGAGGGCGACCATCAAGCTATGATCCCTCTCGATCGCTCTATACCGCTGGACCCCGCCGAGTCCCACCTCGTGCATGATGGCCCAGTGCGCTACAGATACGTGTGGCCTGCATCCGACTCAACAGTGGAGGCATCCTGTCCCGCATCGTCAACTGCTGACGTGCCTGCAAAACCAACCCACATTCTTAGACCTACTCTTTATTATAACATCTACTTTACCATCTAAACCCCCTTTTGTATCCCCCCGACCATACCCTGACTCTCTACCACCCCCCTCTAACAACCTTCCACCCCCACACACCCACACCGACCCGCAACCCAACCCAAAAACCCACACCCCAACCCTAACTCAACCCAAAACCCAAAACCCAAACCCACAAACCTACCCACAATCTCCACCCCCTAACCCCAAACCCCACAAAACCCACTCCCAAACCCACCACCCAAACCCAAACAACCAACCCAAACCCCACACCCACCCTCAACCCAACCACAACCCCTACATAAACCCACAACCGATGCCGGCCGATATATGACCGACGCCGGTCACCAACAACCCACCCTTTCCCTGAAATTGTGCGACCGATGCCGGTCGCTTAGTGACCGACATCGGTCACTGTAAAAATCCCGGAGCCGAACCCCCGCGCGGCCCCCCAAACCTATTTTTTTCCTATTTCTACCCATTTACCCACCCAAAAACCCTAAAAACCTACCCACCCTACCCACCTTAGCCTATCTAACCTATCTACCCTCTCTATTTTCTCAAATTACTTCCATTTACTCATTATTTCCTAAAAACTACAAATTCCTACCCAAAACCCTAAATTTAGCATAATAACCAATAAAATGCAACACAATGAGGGGTTTCGAACCTACCCGTACGACGACACGTCGTCGTGGTGGGATGGGTGGTGGTGGTCTAGCTGGTCCAGCCCCTCCAGCTCCTCCTGCCTGTGCCATGGCTCCAAAATCCTGATCTTCTGGGTCCTCCACCAATCACCTGCTGCCTCCTCCTCACTCGGGCCCACTAACAACTCTCCTCCGTCAAATAATAGCTCCACCTCACGCAACTAATGCCTCCAATCTCCAACTCTCCACGTCAGACAAGTCAAATTGGATTCCAAATTACAAAATGTGACAATGACAGGCCGTATTTTTCTTTTTATAGGTTTTTCGACCTTAACCGATGTCGGTTTCATATTTGCCCTAAGAAACCGGTATCGGTCTACCTAACCGATATCGGTCATAGTAGAATCGACATCGGTTTCACTACCCAACTTTTCACCCAATTCTTTGCCCTTATTTACTAATTGCCTCTTTCTCACCAATATCGCCTATATCCACCTTTGCTGCGCAACATTTGTTCACTTGTCCAGCAACCAACCTAAGGATCCAAGGCCGCAACCAACCATTCGGCCCGACCCTCAACCTACCATTCGGCCCGACCCAAGGCCTCAACCTACCAATTGGCCCGACCCAAGGCCTCACCCTACCTATTTGGCCCGACCCAAGGCCTCAACCTATTCAGCCCGACCCAAGGCCGCAACCAACCATTTGGCCAAGACCCAACCCAACCATTTGGCCCGACCTAAGGCCTCAACCTAACCATTTGGCCCGACCCAAGGCCTCACCCTACCCATCCGGCCCGACCCAAGGCCTCAACCAACCCATTCCGGCCCGACCCAAGGCCGCAACCTAACTATTTGGCCCAACCCAAGGCCTCAACCCTACCCATTCGGCCCGACCCAAGGCCTCAACCAACCTATTCGGCCCGACCCAAGGCCTCAACCTACCTATTCGGCCCGACCCAAGGCCTCAACCTACCATTCGGCCCGACCCAAGGCCCCAACCCACCCATCCGGCCCGACCCAAGGCCTCCCTTTACCTATTCTGGCCCGACCCAAGGCCGCCACCCAACAACTTGGCCCGACCCAAGGCCGTACCACTTCCATACCTTACCCAACATCAACAACATACACTTTATCCACCCATCCTGTAGTTTTTTGTTCAATCGAGCTCACCTGTTCGTGTTTTAGCATGATTAGGGTCCTTGACTTGATCTGTCGACCAACTTTGCCTAGACCTAGACCGTGACGTTTATCTCAACCAAACCAACCATTTGGTACTGCCGAACATGCCTAAACGTTCCTGTACCTTACCTGTTATATACCCTGGAGCTACTTCCTATGCCTTGGATACCAGGATTATATCACCCTTGTTTGGATAAACTATCGACCTTTGCCTATACATTGCTGGTTTGCTCGTCAAATCATGTACCCTAGTCGTACTATTGCATTTCAACATGCGTCTGCTTCCTTGGACCTACCCCACCACCTTACCATCCTCTCTACAACATTTACCCTTTATCAACCCTATCCCTGATTTCCCGTTCACTCAATCTGTGATAGATTTGAGGGGGATTACCTATATCCTTAACAGGAGAAACCACTTCATATTATTGTCCGCGCAGCTTTACAAAACAAGCTACACGACAATAAGGGGCTAATGTAGACACCAAATTCGTGTCTTACGACCCCTTGTGACCCGCATCCCATTTCGCAACCTAACCTCATTACCTAAACCTTACACAATTATTTATTAATTACCTTGTAATTGATAAATCCACATCACCTTACCTGCCACCTCATTTTGCCACCTCATCATGACCTAGCCCTAACCCTAAACTAACCTAATTAAGACCTATAACTTGGTCTACATTCCACACCCATGACTAATGACTCCTTTCTCGCACCCAAAACCGACCTTCTAGTCACTTGACCAAGCCCGCAACTAATCTCTCGGGAGAAAAGCAGGGAAGGTGGGCTATTTTACTAAAAATAGCCTACTTTTTCCTTACCGATGCCGGTTCCTACTCGACCGCCGTCGGTTACATAACCGCCATCGGTTCCCTGTAAATGGCTCTACCCAAACCAAAAAAGGGATCGAAAATTCATTTTGGATCAAGGATCGGAAGGATTTTTGAATCAACAAGTGAGATCAGGAAGAGTTTGGGAGAGAAGGAGATCAAGCCCAAGATCTTCACTTGACACTCCAAGCAGAGATGAGTGATCTCATCTTCTAGGAGTGTTGCAGCAAAAGGAGATCACAGCCTTGGACCTGCATTCTTGTCAATAGCCAGTAAAAATCTTGATGTCCTCAGCTGATCAACATTTCTTATAACTTTTGATCACAGCCTCATAAATCCATTTCAAGCCATCCTACCTAGAGTTCTGCCTTTTCATCAGATTCTTGGACCAGAAGGCCATCTCGTCAATCACCCTCTAGTCCTTCCCTAAAAGGAGTTCATTCGCAGTCAACCTGAGCCTTACCCCAAATATGGTACGCGCACCCAGAACACCATCTCGACCCTACAAGTATTCCTCCTAGCCCAAAAACCCTTATCTGTTTCGGTAAAACCAGAAACCGGCATCGGTTTCGAGTGAAACAGTAAAAACCAGTAACCGAACAAACAAAACTTTATGACTATCAGTTTAGAAGAAGCAATACCTAAATTGGGAGCTTTCTTTATTATTTTGTGTTAAATCGTATTAGCAGGGGAACTGACCACCTTCGAAAGGAAGTTTTATATTTCCTGGGCCCAAGGCAGTTCCCTCATTTATTGTCTCTCAAAATCTGGTGGTCTTGTATTCTTACTTGCAGGTAGTCCTTCCAAGACAAAAAGGAGTTCTTCGCAGTCAGCCTGATCTTTCTCTACGGTACGCGCACACCATCTCGACATTCAACAGGTATTCCTCCTAGCCCTAACCCTTATCTGTTTCTAAAAGGAATGAAAGGATAGAAGCAACTCTATTCCCAGAAGCCGAAACATTCCGTGCGAAACATGGATATCATAGTCCAAAATATGTTTATTGAATAGGGAGGTATTTAAGTAATCTAGGAATGTGAAGTCCAATAGATATGTTTTTTATGAACTAAAATGATCTTTGTAAGGTGTCAAAGAGGTAGAGATGAACTTAGTCCATGATGGGGAAGATATCTAAGCTTAGTAATTTCACCCAGTTTTTAAGCCAATGTAATTGAATTTGAAATTGTGTGCATTTATCATTTTCCATGTATTAGTGTCATTGTAGCCTTTTTCATACAAAGTTTCAAATGTTGTGAGGCTCATACTATGGTAACAACACTTTGCCATCATTAGAAAAGGAAAATAGCATCATGTATGTGATTTGGTTATGACTTTTGTTTCCTAAATGTTTCTGATGATATGTTCTTTTAAATTATTTCCATAGACAAAAGATAATCATGAAAAAGGGGGTAGATTCCATAGCCATTGTGTGTATTGATAATGATCATTGATTTGGAAGATTTCCATTGATCCCTACAATATTTTTGTAAGGGTGTTGAGATTTATGTCATGTGAACCTAGTGAAAATCATACTTATCCAAATTTAAGAGGTGTCAATGAGAATTCACAAGTGTTATTGAACATGAAGTTAGATGATTGGTCATTCAGGATTCATGGTGGTCAGTCTCAGTGGTGTCTTATCTATCAACATGGAACTAGTGATGAGAAGGGCTTGGAAGTATCTCATGAGGGAAGCCATTTTGAGTCCTCCTAATTTAAGTTGGAAAGTGTAGTCAAAAAGGTCATACATGTTATAAATGGATCTAGTTGCAGGGGTGATATATCAGGGTTGTATCTCCAGGTGATCTAGCAATGAATACTCGTGATGACATGGAGGGAAGATTCAGGTCAGTGAGCTTTATCCCACATTCTAGCCTTGGATGAAAGAATAATGCATCATGAGAAAGGAATGCAAAATTTTGGAGCTAATCAAGTCCTATTGGAACATGGTAAAGCAAGGTGTGAAATTACCTGAAAATGGTAGATCTTATGATTGAGTTTCAAATACAAGGTTAGAAATCAGAGGTTTGGAATGGTGTGAGGGTCATAAACAATCTTCATGAAGACCTCTAGGTGAAAACAAACAAGTTTAAGGACATTGTCATAAATTTAATTGATATTAGAGTTTAAACGAATAGATATTTTGTTCATATGAACATGTAGTGCACATGATTACAATAGTGTGAAGGCTACTCAAAAGGTTTTCATGATTTTCATGCTATATAATTTTTTCTCAACCTCAAATTTCTAGTTATAATTAGATGAAATATTCAATGACCAAAAAGTTTTGGCAAAACAGGCTCCTAAGTAATAGTGTGTTTTTAATAAAATGTCCATTTCAATCTTCATAGGAACCTCAAATGATGATCATAAGAATGAGTTTCTGTCCAATCTGTTGACGAGTATTTTCATGGGAACATGAAACATAAAGATTATTGGTATACCAAAAAGATATGTAAGAAATAAAAGGCAATTAATACCACATTTCTCGTGCAAAATTTGAAGTGGTTAATGATCACATTTTTATGAACGATTAATGTACTGTTCAAGGTAAAGTGGTTTTGAAACCCTAGTATGCCATAAATTAAATTAGTGTTTAGGAGTGAAGACAACTTCCAGAATGATTCCCTAATATACAATTCTAACAGCTACCAAAATATCACATTTTTATTTCATGGAATTTCATAAGATATCTCTTGGATGTTTTTGATACCCTGTAACTCTTATGACATTTCCATAAATGGTCTGAGTCGTGGGGTGTTAGAGTATGTATTGACCTCAGCTGTGGGTTCACCTAGGTATTTATTTACCTTTATTGTATTTATCCTCAACCCACTTAGTGTGTGGATATTTCGTTTTTATCTTATTTAGATATTAGGAGATATTATCTAGTTGTTAGGTATAATTCTTTCATTATCTTTGGTATTGACTAGATCCTTGATGAATCTAGGTTCAGGATCCTAAATCTATGGTCTTGGGGGGAAATGGAAAAGTTATGACCTTGATTTATGGCTTGAAGACGACCTTGACTGGTTCTTAGATTGTTATTCCATGCCTATCTTAAGCAAGGCCCATTCTCAATGTATTTGCATTGAGTTCCATAATTAATATATGATATTGTTCTCATTTGTTTGCAAAGGATTTATGTAACTCCCTTCAAGGTTCTTTGTGAATTGGTTCATCTTATTTCATGGTGTTTGATAGCAATTGTGTTCTTGGATTGGTATGAAAAAGTTATGAGCTATTCTTTGAGGGTCATGTTCAAATGGATGTTACATTTCTAGCAAGGTATTTATTTAGCTGAAAAGAGGTAAGTTGATATATTTAGAGTGATTTCAAGATTGGTGAATGTTTCTTTTGCTTGACCCCTTAAAACATTTATCAAAATAGAGGGCTCCTTGGATTAAGGTTCCTACTAGTAGGTGACTGAGAAAACTATAGCCCCTTTATTTTTTGTTACCCCGAAAAATTTGTTGTGGTGAAGCCACTAAAAAAATATTTTTAATTTTATTGACAATAAGTTGGCAACTAAAATAAATAACAGTGGCCAAGCATAGAACTTGTAAAGCTGGATGTGTTCCTTGAAATCAAGCAGCTTTTAGATTTTGGTGACTCAAAGTTTTGAATGTCGTTTATTTAGAATGCTTGTTTTAGTTTTGTGATATTTGGCAACCACAATGCATGTAAATATTTAGTAACTTGAGAATTTCACTTTAATTTTTCAAAGTTGATTATATTGTAACACACACTTTAAATTATAAAGTGAAAAATCTGGAGAGGTGTATATTGTAATCACTTATGGATGCAATTTTGGTTGAGTCAGAAATCCTAAAATTTTTGGAGTCGCATTCTTGTATCTATCATGGATTTGAGAAATATATGATTTTCTCCAAAGTGTGTGAACTTTAGGAGGATATTGTAAAAATATGGATGAAAATAGTTTTCTTAAGAAGTGAAATTATCTTCTACAAGCACACATTCATGATAAGGATATACTAATACACTAGACTACAATAAAAAATTGCTAGCCTTCAACATTTCCATCATATTCTCGACAATCATATCCATGTGCCTAGTCCACTTCACAAACTATTTCTCTTGTACCCATTGACCTTGATTAGTTAGTTTTTGACCCTAATCCTACTCTTGATGCTCCTAAGCCTATTAGGATTGTTACTACATGTTCTTATCTGTATGTGCCTATTGAAGCATAGTTACACATGTTGTGTATCCTACTTCTATCAGCATGCATGGCTTTTTAAGAAGCATACCCACTAGTGGATTCAGTTCTCACATGCTCCATTATATGGGTTTCACTGGTGGAGGTATTGGAAGACATTAATAGGGTACCATTTCCCTTATTCCACATGTGATGTGGAATTTTACCAAGGAATTTATTTTTGAGAATTACTTCATTGAGATCACACATTAACAGAGCTCCTATTTTTGTTTGCTTGACTATTTGTAAGGATCATGAGCAACACAAGAGTTTTCCACCTTTTGCTTCAGCTTGAGAAACTTGAGATTTAGTTTTCAGCTATGATCAACTTGACACACATTTTATGTTCCTTTGCATGCACCCATTATGCATTTTACACCAAGTCATATGTAGGCATCTTCTTCATTCATCGATGTTGATTTGGGGTGGATATCTGATCACTCATGGTAGAAACATAGGAATTCATTGAGAGGACTCTACAGGCATGGATCCTCCACCATTCAGAATATTTCTCCACTTTCTATACCTTATGCATTTTAATGCTCCTTGTTTTGAGCATTTTTCTTTAGGAGGTGAAGTGTATCTCTCTTGTTTGTTGAGAGATTTGGTATCTGTATTTTCGACACTTTTGGCATGTTGACAGTATCACCTTAGCTATTCTAGTGAATCTCATTGTTAGTTTTTCAGTTTTCAAGTAGTTATTTTGATAACTCATACAGATTTACAACATCACTCCACCCATTCAGTGGTATGGGAGGGTGTGGTGTTGATTTTGCTTCTTCGAGTTTTTTGTCCTTGCCTTATTACTTTGGCTTTTCTTGGATCATGACACTCTTGAAATTGTGTCATTTCCTTATTTCTTTGGTTATTGCTCTTGGATCATGGTACACTTATTTGTAATAGTTGATCGAATTATGCTTTTCTTCAGGTTTTGTGTTCATGGCTTTATTACTTGGCTTTTCTTAGATTGTGACACTCTGGATTTTCTGGCCTTATGTTGCTTTGGTTATTTTTCTTTGATCACTAACACAAATATTTGTATTAAGTTGATGAAATTATGTTTGTTTTTTGTTTACACTTTCGACATCACTCCATTGATAGTCTCTTTATATGGAGCTATTCCGATAAAGCCCATTTTGTTTTTGAGTTTTGTGATCAAGCAGTGGATTCAGATCATAGTGCACACCAAAATTCTTCAACATTGTACAAGATTTTTGAGCCCATGTTATTGGTATGACTTGGAGTGGATTTTTTACTTTCTCTACTTTATTCTTATTGGTTTTGGGAACCTTGCGACATCCCTTTTTCTCAATTATTGTAACATAGGCCTAGTTATCGAGACTCGTACTATGGACATTCCACTTCTATTTTGGCCCCTAGCTTCACTTGAGGGGGAGTGTTAGAGTAGGTATTTACCTTAGCTCATGTTCACCTAGGTACTTTATTTACCTTTATTGTATTTATCCTCACCCACTTATGTGTGTGGATATTTCTTTTATCTTATTTAGATATTAGGAGATATTATCTAGTTGTTAGGTATAGTTCTTTCCTTGATCTATGGTATTGACTAGTTCTTTCATTGATCTAGTATCTTTCCTAAATCTATGGTCTTGACTAGTTCTTTGATGACTAGTTATTTCCTTGATTTATGGCTTGATCTATGACCTTGACTGGTTCTTAGATTGTTATTCCTTCCCTATTTAAGCAAGGCCCATTCTCAATGTATTTATTGAGTTCCATAATAATATATGATATTGTTGCTCATTTGTTTGCAAAGGTTTTATGTAAAGTTATTTTGGTGAATTTATTTCATCTTATTGATCATGGTGTTTGATTAGCATCTGTGTTCTTAGTTTCAAGTGTCCATTTTAAGAAATAGACTGTCAGGGTTATAATTTTAAAACTGACCAATTTTCAACTTACACATTTTTATAAAATTGGACTCTTCCTTCACTCAACAGGTCAAATAGACATGGAGGATCAACTTAGGAAAGAATAGATGTTTTAAAGGTGTCACTTTGATCAATTTATTGAAGTTGTGTTTTTACCAACAAGGAAACAAAAAACAACTTAGGAAGGGGATTGATTCAAAATTGGATTGATTGAATTGTTTTTCTCTCCGTTTCCTCGAATTTTCCTTGCAAGCTGGGTTCAGAATCGTCTCAGCATGTTAATTCGTATATTTTTAAATTGATTGGGAATAATAAAGTGAACTATTCTTTTTTTTTTAAATGTACAGTACCATATTCACTTTAAAACAACAAAGTTGTTGCTGCTTAAATTTGGTTGTCTCTCTTTTTTTAAAATTCAAACAAACAATGATTCCTAAACTTTAATCCAATGTTTCCTTATCAACATCCATGTAATTCAAACTAAAAGCATCTTCGAGTTTCCAGTTTTTGATATAACAATTTGTAAGAAATAATAACATTTAATTTCCTTTCATATTCATCTTCTCAACATAAAAAAACATAGAGCTTCTTATTCTTTTCAAAAAAATGAACGTTTATCCTTTTTTTTTGACAACAATACAATTTTTACAAGACCAATGCCAACTTACTATTGAACATCAATAAACATTACAACTGATCTCTTTTCCAATTTGATCTGATTTCAATTTTAAATACAAGTATGAAATGTCTTACCCATTTTCTTTTCAAAAACTAAAGCAGAAGATACAATTCATTTCGAATTGAATTTCAATGTTAAAATACACATATGACAGTCTTTTCCAATAAAAAAATAGAATGTTTTCAATCTTTACATTCAATTAAATTTCAAGACTTCCATTTACCATACAATGGCTTTCACATTACAAAATTATACACGCCAATCCACACACTAAGGGGAAGGGATTACAAACGTTTTTTCTTTCTCAAAGAGTGTATGTCAAACTTTATTCGTCTTTCTCCAAACACAGCTTGCTGATTTCTTCATGCTTGTAACTTGTCCAATAAGAAGGGGGGAAAGGCAACACCCTTCCACCGAACCAAATACCCACGAGAAAACGAAGCCATCTTTCCCCATTGGCCCGCCGAGCCCAACCTATTGAATGGAGCAGGATAACAACACCTGGCAACCTAGCTTCCTTTCAACATATAACATACATTCACATGCACAAGGACAGCACAAACAAAAATTATGTAGTTCTCAACTACACAACAATTCCAATCAAAACAAAGGCTTCCTTCTCCAGCAAGAAGCCAGGCAAGAGCACGAAATGTACATCCCTCATTTAGCAACAATAGAACAAGTCAATTGTTTTTTTTTGATAATTGCATACGGTTTTAAATACATAATTTAGAACTCACAATTCCAATAAACCATTTTATATAACAGCAAAGCATATGCAAGCTGTAAGGACTCGGAATACCTCCGATCTATTCATTCCAATTACTCGGTATCTACCGATCTATTCAATGAGTCAAAAGAGTTAGTGTTTTATTTAACACAAGACTCTGGCGGTTCTCTTCCCTAATCTGGGATCAAAGAAAACAGAATCCTGTCCAAGGCATCTCTGAATCACCTGTACATTATTCATCGGCATCTCATCCCTTAGACTAGTTGAATTAGGACACGCAAATCAGCAAAGCTTGGCCCAACTTTGTCCAAGATTGAAACATACTGTCATGTCTCGTATTCCTTAACGGCATACTCGCATCTGGACATACGTCTTCACCATCAACCCCCATTCATATGTATATAGACTGTCTTATACTGACTCTGTCCAGCCGTTCTTCTTTCACAGCTGAATCACCTCTTCGGAGGCATATTAACAGGTGATATGTTTATAAATGGATGCCCTACCAGGTTAGGGATATGAGGATAACTGTCAACCTTTGCAATTCAACCAGTGTGTCATGATACCCGCCCAAATCTCCGAGGCAGTCTTATAACATGGCCACGTTCTTTAATCGGTCCCAAGGTAACTCGTGCGAAATCAGTGTCCAATCTTGCGATCAATGCAAGGGTGTCGCCATAAGCACCTGCATTGTGTAAACTTCGAGAATATCCTAATCTTCTCGGAGTAACACAAAGCCCGCTACAGTCGACTTTATGTCCGTCACCTTTAAATCCGCCTCGAGAAGATCTAACCCAAAACAGCGTTACGGCACTAGAGATTAAATTACTTTAATTAAAGACTTTTTCCCTAAGGTTAGCCTTTCCAAATCCCTGATTCTTTGTCTTAAGACGACCTCCTCTAAAAGGACTCATTACAGGTAAGGTATACGGTCCAACACGGCTCTCATCAAGGAGTCTTAGAATACCCACCTGATATCGGCCAAAGCAACAGAACGGTACAATTTCCATAACCAATGCTTGAGAAGCCATCTTATTCCATTGATTTCCTCTCATTTCTCTTACCGATTTTATAATCATTACTTTTTAGTTTAAAAGGATATAAATGATTAAGAATCCAATTTACTATTGTCTGTATACTTAGACCTAGGGATTAGTAATTCAATCCAACTTGTTTTTTAGTCGTTATCTTGTAGGGCTCAATTTTAACTCATCCGCTAGAGAGACACTATTAAATTACAATATTGCTTTTTCCAGAGGCAACTAGAACTACTAAATTTTTCATAAGAATTTAGTCTAATTCTTACAAGCTTTCATTGTCAATCCAAAAGCATCCATATTATACAAGTAACTATGCCTCTTCGTTACGGTAACCGAGAATTTCATCAATTCAAATAGAATAACAACCCATAAGTACAAACACTTATTTTCATCCATTCCTTTCGAAACTCGTACAATTCCAACAATTTTAATAAGCAACAACATACGTGATTAATGCTAACGGAACAGAACACTTTTCTCATCTGTACATCCATAAAATCAAGCTGTATTTCATAATAAATCAAATAAACCATCTGTCACAGCCTATCAGATGCGCATTGCTTTTTAGACCCTCTTACGCGGCAACCATCTGCAAAAATAGTCAACATGAGTCAGTTCACTTGAATCGGATTACATGATAGCACTAACTTTTAAAACAATTGCATCCACCAATTGTTTCCATTAAACACCAAACAACACCAACCCTGTTTAAATGAGATCAAATATCCAAATGATAATAACATTCAGCGACTATGTCCGTGGAAATACAAAGATTACAAACATTAACTCTATCATTGTTACAGGAGTCCTTAAACGCTGTCTAATATTTTCATCAATATAAGAAACAAGAACGAAGCATATAGCAATCATTGAATCCAAATCACACATTGTCCGTTGTTTCATTCTTCCAAAAAGGAAATAACTAACATTCGGGATCCACCAATTATGTTTACAAACAATTTTCCTTCCCACTGATAGTCCCATTATCATAATATTAATAAAGGAAGAGAATAGAACCAAACCAATTCATACTTGCCTTTCACATAAGTTTTCATCACTGTACTGCCTTCACATATGAAAACAGTCACAGTAATATACATGAACAAGTTAGACAGCCGAAATCAAGATCAACCTGTTCTAATCACGAAAATAGAACTCAGCAATCTCCTCTTGTCAGCACTACACATCACATTTCTGTAACCAACCATAAGCCCAATGCAAGTTCCTTTTCACGTACCGCCCTTATCACCAGTTGAAACAAGAGCGACAGCGTATCGCTGCAAACACAAACTATTGCATCAACAATCTAAGGTTTTCCCAAGGACTATGCTATTTGCCCACACTGGTCCTTCCAAATCATGCACCGTCGATCGGACAGATCAAAATGGAAGAAACATAGCCATACAATTCTTGCTCATCAAATTCGGACGAAGTGAGAAAGGAATTCAACCAACGATCCCTACCTTGCAGCATGCAAGTCTTGGTGGGGCGTTATCGTCGACTTACCCTAACAAGGTCAAACACGAAACATCATCCAAACTAAGGATCTCAACAATGACAAAAAAAATAGTGTCTCAGGGTCGAATTCAGAAAGAGACAGAAGTAACTTACTGGTTACCCTTCCAGAATTCTATGATTCAAACGGAGATCATTCAAGCTAATCATAAGAATTCACATTACTGTCATTCATCACCAAGCATAACAATACCAGCCAATAAATACCCTCACCAGTCCGCTTTAATAACTATAATTTGCACAGGTTGAAGATATACATGTCTACATAAACATCTGTACTCAAAATCCCAAAAACAACGAAGGGATCCCAATGGTTCAACAAGATCGAAATGCATGTTTCATCATTAAGTCCTACACTTAAACTTATTTGGGTTCAAAATATACAATGAATTATCAATGACTCCTCAGAGTCGTCCAAGCACACTAGTTATATATATATATATATATTTCGCACTGTAACCTGTTAGATTTTGCACTCATAACCCTGAACCCAACCGCACGTACGATGACATGATTGATAAGACCATATATGCTATTCATGGCTCACATTCAGAAAGAACCAAGCTAAGCAATCGAATATCCAATTCAGCACGAAAAAAGCACTGAGCCGCTTCGAACTTTCTAACAGCTTTCCCATAGACAGGAAATGCATAGTACATGAAGTCTTTATCCTTTAATTTTACTTCAAATAACATTAGACAAAAGCCCTGTTTTTCATCTTACAAGGCTTTTAAAACAAAAATCCAATCACAAACTGGCGCGATAAATCTACATTTCCAGCAATAGAAAGCAATACATTCATCATCGACTCCACTTGAGTCGATACAACAAATAACAGGTGTAATTTATTTATACACAGTGCACAAGTAATCCCGCGAACCGAATACGGAAAACAACTTCATCTTCCGCTAGGTCGAAAGACTATGGTACACTATAGTTACCTGTTCCAACCAAATTGAAACAAAATGAAACCCGAAAGTATCACTAGTCGTTGTCAAACAAATCCCACGACCGAGCACCCAATAAGCGATAATACTAATCAAATTCTTGCTTACCGTATTCCTTCAATCATTAATGACAGTGGCGATAGCCAATAAAACAGCGACCACAAATCAATGACATACATGGTCCTATACTACACCTTACACACAGTATGTTCGAAGTTCTACTACTAAGGGCTCACGCCAACAGGCCGAAATTCAAACTTAAATAATACCAACACTGTATAAGCAGAAGAATACTCAAATAAATGAGTTCAAGTTCATTTACACAAAAACAAACAACCCATCCATAAGAAATTGAAAAATCAACCAGACGAATACAGTGCTAAAAACAAACTAGATCTCAGAAAATTCATCCTAATCTTCACAGAACATTGAACAGAGTTTGTTTTAAATGAAAGCACTTGAAAAACACAAGATATTTAAAAGTTTAGGGCCTAGCATGCCTGTTTGTTGATAAATTTCCGAACAGACCACAGGAAAGCTCAAACTTTCCTTTGCCTTTTTCCCAAATACACGACCAAGTCAGAGATTTCGCTGTGCCCCCTTTACAATAATCCTCCCCTCATGGCAGAGACAAGAGCCAGAGAATTCATTCTCGCCAGGTCAACTCAAGAGAACTGGTCGCTATGAACAGTAAACTAGCAGAGATAGAGAGAGAAGAACGAAATCGCGTACACACCAAACAAACCTTCCAACTTCTCGTTTGCTCTGTTTTCCGCGAGCTCTGCGCGACTCCCATACATTAAATGCCATTAAACCAATTTTCTCTCTTCCCGCTTAATCTCAACTCCACGACCGCCGAAATTGGCTACAGCCATCAAAAACTCAAGTTCAGTCCAAACTAGTAATTGCCAAGTCTGTGCAAGGTTACCGCCGCCTAGCCTCCGCCATTATGCCTTTTCCCTATCTTATCCTTCCCATTTATTGGCCATAAGAAATAGCGCCCATGGTTCGCCACCCTTCAAGGCCCCCTTCCCAAAACTCTATTTAGGCTAGGTTGTATCTTAGGTTAGATTTTTAGGGTAATGACCTATGGGCTAAACCATTTTTACACTTAGTTATTATTTTATAGGATCATAACATATCCTAGGTCTAGGTTAGACTAACAATACTCTAACCCTAGGTTAGGTTTTTAGGTTTTAGGTTACTAACCCTTTATAATTCAGTTTTGGCCCTTGTCCTGAAACTCGGAAAGACCTTTAACATGCCTTCTAGAACATATTTCAGCTTCCGTTCTCATGCAAAGAATTGTATGTCAGATTATTACCGAATTAACCTGGTCTTTAATCCCCTCGGACCTTCCAGATATACTAGATATCGGGAAACCGTTTCATTTTCTCAGATCAGCCTGAGTCATACTCTGACCTACTACAGCTTCCATACCTTGCAAACAACCTGTTTCAGGTTCGTGAATTAATTTTTTATCACTTCACAAAATTAACGCATTACTTGGATCCTTCCTCTGTGTCCAAGTCTAGATATTATTGTAATCCTGTATAATTTCATTCCGTGATCAGATTAATAGTCAGTCACAAAATGCAATAAATCAAAGAGTCTATTATATTTTTTGACTCAGTCACGTTCTTGCAATCTGCAAGAATTTATACTATCAGCATGATTTCCGAATCGAGGTACACAATCCATTTACTGAAATACATAGCAACATTGAATGCTAGGAAAAAGTACCAACATTCAGGGTGGTTACAAGAAATTGGAGGTCCTCCTATGCCTCCCATGTTGAAAATTGGGCGCCACACTAAAACAAACCGCCAAAACATAACCATCCCCATAAACCTTATCCCTCCTAAATCCTCAACCCCCCTTATCCCTTCATCCAAATATCCCTTCACCTCCCAAAGTAAGAAAATGCAGCAGATTCTTTTCCCTAGGTTTATCCAACCAACACTTCCCTCCACAAGACAGTGCCAATGTAAATCCTTATCCCTCCTCTGTAAATCCTCAAGAGTCTTCTCTCCACACCTTCCCTAAGCCATTCTACTAATTCTAAATTCTACCCATCCCTCTAAAATTTCAAACATCATACATTTCAATTTCATGCTAAAAGAGGGAACAACAAACAATTTAAAAAAGTGAGAGCCTACCTCTCCATGATGGAGACATGTTTCAAACAAAACACCAGTTTCTTTTGTAGATGCTCAAAACACAGTCCCAAAAAAAAAGGTAAATGGTATGCACAATCAATCCTCTTCTCCATTTCCACCAAGCAAGCTCAAAATGCACGAGAAATTTGACCCACTAAAGGAAATTTCCAACCTTCCCAACCACAAAATGAGGATGAATCCAATTTTAACGTAGAGGGTGGAAGGATGACGTGGATTCTAATTGGGATGCCACATCATTTTTCTTTCTTCCTTCCCCAAGCGTGCAATCCACCTCACAACAAATCACACCATAAAAGAAAAAGTACAAATTTTACTTACATACCACATGTAGCCCATACCCCAAAAGGAATGCATTTAAATTTTTGTATACAAGTGCAAATCTCATACTTAAAAAAAACATTCAAAAATGTCATAAAATAATCTGGATTTTGACTCCAATTAATAGACAAGGTTGTGGAGTATTTTGAGAGGTGTGGGACAAGTTTAACATATTAACTTTGTCCGCACAAGCCTCCAATTTTTTCCTCCAGTTCAAAATTCGAATTTCAAAGAGGAAGGAGTGTTGACCTTCCAAATCCAGCCTTACAACCTCTTACAAATTCTTACAACAACCCATACTGGTAACTTACAACCACACACTCTTTCTAAACGCATAACTCTATGACATTTAATTTATGACAACCCTTTTGACATCAATTTTTTAATTACCATAGGTTAAGAAAATATATAATCAATTTCCATTTGCAACCAATGGCAAAAACAGTATCACATTCCACATAACTTTAATTTCACTTAAATTTTAACTATATTACCCCACGATAATATACTATCATATTTAAAATAATTATAATACAGCACATTACAAATAGAATACACACAACAATAAATAAAAAGGGAACACATATAAACATACACCATATTGCCCCTATGGTCACAATATGGGAAATCCCCCCAGGAAATCCAAACAACTAAACACACAATCAAACAACAGTTGCCATGGTACTTGTTGATTTCACACTGATTCCAATATTGTAGTCTCCAATCCCCCCAACATTGTTGTGATTTGTAACCTGCAAAATGCAAAATTACCTCCTCATCCTCGTGGCACATCAGAACATCCAAATGACAAAGCACATAAAATTATTAATTTACATCACACAATATCAGGATTCAATATTTATCATTAAAAATTCAATTCGTAACTAATCATCATCCAAGAGATTTCTATACTTAGAGCTTTCATAATATCAATGTCACATTCTAAACTTAACATCAATAACCTGTCCATGTCAACTATATAATCATTATCCACATAATAAGAAAAAATGTCTCAGTGATCCTCAAGCACAATAATTAATCCAGATCAATATTAATCCTAGTCTAAAATCTAACCATCAGGCTAATCAAAACTGATAATGTCCATAATGATCCATTAATCTAGTAATATACACATCCTCTTACATTCATCAAAATTAATAATATCCAAATAAATTGATCAATAGAGAGTCAGGATTTATCTAACAGTGGCAAAGGAGAGTTGGCACTATGACTACCTCTTTCTTTTTGGGGCAAGAAGTGGTGAGCCAACTGTGTACTCTTGAATAAACCGG
>JAHRHJ020003796.1:0-115903 GCA_019776745.2 Taxus chinensis
AAAGGTAACCTTACTTTAGAAGGGTTTAATACATGTTTAGCAAGTCATGGGAGTTGGGGGTATTTTAATTAATCAAAGGTGATTAATTAATAGGTAGGTGTAAGCTTATAGAAGCCAATTAGAGGAATATTAGTGCGATTTGGGCTATTAGAAGGGGATTAAATCAATTAAATATTGATTTATTGGTTAAATGGAAGGGAAAGATAATTAATTAATAATAATTAATTAGTCTAGGTAGAAGGGGTGATTTATTAACGGAAGGTCGTTAATTAGGGTATTTTTTGGATAGGCAACTTAATTAATTAGCTTAGTGTAATTAATTAATGATGATATGAGGGAAAATGAGTTCTTTTGACGATATGTCATTGATTTGCGAGAAAGGGGATAATTAGCACAATTTAAGTATTTAAATTGCTTTGGCGTAATTATAGGTGTCTACAGCACGCATGATGAATCAGGCGACTTCTAATGTTTAATTAAGTAGCACTTTAACATGATATTTTGTGTTGAACTGTTGTATTTAAGATTTTATAGATGCACATTATCCTCACCAGTTGAAGCTTCATTCTAACTATTTGAAGCTTTTAAGGAATCAAAACTTGTAGATTAGAAGAAAATAATCCATCTTCTCATACCAATTTGGTAGAATCAACTTTATCTTGCTTAACTCACGTAGAGAGACCTTCGGAGTCTATTCAATAAGATAAGAATCCTGAAAAATCCCTGTTTGCACTGTATATCCACAAATACTAAATGTATCATTTCCTTTTGTAAATATCCATTACAGAAGGCACTCTTCACGTCCATCTTGGTTTAGTGACCTAGCCATTTTATGATGCAAAATAGGAAGTACTAAGGCGTACAAAATCCATTAGGTTATGCAATGTATTGACCAAAAGTCTCAAGTAATCAATCTTCAAATACCCTTTGCAATAAGATGAGCCTTATACTTGTCAATAATCTGTTGTGTATTTGGTTCACTATACCCACTAGGTCACCTAATCATATTTCTTCCTTTAGGAAGAGATACCAAATCCCAAGTATGAGGGTCATGAAAGAAGAATACTAGCTACCATCGCATTATCCACTCATTTATCCCAAAGACTTTGAAAAAGATTGTGGATCCTCATAAACTCCCAGGATACAAAATTCCAAAACCTGTAGAATGTATGATGATGCATTAGTCTTTGGAAGATCCTTTATCAAAGGTGCTACCTCAAAAACTATTAGTATGAGCCCATTTAGGCATAATGACAACATCGGTGGGAATAGGAAATCTTGACATATAAAAATTTCTCAAAGAAAGGATCTCAATACATGAGTTAAAGATTTTATCAAGATTAAGGCAAATATGTATGAATAATCATTAGGATGAAGCAACTCATTCAAACTCAACATGTGTTTAAAAAAGAATATTCATGTAGTTCAGTATCTTAAAATATGATAAGCTCTCATATATTTCATAATACCCTATAATGATCAAGGGTTTTCTCTTCAGTTATGTAAATAATTTCATTTGCATTATTTGGCACAAAGGCCTTATGCCTGGCTCCTAAAGAGGAAGTAACAATGAGAATCTTGCTATTAGATGTTGGACCAAGCTTCCTCTAGATTCAAATGATCAAGTGCTATTGTGGTGTGTGATTCTGAATGTAGTTAGTTCAATTTATAATACTTCTTCTTGATGATAGGAGTTGTAAATCCTAGATATGGCATCATACAGTTAGCCATTTCAACTTCAAATTTACTATTCTTCCATTCTGACTAAGCCATTCAATATTGTGAAAGTATGAGGAATAGAATTCTAGTGAATTAATGGAATGAGTTGCAAAAAAATAAAAACTCATTGCTGAAGTACTCCCCCCATTTTCAGTGCGACAGGTTCATGAAAATAGAAGATTATTTCTGAACCAAAGCATTGAAGAGCTATTACAAGTGTGAAAAAATTTTAAGACGATACATTTGAGAAAATAAACCCAAGTACCTCAAAATATATAAATCATACATATAAGTGATTTTAGACTCAATTGAAAGAGGGGCTAGGAAAAACCATCAAGTCACTATGCACAAGCTCAAGTGGTGATGAATCTCTCAGTGGAAAAATTCATTAGGAAATGGATATTGAATTTTGTTTCCCTAATGTTTCAAGCCATGAATGCATCCCTCATATGATAAGAAACTCTAGGAAGACCATCAACCAAACCATGAGAGCTCAACTCATTGTAAATATCTGTAATTGAGAGCCCAAATCTCTTATGTTTAAAGCTTACTCTCTGAATCTGTAATGAGAAACCAATCCTACAAAATATATATTAAGTATCATGAAAACCCTAAAAGTGATATAGTTACTAGAACTATGAGAACAATACCTTCTTAAACAAGTGAATAAGGCTCCAAAAAGTTATTTTACTTCTACTCCATATGGTGTAAAAGTCATTGGAAATTTTTCATTTGACTAGTTTTGAAAAATTTGATATAACTGAAAGTAAAATTTATGGTGATGTTAGGAACATAATGTGTCTTAGGATACTGCCACCATCAAGGTGTATGTCACCTTTGAATCCTTTAACAGAAAGAAACATAAGAATCTCCAACCTCAAATTATTGGAAGTAAACTCATAGGAGTCTAGAGAAATAAAACTTTTTGGAAGAATTCATGTGATCAAAGAAGCAATAAAATCTATAACCCATACTATACATGCAAGTGGTAATTGAGATTTCCCAACAACATTAAGTACTTTTCCAAGTTGATTAGAAGGAAGTGGATATGGAGATAGAAATAAATTGTGTTTCTTGACTATTCATCCTCTAAAGATTGGATTCTCTTATAAGACCTATGTTTTCATGACCAATACCCCCACAATGAAAGAGCATGAAAGGCTAGATGTATTCTTGGATTTAGAAGATCCTTGGGTTTTGATTATTTTCTTTAGGTATCAAGACATTGAGATGGAGAAGTGGTGGATTTGGTTTTAATTTTTGGTTTTAATTTCCCTTAGGATTAGATGCAACTAATTCTTTCAAGAGGTAGAAGACTCAAGGTTAGAAAATTTGGATTCTTCCCTACTAAGTCTTTCAAAGGAAATGTTTCTAAGTCACACATTTTGAATGTGTCACGTAAATGCATCCATCCTATAAGAAAAAGGTAGAAGTTCTATATTTGTAATGAGTCCTCTCAATTTGGATAGAATTAAGTAAACACAGTCTTAATTTTTTCTTATCTCTTCCACTCCCCTTAATTTTTATGTCAAGAAAATGCTTGAACTTGGTAAGATAGTCTATAATAGGTGGAAAATATTAGGATTAAGAGAGGTGCTCATAGAAGTTTCATGGAATCTCACATGATCCACCTTACCAAATAAGACCCTTTAATTTATCCCATATTTTGAAAGGAGAGTAACACTTTTACAAATGAAGAAAAAGATATCAGTTACATAAGTTCCTATCAAACCCATACACTGGATAAAATTTGCACTGGTACTGAAATTTCTATATTCTCTAGTGAACACTAGGAGATCAATTCTAAATAAGATGTGGAAGAAATAATAATTAGAAAAGATCTTATCTAAAGATACTTTTAATCTATTATTAGGATTTCTTGCATGTGGCCTAGTTATCTATTGTTACATGTCTCTACATGATCTAATGCAGAAGTAGCATGAAGATGCCTATTTGGGAAAAATAAGACACCAAAACAAATGTTCAAAGCAATGCACCCCCCCTAGTTTTTGGAACTTTATAATGATGTATGTTACAATATAGGAAATTTATAATTATAGTGTAATTCTCAAAATAAATATTTCTAATGGAAAGATCACAAAACATCAAGCACTTTGCAAAAAATGACTGTATGAGAATATTGAATGTAAAGGTACAAGTTTTTTATGAAGTTAATATGCTTGATCTTTTTGGATGGATTTAGTTGCATTGACCAATATTCCAGTATTTAAATAAAATTTAATCTTTATTACCTTCATCACAACAAATAAAATGATTTTGGGATGAGTTAAACACCTACTAGTATGGATATCACAAGCTTTAAGCCCTTATATGACTTTATAACCATATGACTAGGGCCTAAGAACATGCTAACATATGGGTGATGACAATATAAATATTGAGGTCACCTGGTATGTTTGCATGCTTTGGGTGAGCATCTTGATTCTTCAAGAAAGTGCCAACATCCAATCTGAGTTATTTTGGTAATTAAATTACATTTTGGCTCCATTGTGGACAATGACCTGCATTTTAAAAGAACAGTCTGTGGATTTTCATGAAATAGAAAAACATCTTAAACTCTTGTGGCCATTCGAAGATTTGAAGAAACCCAATGTGGATATCAAATAAATTTACACAAAGATTTTTCTAGGGTGATTTGTTGCCTCAATTGCACAGATTCAAAAGTATACCATGTAGCTCATGAGACATTTTTTGTAACAACACAAAAACTTAGTTTCAAAAAAATGCCTCCAGAAATACAATTAGAAAATTGATCTTAATTTTTTCCTACCTTAGAATCTCAATGAAAGGACTATTTTACAAAAACCCCATTGCAATTAAAAAATACAAACTCATTTTATAGTAATCTATAAAATAATTATTTAAAAATAAAACGTTAAAGATTAATGTCAACAAAACCTTGCTTGATCACTAAAAGGAATGATAACAGTTTCCTCAGATGAAGATAATTAACCATAATAAATGATTGAAAAACAGGGACGGAAGCCTGACCACTTTTATTAAATTCAATCAATCAAAAAATTACAGAGAATGGGCTGCAATATTTATAGATATTGCACAGCCAAATACATACGGGAGAATAAGTTGCACAGGTGCAACCAAATGCCAGAATAAACAAGCTTCCAATAACATCCGGGAAGCAGGAAATGAATAGATACAAATATATTGTTTACAACAATATAACAGTATGAAATAAAAGACAAATATGGTTGATTAACCATATAACCAAATAACAATTATTATTTAATTAATAAAATTAAATAATTTAAACTATGCATAATTAATATTAGGATAATAATATTTAATCCTAACATTCCCCCCCTTAATTGTGCATTGTCTGAAGAGATGAGGAGAGAAATGCTCTGAACAACTCGAACTTGTCACGTGCAAGTGACTTTGTGAAAATATCTGCTCGTTGTTCAGCCGTTGGACAAAACTGAAGCTGGATGTTGTGCTTCAACACATGTTCACGTATGAAATGAACCTGAACTTCAATGTGCTTTGTTCTCTCGTGAAAAACTGGATTGCGAACAAGTTTGAGAACACCTTCATTGTCAACATACATGGTGGTCGGTTTGTCCTGTGGTATTCCAAGTCCTTCCAGTATGCGACGTAGCCAAATCGCTTCACAGACAGCTTCTCCTGCAGAACGATACTCGGCTTCTGTGGAAGAGCGAGAAACAAAGTGTTGTTTCTTACTTCCCCATGATATTGGTCCAGATCCCATAAAGAATACAAATCCAGAAGTGGATTTTCTATCATCAATGTTACCTGCATGATCTGAATCCGAATATCCAGTCAAGAAGAAGTTTTCATTCTTCTTGTATTCTAGACCAAGATCCACTGATCCTTTGAGATATCTCAAAATGCGCTTTGCTGCTTTCCAATGACAAATTTTGGGTTCCTGCATGAACCTGGATAGATAGCTCACTGCAAAGCTGATATCTGGTCTAGTGTAGGTCAGGTAAATGAGACTCCCAATCAGCTGCCGATAGAGAGTGGCACTTACCTCAGGAGATGGATCTGAACGAGATAACTGTAATCTGTTCTCCATAGGTGTAGCAATTGGTGTGCAATCCATCATCCTAAACTTCTCGAGCGTTGTCTTGGTATATTTCATCTGAGAAACAAAGATATGATTCTCTTTCTGCCATACTTCTAGTCCAAGACAGTAGTGCATAAGCCCGAGATCTGTCATGTCGAATGATCGCTTAAGATCTTTCTTCGTTTCATCAATCATCTTCACTGAACTGCCAGTGATGACTAGATCATCGACATAAACTACAACAATCACCATCTCCCCCCTTGCTTTTTGAGGTAGAGATTGGGATCGTATGGATTTCTGACGAATCCATGTTGTACGAGATGCTCATCAATCTTGATGTACCATGCCCGGGGTGCCTGTTTGAGGCCATACAGAGATTTCCTGAGTCTGCATACCTTTTCTTCTTGACCAGGTACAACATATCCCTCAGGTTGAGTCATGTAGACTTCTTCTTGTAAATCTCCATTCAGGAAGGCACTTTTTACGTCCATTTGGTGAACTTTCCATCCAAACTGTGCAGCTAGAGCAAAGATCATCCTGATCATTTTGATCTTAGCTGTGGGAGCAAATGTCTCCTCATAGTCAATGCCTTCTTTCTGTGCGTACCCCTTTGCTACAAGTCTTGCTTTGCACTTGTCCACTGTCCCATCTGCTTTGTACTTAGTTTTGAATATCCATCTGCATCCAATGGGTTTCTTCCCTGGTGGAAGATCAACAAGCTGCCAAGTGTTATTCTTCATCACTGATTGATATTCAGAATCCATGGCATCTTTCCAAGCTTTTGACTGTAGGGCTTCCTGGACTGTAGAGGGCTCGTCTGATTCAATAACTCTACTCATCAAAGCAAAGTTAACTTCTTCTCTTGCTTTACTGCGAGTCCGTGGTCCAGGGGTGGATGTATCCGGTGGAGCATCCAATCTTGCATCTCGTAATGTACTTGTACACCATTTAGGCATACGTTGAACTGTTCCCATGGGTTGTGGTTCTATCTGATCAACACCATCATCCCCATCATCACTTTCATCTTCTGAGGGAACATTAGCTTCAATTTTTACAACTAGGTGAAAAATCTACATCTTGCGAGTCCGGAGGAGGAGTCTCTGCTTCCTTCTTCTCGAAAAACTCAACATCTCTGCTTGTGTAGACTTTTCTGGTCTTAGGATCCATCAATCTATACCCAAGAGTCTCTTCACTGTATCCAATGAAGATGAGATTTTGTGACTTCATGTCCAATTTCTTTCTGTTCTGTTTGGGTATGTGCATGCTGGCTTTGCACCCGAATACTCTGAGGTGTGCAATGGATGGTTTCCTTTTTGACCATGCTTCTTGTGGTGTAATTCCATCAAGAGCAGTTGTGGGTGCTCTGTTTAACAAATACACTGTTGTTTTTGCTGCTTCTACCCAAAATGTCTTTGCAAGTCCGGAATCATCGATCATGCATCGCACCATTTCCATGATAGTATGATTTCTTCTCTCGACAACACCATTTTGCTGCGGTGTGTGTGGAGGAGGCATTTGTCGACGAATCCCGTGAGTTTGTAGGTAGTCTCTGAACTCATCACTGGTGAATTCCCCCCCTCGATCTGAGTGGAGAGTTCTGATGTGATGACCAGTTTCTTTCTCAACTGCAACTTTGAACTTTTTGAATGTTTCAAAGGCTTCACTTTTCTTGCGAAGACAAAAAATCCACATTTTTCGTGAATAGTCGTCAACACAGAGCATGAAGTACTGGAACCCTGAATGACTTGGCTGCATCGGACCGCACAGATCGGTATGAACCAGGTCAAGTTTACCATGAGCTCGAAAAGTACTCTTTTGGAATGAAACTCTGTGTTGTTTTCCTGCTAAGCAGTGAGGACACTTGTCTGTATCCTTCTGAAGAGATGGTAGCCCATGTACCATATTACACCGGTGAAGTGTTTCGAGATATTTGAAACTTACATGACCAAATCTCCGATGCCACAACTGGGCTGAGGTGGAGTTTTTAGCCACAAGTGCTTGATCATTTTTGTGAATGAAATCAAGTTGAAACATTCGTCCCACATTTGAGGCTTTTGCAATTATTTTCGAGCCTCTGGATTTATCTCGAATCAAACACATTTTCTTGCCGGATTGACTATCAAAGTCAATTTTCAGGTTGTGATCTAGGAGTTGACTGACCGAAAGAAGATTCTTTGTCAACCCAGGGACATATAGAACATCTGATAGTCTGCATTTGCGTGAACCAAGGGGTAGAGAAATGTTTCCAATCCCCTGAACTGTATATGAAGAATCATCTCCCAACGAAACATGATTTTTCGATGGCGTGTCCCTCATTGAAATAAACCAGTCTCTGTGGCCGGTCATGTGTCGAGTGGCTCCCGAATCAACATACCAGACATCACTAGATGACGTGGATGGTTCACTTGATCGAGCAGTGAACAAGAAGTCTTCATTGTCTGACTGTTCTTGTTGCTCAACAATATTACCTTGCTGGTGGGGTCTTCTTTTCCAGTTCCCCTTTTTCTGCCCGTGATAGTTGTTTGAATGTCCCTTGTAAGATTGTTGTTGTTGTGGTCCAGAATTGCTTGATGAACCTTTCTTATAAGTGTTAAACCAACATTCTTGCAAGTCATGTCCTCTTTTGCAAATTGGACATCGCTTCTTCTGTTGATTGTCCCCATGATACTGATTCTGATGTGGGGACTTCTGATAGGATTTAGGTTTTCCTTTACCTTTTCCTTTCCATTTTTGATGTGAAGACAGTGCCTGCTCCTCTTCATCATCCTTGTTGTGCATTGCTTCCTCTTGTTGCAGTAGGTTTACTAGCTTGTCAAAACTAATTGTCGTATCTGACAAGTTTAGAGTTGTGACAAAAATGCGGTAAGAAGAAGGGAGAGCTCTCAGAACAATGGGAACGAGAGATTCATCTTTGACCTCTTCTCCTAGGGCTAGAAGTGAAGCCCTCAACTCTGCAACTCTTCTTAGGAAGGCTTCAATTTTCTCATTCTGCTTGAACTTCAATGTATGTAACTGACTCTGCAAATTGAGTATGACATTCTTGTTCTTGGCCTCATATATTGTGCTCAGCTTATCCCATGCTTCTTTTGCTGATGTGGCATCTCGAATGTGGGCTTGCACATCGTCGGACACTCCAAACAAGATGATGAGTTTTGCTTTCTGATCTGCTCTATCAAATTGTCGTTGTTGTGTTGCATCAGTTGGTGATCTGGTTAGAGTACCAGTCACAACAGGCCAGATTTCTTCAAACTCAAGTTGTGTCTTTATTTTTGTCTTCCATGCAGCATAGTTGCTTCCTCTGAGCAATTGTGAATCCGGAAGAAAAAATTTGGGGGCATTGGTGCCCATTTTGCAGAGATCACTGACAGGGTTTGGCTCTTATCACTCCAGGTATTAGGTCTCCCAATCTATATACCGTCAGTCCGATATACCGAACCTTTCTATATACGCGCCCTTCCGATATACCCGTCGGTACGTGGAAGAAGCTCGCCCTTTCTATATACCCGGCGGTACGTGAAAGAGGCGTTAACGTACGTGAAAGAATTCAATACGTGGTACCAAGACAGTACTGATGGGGTCTGTGTGATTATTGACACCGGCTCAAAGAAATATCCTCATACGCGTGCGTAACTTCGCTATATACTCGGATAATTTCTCAGTCTGGATTTATGTCTTGCAATCGTTCACAGACGGATGGGATGGTTCATAGTGTGTGCACTGTGACCTTATTACTCCCCGTCGATTTATAGGGACGATGCCCAGACGACGTTGTTGCAGCTATATTAGGCATTAAGTGCAGTAGTAGTCGCGACGGCTTTACCCGTAAGTGCTTCCCAGAGGCACTGTATATACCGAACGCTGCGAATGAGATCTAGGATCTCGTGAGTGTTACAGAACCAATTTTACTGTTTTTTATTACAATTCTGCCAGTTTCTGAGCAGTTACAAAGTTTTGCAGTTGACTATGGCAACCTGCAAATTAGTACAATATGCAGCAGTATACAATTTACATTCAAAAAACTGTACAATTTGAATGACAGGCAAAAAATTTCAGTTTCGGGGTCCTGGTGGCCTCCTGAGCCCAATACGACCCAAAATGCTAAAAATTGCAAAAAAATAGCTGAAAATGCAATTTTTAGATGGGTCTCCTTTTGCAAAAAATGTCTGGAATGAAAAAACAGACCAGATGGGAGAAATTTTTTTACCCTAAATTAGGGATTTCTCCGCTAAATTTAGTTAGTTGTAACTAAATTCAAAAAAGTCTGCTAAATTTAGCAGTTCCGCCAAAAATTCTGCCAAATGCAAAAGGTGAGTTTTTGAGTGTTTTTGGTGGGATTTGACCCCCAGACCTCTCACTCCCAAGGCGCATGCACTAACCAACTTGGCCACTTAGGGCGCTTGAGCTATGAAAGGAAGAAACTTGTATTTATTGACAAGTAAAATTGACTTACCTCTTTAAAAATGGATGACTTGTAGAGGCTCCACGTGGCGCATGCTGGTGAAGAGGCATTTTTTAGGGTTCCTTTGCTAAAAAATCCAGATCTGGAGCTTGTTATTTGTTATTGTTTGCCTTTGTGAAGCCGCCTCCTTCTTTTCCAGCCGCTTCTAGCTTTTGTTTTGTTTGTTTTTTTGCTTGTACAGGTCGCAGATTTGTGTTTGGTGTTTTTTCTTCCTTGGCCATTTTTTTTTTGCATTTCTTTTTCTTGATCACCAACTAAGCCTGCATTTCTTTGTGCAGGTCGCTGGAGGTAGAAATTGGCGCGGGCGAGTGGAGAAGGCCGCTGTTTTTTTTGTTGAAACGTTTTTTTTTCTTTATGCAGGCCGCGCGGGGTCAAAAAAAACGCGAGGAGGCTGTTGCAAGTTTTTTTGGCCTGCTTATTTTTCTTCTTCCACTGTGTTGGGTGTGCAGGCCGATTTTGAGGAGGCAGATGCATGGAGAGTGGATCTCCACTGTTTGTTTTTTCGCTTTGTTTTCTTGCTGTTGACCAGCTGATCATGCAGCGGCTTGATTACACTTTTCTTGATCTTTGCTCTCTTTTGTATAATATGCTATTGTATTGGGCCTCTGATTTTTTTTTGTATTCTTTGCTTTGTTTTTGTATTGGTGCACAGGTCGCTTGGAGAGTGGAGCAGGCCGCATGGACCAAGCTTTTAACACTACCAGATTTGATCAGAGTTCCAAATCCAGTCTGAGGAGGCTGTTTGTTCACTGCAGGTGCATATACACACAGACCTCCAAAACAAGCAAAGCAACTTCCAAATACAGTAGAGACCAAATGTAGAGACAAAACCCTTATTGGGAAAAAAAAAATTAGTATTATTTCCAATACCTGTAGCAAATTTTGCCTGGTGCTGAGTGCACCAGTGCAAAAAAAATTTGCGTTCCAAACACCTGGAACTGAACAGGAGGTTGTGGGTTTGCAGGGGATTCTGGGAAGCTGCAGGAGGCAGCACTGGCTCTCCTTCTGGTGCAGATTTCTTCTCCACGAATTCTCCTTCTTCTGCAACCTTCTCCAACCTTGCCAGGAGCTTCAATTCGCTCTGGTACCAAATGATGATTGAAAAACAGGGACGGAAGCCTGACCACTTTTATTAAATTCAATCAATCAAAAAATTACAGAGAATGGGCTGCAATATTTATAGATATTGCACAGCCAAATACATACGGGAGAATAAGTTGCACAGGTGCAACCAAATGCCAGAATAAACAAGCTTCCAATAACATCCGGGAAGCAGGAAATGAATAGATACAAATATATTGTTTACAACAATATAACAGTATGAAATAAAAGACAAATATGGTTGATTAACCATATAACCAAATAACAATTATTATTTAATTAATAAAATTAAATAATTTAAACTATGCATAATTAATATTAGGATAATAATATTTAATCCTAACTAAAAGCATGTGGCAGTATGTTGTTGGCCACGGATTTTTGGAGGAGGAGGAACTATGTGGAGGGAGAGAGGTCTACATGGGAAGTGAGGGGAAGGAGGTAGCATGGTGTCGAAGAGTACTGTAGGGTGGGGAGTGGATTCTGCATAGGGATTAGGCACAGGTAGGAGGGCGGTGAGGAAGGGGTGTTACGAGGTGTGTGTGGGAATGTGAAGGTCAGTGGAGTGAGCAAGGAGTGGGCAAGGTGGGGGAGTATGGTGGTGTGGTGGATGGGAGTTGGACAGTGTGGGATAGGTGTGAAGGTATGGTGAGAGTATGGTGTGGGCTTTGCGCAGGGTTGGGGAGGGTTCGGCCCTCCCCAATACCCTTTTTTTTTTAATTAAATAAAATTTGTTTTATATTAAAAGTAATTTTGTTAAATAAATTTTTTATATTACAAATTTATATGTATAATTATAATATATTTATATTTTGTAATATATATTTATACATTTGTACAATGTATCAATAATAATACAATATTCATATATAATACGACAAAATATAATATAAATTATAATATAATTACTATTACATCACTGTATGAAATATAACAAATTAATACATGGATTTAATATGTTAAAATTCTAACATAGTTTGATAATGAAAAACATCCCTATTTTACAAATGTACATATATTTCTTATTCAATTATTGTTGTAATGTATCTTTATATAAATAAATACTCATCATATAATGTTAAACATTCAAATCAATAAACCATGTTTGATTTCTTGCAGTGAAGTATGAACTCACAACTTCCTTTCAATATATGCATATTAAAATGACTTCTTGATTATGTGTTTAAAGGAAGACTTGTAGAAATCTGGTATAAATAAAAAGGGTGATTTTAGCTATATTTTAAATTGTAATAAATAACACATACACAAAATAATTTTCTTAATAATAATGAATCACTTAGTATCACATGGAAAGAAATAAAAAACAAATAATCTGATTTCATTATATAATACTACCAAAATTTAAACTCAAAAGAGAACTATTATAGATGATAATATTTCCATTTAAAATAATTATTCAACCTCCATGTAGCACTAAAATTCCTTCAAATGTAATTTCACTAATTTTACAGACCTTTACAAGGAGATTCCAACAAGGAAGAAAGAACATTTTCTTTTAGATAAAATGACATAACAATATTTTTTTTTGTAGAATACAATAGAAATTTCCAATGAACCGGCTTTCATTTCAAAATGGAGTTTTCAAAAATTTATATTAAAGAAATCATTCATTTTACAACATTTCTTTTCAAATTAACTTACACTTCCAATACCATTTTTCCAACATATCTAAATATTCAAGTAGACACATTACAAAGCTTCTTTACAAGCTTGAAGTAGGTTCTCAATAAAAGTGTCACATATTTACAAGTGATTTCCAATAACAAAGAGCATACTTTACAAGACAAGGAACTTTCCAAATAGCCACATTCATGAGATTACAATGAGAGTAATGTCCACACAAAGGAAGAAGGACACAAGAGAAACCAAAGTGACAAGAGACTCCAACCAACTACTAGCTTGAGCTCCAACTTCGAATGCTTTACAAGAATCCAACTCCAAGAGAACAAGGCTTGTTTAACCACCCAACCTTTAGGCATCATTACATGTCTTTCCAAGGTTGGAAGACATGCTAGCCTCCCCCAAGCCCATGGGAGAGAGAGCTAGCTTCCACAACTTTGTGCACAAGATTTAGGGAGACAAACACCACAATATTTTCACATACAAGCCAAGACCATGCACTAAGAAAAACACAACATTTAGCAAATAAAAGAAAGGAGGAGAAAGCCATATTCATCCTCTAAATTGGGGAAGAGTAGATGAGATACCTGAAAGTGCCATAAGGTGTGATCCAACCATAGGATGCACACAACAAGATTCTTCTAAACCTCCTTATTCCTCCGAATCAACAAAACCCTCCTTATTGCTCCACCCATTCACCAAAATCCTTCTTGGGAGGATTTTCAAACCCATTGGGTTTCCTCTCCAAGAATGGGGAAGGGGTTCAAACCATATGAACCACCTTACCCACCTCAAACCATATGAGGGGAGTAAAAGGAACCTACATGGCTTGCCCATCAAGCCATGAGGTTTGAGAGGGAAAATCCCTCTCTCTTCCCCCAAAGAACTCCAACATCCATCAAACCATATGATGGATGGAGAAAAATAAATACAACAACCATACTTAAGCAACAAACCATACAAGACAAATAAACAAACATTCCAACTATAAGCAAGCTAAGATCTAGACAAAAACATACAACATAAAATGAGCTCAAGATCCTACCTTCAAGAGCTCTCCAAGACAGGATTTTTCCAACTTTATTCCACAAGCAATACTCTAGCTCCAAAATCCTCAAGCACCAAGCCAATGCTCCAAAAAAAATGAACAAAAAATTCTTTTTTCTCCTCCATGAGGGAGAATTTGAAGAGAATCCAAACAATTTCCTCACCAATCAGGGGGTGACATGTGTCACCCCTCTCCTCCCTAAGTCAAAGATTCCTTCAAATTAAATAAAATATAAAAACATATAAAAATACCCTTCTCCCCAAATCACTCAAAAGGAAATAAAACAAACTTATGTCAATTTCCACAACACACTCATTCCAACAAAGGTGGTGACAAGAAAGAGGAAAAATGGGAGGGAAAATCCCTTTTGCCTTGAAATTAAGCCCCCCTACCCCATAGGTAGGGTCCAAGGACTTAATTTCATGCTAAGTGACTCCAAAACTAAAGGGAGGTCACATGAAATGTCATAAATAAGCCCAAATTCGGGTTTGACACTTTTGGGCACAAGTGTAGAGGATGTGGGGCCCACTAAAGGGTTCACATGTGGCCCTAATCCCCTCTAGTTAATACAAAATAAACCAAACCCAAAACTTAATGCAAGTGGGGGCCATTAAGCACCCAAACCTAATTTATTTTAACAAAAAAAAAAACATTCTACACAAAATAAATTTTACAAGACATATTACATCACATATGAGGGTCACTCATGGTGCCCAAAATACAATCAAACTATACGGCCTCAAACAATTAACACGGTTAGGACTTAGCCCTATGGGCCACTTGTGCACAATTTTTGTAGCCACCCTGAAACCCACGTTCTCCTATGACCTGTCACCTGCACACTCATTGCACACATTAAACACACGTGTCCAATACAAGAGTAACTAAATAATCAATAACTGAATCAGTTCAAACATGTAAATTAAGGATATCACAACATCAGCGTGAAATGTAACAACCTCACATAACTCATCATACATTAGGTATTGCAATCCATAAAAATTTCATATCATAATTCCATCATGTATCCTCATCAGCAAATCGAATACTTTATAAAATCAAGATATGTGACTAAACTAAGTATCCAACATATATCAATTAGGCCCAAATCGCATAGAAATGTGTTAGTATCCACAACCTCAAATAAAATGTGTCAATCTACTAATCTAGTCAAATTGGTGCTACGTGCCCCAAATCACCATACATGTCCATGAAGGAAAACCAACATATCATAATGTCCAAAATATGTCAAAATCCATTTTAAGTCATAACTATGGGTTAAGAACTTAGCAGATAATTAAGGCTAGAAAATGTGGGCACTACAGATTAGGTGTAGTGAAAGATTGCCAACCTAGCGGTAGAAAGGAAGAAAGAGGAAAAATGGATTAAGTATTATGAAGTGTGGGAGAGGGAATAATCAAAACAATGTGATCTTGAGGAGTCTATGAAATTAAAGAGGATGATGTCTCATGAAGGATTTAAAGCTGAGGTGGAAGAAATGGAGCCACAACATCAAGATCTCCCCCACTTATGCAAGTGTAGTAGATAATACCCTTTAGATTCTAATGATAGTGCGTCAGAGGAGGAAATAGTAAGGACCATGGGTGCACATTTGATCCCACCTAGTGACCTAGCTCTTGTAATTAGTGTTCTAGTTTTGGAAGTAATAATTGATATGCAGGAGAGCATATGTAACATATTAGCTTCAAGTAGATATCATTTTCCTTTGAATACAAAAGTGCATCAGACAACCCATACATCTATGGCAACATAGACATCATCTTTGTTATTTCGAGGCCTGATTGGAGGAATATTTTCTAGTGTGTCATCAGGACAAAGTGTCGGCATGTAGAACATTGGGAAAATGTGTGGAAGTACTCCAACTTTTTAGAATGTGGGAGTTTAGTTTAGTACTATTATTGGGACAAAACAAAGTACATATACTAGTCCGACACCTGTTGTTAGAGGATCAGGTGAATCAAAAGAGTCAGGATCAAGTTGATCAGGTGGTTCTAGAGGTGGAGGAAATACTAGTGGTGGTTATGGTTTTGGATCTAGAGGAAAGGTTCCACATCCCCAACAACCCCCACATAAAACTCAAAACATTCACAACAAATGTCTCTCCACTTACTAGAATATAGAGGTATTGAAAATGCTGCAAATCATGTGCACAAGAACAAGTTTTTGTGGCACGCCAAAGGAATAACCACTTAAGATAAAAAGGTGATTTAATTTTATACTACTCTTCAAGGGTACGCACATAGCTGGTATAGAAATTATGAACCACATCATACTATGGTGGATTATGATGCTTTATTGTGTAGACACCTAAAATATGCTTACACTTAGCATTTCATCCAATCCAGTCAATTAATGACACTTTGTTAATTCCCCATTCTTCACTCCATTCTTGGATGCCCATTCACGACACCTTCTCAGTCGTATTCCTCCTATAATCATCTTATTTGGCTAATATCTCTCTTATTAGCTAAACATTCCTCCTTTTGACCATTCAGAACCTCCCTAGTTCTCTCTAGACCACTTCTATTGGCTTTGTAGGCTATCTATCAGTCACAATTGATTAACCAGACCCCTCCCAACTCTCAATGAGTCTCTAATCACTTGCTAATCAAGTTTAACTAGCCTAAACCCTAGTTAACTAGCCTAAACCAAGCTTAACTAAGCCTAAAGCATGTTTATCCTAATCTAATCTAAAAGTGCTTTTTGAGATTTAGTCCCACATGCACCCAAATTCCAAACTCTTCCAAACCAAAAACTATAAATACAAGCCTAAGGATTACCCTTTCAAATTACAACCTTCTCTCTAACAAGCACTTATTTGGAAAGGCATTAGAAATCATTTGTGATATTTTTAAGCTATAGAACATTTGGATCTTGGCCATACTCCATTGTTGATAGCTACTCCATCTTGCATCCATCCATTCCAAATATAGTTAGTAAGGGAAGATCTAAAGCTTGGCCATGTAGCCAACTTGGAAAGATCTCTTCACTATGTTTGGGAGTAATCAAAACACAATTTGATTGCTTAGAATCTAACTAGGTTCACTTTCATTAAGCTTTCATGGAGTAGAGAGAAGTATATCATGTTAGGGTTTGAATGTTTGTGTCAAATTTATAATGCATCATGTTAGTTTTCTTGTTTAGCTCTTATCTCATGGTGCATGGTTGAGTTAGCAAATCTTTGAGGTTCTTTAACCTCATTCCATAGCTTTTGCAACTTTCCATTGCATACATTTGGCACGCCCGGTGGGACATGAAGTCCATCCTCCATTAATGGAGTCTTTTCAAGCTATTTATTTTCAGTTTTCTAACCACTTTCATGTTTTCTAGGATAAATAGCTTGTTATTTACATGATTTAATTTTTTAAGTAGGCTAAATCATCCTTGATCATGTATATTTTGTGGGTTTGAGCTAAAAATAGGCTTCTTTGGCTAACCTTTAACCTGTTTGCTTTTGAAAATTTTCAAATTCTGTGATTTTAGTAGGTTTTACAGGGGGGTACAGCGTAGGTGTCATTCTGGGCACGTCTGCTATGTTGAAACAGGCGTGCACATGTCAGTACTAGGGTGCATGTCTATGTCAAACTGCATTCACCACCAATCTTTCGGAGGCCATAACTTTTGCTCCTGAGCTCAAAATAACTCCATTTTTGTTGCGTTGGAAAGGTATTGAAGAGAACTACGCAATGGAATCATAAAATTAGGATTTTGACTTACAGAAAATTTATGGTTTACATTATTAGGTAAATATTCATTTTCTAACGTATCTTAAAGTCTAAAAAATTGTTTTCTTGGCCATTCTAACACTTTGAAAGGTTTTGTGACACTAATTAGTTGTTTACAGGGTTATTTTGGTCTTGTTTTTGACTAACTTAGTTAAGTGTTTCATTTCTTAGTTGATAGAGGTTTTTCAAAGTGTGTATGCTCTTCCCTCGCACCTTCTAGGTGATCTTGGGAACCAAAAACACTTAAAAACCTCTTATTGCTTTCAAAAACACTTACTTTTGCTTCCTAATGGATGAACATTTCAAAATTGGTTAAAATGAACTTGAACTTTTGCAAAAATAATTATTTTTCCATAAACTTGTTTTAGTTGAATTTTCGTGTTGCATATGCTCTTCCTTCACGCCTTTTGGTGATCTTAGGAATCAAAAGCAACACACAAAATCTCTTTTGATATCATGATATTTTGTGGAAAATTACTAATCTTGGTATGTAGGACCAAAATCACATGTCAAAGAAAGGAGGAGCTAAGACAAAGAAAAAACCTTCTAACACATGTTTTCATACAGGTTGCCAAATGGTGTGCTACTTAAAACCACATTTAAGTTAAAAAGATAAAAAAAACACACCATTTCACATCACACTGTATTGCAGGTTTCAGAAAAGGGTACATCCCTATCCACTCAACTGGAACATAACCCCTTTGGCATAACACCTTAAGCTACAACAATGGGGGTGGTTCCAGGAACCCTAAAGTAATCCACCGCTGAGTAACCTCGTGGATGAAATAGGAAGCGCTCTGCTTACCCACTTGACTAGTTTTACACTGTGAGTTAGAGTCACAAGTTGTCTGTATGGTGACCCCAGTGATGGTACAACTGAACGCACTAGTTTCTCATTATATCAGAAGGGGGTAAAGTAAAGTCTGAGATACTCCCAAATCAATCATTTGACTCTTTGGGTAAATCAAGAGCTCGCTTAAGACAATTTTGTGACACCTAGTTGAGAGATCTTATTAAGGAAGCCATTCTGTCAAGGAGCCCACTTTACTAGTCCATTATCACGTCTTTTCCATCATGAAGTGATAACTTGTTTGGATTCAAAGGCCTTGTTTTTCGAACATGGTAATGAATCCATTTAAGTTAGATCTAAGTGTATCTCATCACGAAGTTTACAATGTGTTACTTATCTTGGTTTCTTTCTCACCTTCGGATGAGGTGAAACTCTGCCTAAGTAACACTTAGTTTATTTCCATCTTTTTATCTACACCTTTGCATTCTTGTTTCCCATTTGGGACAAGAGAAGGAATCTTTCAGGAGTGTTGTCATAGATAGTGTTCACCACTTTTTTTTTCCATTTACGCTCATCCATGTTTTGCGGCTGAGTTGTTAAATGTCTAAAGTGTGTGGATGCATCCTCATATCTTTGATGGCCACTTGATCTTGATTTCAAGATCATCATCATAGTTAGGATTGATTCATCATTTGATCTCCCTTTGACGTGTTACCTTGTTTGCATTGTCTCAACACAATTAAGATACTTATGTCATGTTTTTCATAAATGTGATCTAAGTGTCTGCATTGTGGCATTACACTACCCACATTTTAGCACATCCTTAGTATACTTTGACTTAGTTTGACTTCAAACATTGTCCAAAATCTTGAAGAGTGTCACTTACTTTGTTTGTGTCATTTCGATACCACTTTGACACTAATATCTCACTTCTCCGTGAAGCTTGATAGACATGTCCAATTGGTGTGGTTACGTGGCTTACATTTGTAAACCTCACCCTTTAACATTTAGGCCTTGTTGGTTGTTGAACTTGTCGTGGTATCCTTTGATTGGGAGTCACATCTACCCTTTGTTAATATTTATGCCTTGTTCATTTCAAGCTTGACGTAAATATTGACATTGTGTTGATCATATTTGCATTGAACTATCATTTTGCACACACATTTTACATAGGGAGTATTTCCTTATTGATTGGCTTTGTGTTTCACACTTGCATGATTTTTCCTTGTGATTATTCATCTAGAAAACTTGTTTTCTAGGACAATCCCTTTTGATCTCATCGATATTACATCATCACAATGTCTATTTTCCTTAGACCTTCTTTGGAAAATCACACATGCATCTCCATACTTACAAAATTTCTAGTTGGATGTCATTATGCTTCCCTGAATCGACATGTCACTTCCTTCCCTTTGAAGGAGTTCCATCACACTATCTAGAGATAGAAATTTGTGCTTAAATGATGCCAACAATGACTGACTATCGTGTGGTTTCTCACACTTACTACAATATGGAACCTAGGTTTAGGAATTCAAATCAAAATATTCCCATTACAACTAAACCTCATTTGGTTCTTCATACTAGAGGGCCCATTCGGGTACCCTGTTCCCCACCTTCAGCTCATAGTTGGTGGTATGGTTTGGATGCTTTTGATCCAAATTATTATTCAGGTTCCCCCCACTCTTCTTCTTTTGATTCAGATCCAAACTACCATTTGGATTCCCACTCTTCTTCTGAAGACTCAGATCCCAACTATTGTTCGGATACCCCTAGATCAAATCTTGAATCATGGTCCTCCCTTCCTTCACAAGACCTTTATTCCAACTCACCTCAACAATGTCTTCCTCCTTTGAAGACTCGTGTGACTCCAAGTTCCATCGATCAAACATCTAATTCGGTTCTTGAGTCATGGTCCTCCCTTTCTTTGCAGGACCTCCTTCATCAGTCATCTCAATGACCTCTTCCTCTGTCGAAGAGTTCCATGACTCGGATTCCCTCTAGTCAATCATCTAATTTGAATCCTACGTCACAACTTAATGGATGGCTATGTGATCCTATTTTCTCTCCTACATTACATCATCTTCTAGAAAAACAATCTAGGTCCAGATCTAAATCATCCATTCATGAGATGCCTACCACCAATCCTACTTCCTCTCTTGAGTCATCTTCTTCTGTCAATCAATCTTCCCCACTTATCAGACCTGTTTCTTCTATTCAACCTTCTATGACTAAAGAACAAAACAACTCTACTAATTGATTTCTCTCAGAATGAAGGAAACAATTAGACTACATGATGATATCCCTTTAGAGGATTACAAACAAAGGATTCTTTCTAGAACTTGATACGCTCACGTATTGGGGAAAAGAATTTTATCCTTTTATCATAACATAAAGGAATATCTTAAGGTCATGGAACTTGATTCTTCTTCTATTCCATCTTCACCTTCTTCTGAGCATGATGAGATGTCAGGGTCTAGCATTGAGCCATGGCCTATCTTCTCATTACCAAATCATTCCTTATCTATCATTATTCCTCAATCAAAATCTCTCCTTGGGTCACTGCTGAGTAGCCCATCATCTTCTTCTATCCTGGAGCCACCCCCTAGTAGCCCTCCATTTTCTACTTGTGGGTCACCTCCTGGTATCCCATTACCTTCTATTCTTGGGCCATGTCCTAGTATCCCTTCTTCCTCTTCTATCTATGGGACCCCTCTTGGTAGTCCCTCCTCATCTATACTTGGGCCACACCCTAGCAGCCCTTCGTCATCTTCTTCTATTCTTGGGCCATGTCCTCATAGCCCAATTTCTTCCATCTTAGGGCCATATCCTAGTAGCCCTTCATCATCTTCTATTAGTGGCTCACCTCATGGTAGCCCATCCTCTTCAATTCTTGGACCGCATCCTTTTCATCCATCACATCATCCTTCTATCAATGGTTGAGGCAAGCCCACCATCATTTCTGTCATTTCTCACATCAATCATAAATGTTCAATGTTCTCTTTCTTCTCCTTCTTGGTGTCAGAAAAGTCACACATCAGCTTATAAGAAACCCAAATAGTTTCTGAATCAAGCTCAGGTCAAAACTTCCAAAAGCTCCAAAGTTCCTAACACTTCCAATGATCTTAAGGTTAAAAATCAAACACGATTCAAGAATGAAAACCAATGTAACCATCAAGTATGGCGCAAAGTGCATAAACCTATGGATAGGGAACTCAATCTCCCACATAAGAAATCCTCATTTCAAGATAAATCACAGTCATTTGTTGAGTACGAGCTCACCATGATCATCGAGATTGGAGATAACATGACTCTTGATACTAAACAAACATGCCTAGTCTCCCTTATCAAGGAATTCAAACATTATTGTTGGATCTTACCACACAGAGTGACTCTATTGTTCCCACATTTCCAAAAACTATCAAAAATCTAAAAATCAAAATAAATTCAAAAATTAAAAAAACATGAGAAAACACAAGAAACAATCAAAGGTACAAATATCAAACATTGCAATCAAGTATTGCGTACACATGGATGTTTCTTTCTTCCCTTATTATTCTTTTGAAAGTCTTCCTACCATTTTCATCCCTTCGGTGATATTATGGTTATCTATTCACACGCATTTTGTGACATTTATCTCTATGGTATCTGTTTGACCTTGGTCTTTTATCACCTTGGTAAATTAAAGAACAACTGACCTCTTAGAGATCCTATCACATTCAACATCTAATAAACTTATTGTGAAGAAATTTTGGACATATTTGTTGACACTAGCCAATGTCATCATCACAATCACTTCCACCTCCTTCCATCAAGCCATCATGTGGTTCTTAACCCCTTGTCAAACAAGAGAGCTGAAATAAGTTTTTCAGAAAGAAAAAGAATCAAAATCAATCAAAAAAATCAAAAGCTAAAAGCTACAAAGAAAAAGTAAATTGATATATTACTCTCTCTTGGGGTATTTCCAATAATCTCTATCGGGGCTATGGATGCCTGACTGGTAGTAGAGAAATGTTGTGATTAGAATCAAATGCATCTCCATCAGGGCTATGGACACCTGGCTGGTAGTGGAGCAATGTACGACTATCCTTCCACCCTTCATTCACAAATCACCTATCACCTATCAAAATAAATCATTCCTACACATTGGCTAGGGTGTCTTCACTTGTTGTCTATTAAATATTCCCTTCAAGAGGTAATTAAATTCCATGTGCACACACTAGATCTCTATGAGTAAACAGGATTAGTATGTTACCAAGTGTATTTTTTTGGACCTTATTTCAGACTCTTGCTTTAGTCTGTATCTTGTCTCATGATTTGTGCCTTTGGCTAATCACTTCTTCATTGTGAAGCTTCTAAGATACATTCATATCATTCACATCATTCTTCTACTTCATTCAGAACATCCATGTGTATAAGATTGCCTTTTTCCATGTTTTTGCAGACACCTCTGTCACCTTTCACAAAAAAAATCTTCTCCTTCCTTTCTATCATGTGCTTTTAGGCCAACTTACACTGGGGGAATCCTTGCTTCTTCCCAACACTTCATTGGTTTACATTCATCATCATGTTGAACCTATCCATAATGGCCTTGGGTCCCGCTTCTACACGTGAAGATTTTTCCTTTGAATACTCCCACCTAATCGCTGGGGCATTTTTGCATCTTCACCTTTCTCGTACGCATGTGGCCTTATGCCCTTGTACATCCCATCTATTGCTAGGGGCATCCATGCTTCCTCATCTTCCTGTACATAGTTTCAGAAAACTTTAAAAATCAATAAAAAACATTCAAATATGTTAGAAAAATCATCCAAACATTTAAATATGTTAGAAAAATCAAAACAGTCAAATATGTTAGAAAAATAAAAAACATTCAAATATGTTTCAAGAAACATAAAAAAAAAATATAAATCATCCTAAAAAATGTCACTCTTTGGTTCTCACTTGTTCATGTGCATGACTCACAGATCATCTTGATCTACCCTCATTAATAAATCTAGTTTGCATGCTTTGTTTATACTCTAGGGCACAATGAGTTTCCTAGTACTGTTTCATAGTGCACAATGATTTTTCATCAGACCCAAGTGTCCTTCTTTATTCCCCTTACATATATCCTTTCTTGGGGCGCCATCGTTAACCCTTGTCGTTAATTTACACAGGTCAGAACTGAAGCTTGATAATAAAAACATTACATACTGTCTTGTTTCTATTTTAGGTTGGCTTGTTTACTTGTATTGCATTGCATGATGTATGTTGCATGGAGTTAGGAATATTTTACTTTCTCATATTGCATTGCATTTTGTATGTTGCATGGAGTTGGTGTTTTTAGCAATGGACATTTGTTTGTATATGGCTTTTCATGTCATACTACACTTTTGTTCATTCTTTTTAATAAGGACCGATGATGAAGATCATTAGCAATATGATGAAAAATAAAGTTGTTTAAAAGGCATTGGATGGATGTTAGCTCATTCCCCCTTCCTCATACTCCTTTTCTTCTATATTTTTCTTCTTCACACTATTCTTTCTTTTGTTCTCTTTCTATCATCTTTTCGATCATCGATCGAGTTCTTCTATCACCCCATCAACAATTGAGGGGGCATCCTCCATTCTACTCATTTTTATTCTATCCCTTCAAAATTTTCTACTTGTTTATGCTTGTCTACTTTCTTTGAAGTGACGTTGCTTACGTCACCCCAAAGAGGGGAAAATGTAGACACCTAAAATATGCTTACACTTAGCATTTCATCCAATAAAGTCAATTAATGACAACTTCCTTAATTCCCCATTCTTCGACTCCATTATCAGATGCCCATGCACGACACCTTCTCAGTCATATTCCTCCTATAATCATCTTATTTGGGTAATATCTCTCTTATTATCTAAACATTCCTCCTTTTGACCATTCAGAACCTCCCTAGTTCTCTCTAGATCACTTCAATTGGCTTTATAGGCTATCTATCAGTCACAATTGATTAACCAGACCCCTCCCAACTCTCAATGAGTCTCTAATCACTTGCTAATCAAGTTTAACTAGCCTAAAACCTAGTTAACTAGCCTAAACCAATCTTAACTAAGCCTAAATCATGTTTATCCTAATCTAATCTAAAAGTGATTTTTGAGCTTTAGTCCCACATGCACCCAAATTCAAACTCTTCCATTTGGAAAACTATAAATAAAAGGGTCACCCCTCCCTCTCAACCTTACACCTTGTTTTCATAACAAAAATCTCTCATATTTGGAGATCTTGGCATTAGAAATCATTTGTGATAGCTTTAAGCTATAAAACATTTGGATCTTGGCCATACTCCATTGTTAAGAGCTCCCCCATCTTGCATCCATCCACTCCAAATATAGTTAGTAAGGGAAGATCTAAAGCTTGGCCATGTAGCCAACTTGGAGAGATCTCTTCACTATGTTTGAAAGTAAACAACACATAATTTGATTACTTAGAATCTAACTAGGTTCACTTTCATTAAGCTTTCATGGAGTAGAGAGTAGTATATATTGTAGGGTTTGAATGTTTGTTTCAAATTTATATATGCATAAATAGTTTTCTTGTTTAGCTCTTATCTCATGGTGCATGGATGAGTTAGCAAAGCTTTGAGGTTCTTTAGCCTCATTCCATAGCTTTTGCAACTTTCCTTTGCATACACCATGTTTCTAGAATGTGAGATATGTCATTTGGAGCATGATGTGAGCAGATGTCCCCTCTTACAGTGTGCGATATGGAAGATTGTGTCTATGTATTGTAAGATTGGCAGAACTTAAACCCATGAAACCATTTATTGAAGAGTGATTGATCATACCCATGAATCCATTTACTGGTGTGCACTAGACTAGTGTAGCAAATGGATATAAGGAATAATGAGAACAACATAATGAAGGGCGCAATAATGGAGATAACAGGAATAAAGGATTTCTTGGAGGTTATAGAGGCAAAGATCATGATGGTGGTAGAGGAGTATTTCCTAGATGAACTTGTTATACTTGTGGATCTCCTGGTCATTATTAGTGTAAGTGCCCTCAGAATGTTGTTTTTCATGGTTTGGAAAACAACACAAGTTTGAAGAATGTCCTGATTTATATGAGTATATGAGAAATTAACACAAACAAGAAAAGGGTGTAACTATGATTAAGATTATTTAAAGGAGGTATTTAATATGTTTCATCAGAAGAACATAATCTCTTTGTTAGGGGAGTGGTTGAGAGAAAATGTACCACACACAAGCAATGAGCGTGAGAGGCAGATAGTTCATGCAAATCTACATCCTTATAATCATGATTATGATAAGGAGATTATGTTGAATGCATTCATAGATGCCAAATTTGTGTCTTACGACCCCTTGTGACCCGCATCTCATCTCGCAACCTAACCTCATCACCTAAACCTTACACAATTATTTATTAATTACCTTGTAATTGATAAATCCACATCACCTTACCTGCCACCTCATTTTGCCACCTCATCATGACCTAGCCCTAACCCTAAACTAACCTAATTAAGACCTATAACTTGGTCCACATCTACACCCATGACTAATGACCCCTTTCTCGCACCCAAAACCGACCTTCTAGTCACTTGACCAAGCCCGCAACTAATCTCTCGGGAGAAAAGCAGGGAAGGTGGGCTATTTTACTAAAAATAGCCTACTTTTTCCTTACCGATGCCGGTTCCTACTCGACCGCTGTCGGTTACGTAACCGTCATCGGTTCCCTGTAAATGGGCTCCCCTAACCAGAAACAAGGGTGGAAGGATTTTTGGAATCAACAGAGATCATTGGGAGTGATCAAAGAGAGTCCAGATCTTCACTTGACCGAGCAGAGACGAGTGAAGAAACCAGAAAAGTTTGCAGCAAAGGAGATCAAGCCCGAAACTGCAACTGAACAGCCAGAACCTGTGATACTCAGCTGATCATCGGGAGGGAGATATCTCATCTTCTATTTGTCCAGCCATCCCACCTGAGTTCTACCTTTGTCATCAGAGTTCTTGGACCTACATCTTTCAATAACCAGTAAGTTACATCTTGCATGTCCTCTTTAATAACATTTCTTAGACTTTTTGAATCACAGTCCTCATAAATCCATTCCTAGATCCACTACCCAGCGTGCCATTGCATCTAACTATCATTCATTTACCTCTCATCACCTCATTACCTAATATCACCCATATACCAGCCTTACAAACAACACAGCTACCCTACAACACAACCACCCCACAACACAACCAACCTACAGATCCTAAACCCTACCGATATCGGTTACCAGTAACCGGTATCGGTTATCCTGACTACAACCAGAAACCAGCCTTTCCCCTACCCATTTCAACGAAGCAATTTAATTGATATTTTACAGTCTTTTGTGTTAATTCATATTAGCAGGGGAACTGACCACCTTCGAAAGGAAGTTTTATATTTCCTGGGTCCAAGGCAGTTCCCTCATTTATTGTCTAATCAAAATCTTGTGGTCTTGTGTTCTTATTTGCAGGTAGTCCTTCCAAGACAAAAAGGAGTTCTTCGCAGTCAACCTGATCTTTCTCTACGGTACGCGCACACCATCTCGACATTCAACAGGTATTCCTCCTAGCCCTAACCTTATCTGTTTCTAAAAGGAATGAAAGGATAGAAGCAACTCTATTCCCAAAAGCCGAAACATTCCGAGTGAAACATTTTGGCACGCCCGGTGGGACCCATTTTGGGTTTCTTTCTTTCTTGCTTGCTTTCATATAGGGAGCATACTTGCTGTTTTCTTCTTCTAAAGATATTCAAAAGGTTTTTTTTTATTATTATTTTGGTAAAAGAACTTGCTTTGCTTTCACATCTTGCATTAGTGAAAGTCATCTCTTTTGCTTCATCGAAGATCATTTTTGATTTGGGTTTAAAACACTTGCATTGCATTACTGCTTGCTGTTTTCAATTCTAGTGAACATAGATTAAGTAACAGGTCGTACACGTGGGGGTGATATCCACGGTATTGACAAGAAATTAATCTTACATTCACTGCACAACACATACCGAATCACTTCACAATTAACACAACAGCTCAAACATCCCCCCTTTTTCCGCGGTATTCCTCCGCCCGATTGAGGTAACCTTATAAGCCAAAACAAACTTGACATTTCCCCTAAGTCTTTTGTTTAGGATTCTGACATCATTCTACGTCTAAAGGCATAAGCCCACGATAATTAAAATTAACCCTAGGGTTAGTCTCTGGATTTGCGTGTGCATCTTGCTTGTTTTCAGTTCTGTTTTCTCTGTCATACTTTGTCTTCTGTGATCAATAATTTGACAAGTGTACTAAACGTTGTTAAAAATCAAATTAGCAGCCTTTTATATCTTGTTATCCCAGACTTCTTACACCGGCATCGGTTAACTGACCGACGTCGTCTATTCTCTGACCGACATCGGTTATTAGACCGATATCGGTTACTGTCTTTTACAGCCCCTGACAAACCAGCAACCTGCCAATTTCACCATTCTGAGGCTGTTTCTGTTCCTGATAGATTGAAACCTTACTGTGTACTCTTGTCCATGGTTGTTATCACTCGGAAGCAAGCCGCCGCCATGGTTTCACATGCCTGCTCTGTGCCTTTGCCTGAATCACCCCCTTCACATTCTATAGGGAACCCTACGGACACCAGTGAGATCCCCAAAATTCCTGTAGGAGATAAGGACTTTGCCAAATTTCTGGATGCTAATCCTAGCGCTGTACAATACTATTTGTCTCATACCCCTGACCGTACGCCTGATGGTCAGCTCCTTGTTGGTATGCCTATTAGTATAGCTGCTCATTTAGCTCCCACTCCGCCTGATAACACCGCCTTGCTTCCTGCACCTTTAGCCCCGTCTCCCAATCCGATGGCTTCAGAGGTTCATACGACTCAGATTGGCTTTCCTTTGGCTAATCTTGGACCCCACATATCATTACCACCGACTGCCCCTACCTCATCTCTCTTGCAGACTGCTCCATTCATGACTTGCTCTCTGCCACCTATCCACATGAGCTTTCCTTCTCAAGCTCCGCCTACCTTTTCATTCCCATACACGTATCCAGTAACCTCAACATCTTATATGGGACATCCCTATTCGGTCGCCTCAACATATTCATCCTCCATACCTTATCAACACTTAACCCCACCATTGTCTAGCGGAGGCCCTTGGCCCAATTTGCCTCCGTTTACCACAACCGCACCATCATCTCATCCAACCACGGATTTCATCAAACAAATGATGGACAAAATGCAAAATCTGGAGGCTTCTGTTTCGGGAAGTCGTAGCGCCTTGACATACGAGCAAGTTTGTCGGGAGCCTATTCACCCTTCTGTCCCCCTTCATTCATATCCTCCTCAATGGGAATTGCCGAAATTTACTCGTTTTAATAGTAAAGAGGATCCTCAACAACACTTGCGATCATTTAGACATGCTTGTTATTTGATTGCCCATGATGATGCCTTGTTACTCCGCACATTTCCCATGTCCTTATCAGGACCCGCCTTGGAGTGGTACAGTGCTTTAACCCAGCACTCAATCTTCTCTTTTAACCAACTAGCCCAATCTTTCTTGGATCATTTCTCCATTAACATTGCCAAGAAAGTATCTATCACCGACCTTTATGCCATCCGACAATTCGAAGACGAATCTATCGCAGATTTCGTTGGACGATGGCGTGGCCTTATCAACCAACTTACATATGCCTTGCCTCAGGCTGAACTTATCGAACTTTTTACGCGGGCATGTGCTAAGCACATTTCTCCTACTCTTCAAATTCAAACTTTCCGCACATTTGATGAGGCCTTTACCATGGCTCGGAAACTAGAAATTCGAGCCTTAGAAGAAGAGAAATTGCGGTTGCGCAACAAAAACCCCACTTTCTAAACTCCAGATTCTACCAACAAGCCAAACACCACCACTCCTCACGCGTCCACTTCTTCTAAATCAAAAGGAGCTGTCCACGCGGTAATGGTCAAATCTCAAGCACCGTCTAATACTCCACCAAAAACCACCTATAAGTACAAAGCCGAGCCCATCAATTACACTCCCTTGGGAGAAACTTATGGTGTCATCTTGGAAAAATTGCTCAAAGCCGGAGCTATCACCTTGCCTCCTGTTAAACCTCACTCCGGGTTTGACTCCACCCGCGCTATACCTTCCTGGTACAAAGAAAATGACTTCTGTAACTTTCACCGCGTAAAAGGACATAGTCATGAAAACTGCAAGATGTTGAAAAACATAGTGCAGGAAATGGTTGACGCAGGGGATATAACCCTCGATAATCCTAATGCCCCTGCCAACCGAAATTTGAAAATCTTCAACAAACCATTCCCGAATCACTCTTCCAACAGTAACGTAAACCAGGATATCTTAGCCGAGGAGAGTGTTCATGAGATCCATGCAGTCTTCGACTCCCAGCCAAAAGCCTCTATCGAGAAAATTTTGAATCAAGCCTCTTCACTAACACAGGAGCCCGAACCTCCTTCACCACCATCAAGCCAAAGCGAAATCATTCCTTTACCCATAAAGGAATTAACTGCCCAGACTTCTCTTCTCATCGATGAGTCTTCTTACACCACATCCCTACAAGACTGCGAATGGATGTTATCTAACCTATCTATTTCCCAAACGTCCCCTTCTACCGCTCTTGCTGCCCAAGAGGAAGGCTCGCCACTCCTTTTGACATCCTTAGACGAGAAATCTCTTGCACCGACATCACCAAATTCTTTAACCATAACAGACCCTCTCAAACATGCCCTCCTACCTATTAGTTCTTCATCGCCTAAATCTTTTCAACGACCGGTTGACCTCTTAACATCTATTGATACAGTGCCTCATCTACCCCCTGTATCACACCCACAGTGGACTGGAATCACAACCCACCTTTCTTCCGTACAAAATTTACAATTCACACCTGAAGACTGTCATTCTCCAGAAGATAGACGAGTCCTATGGGAACGTTTGAGTACCCCCTATTCTACTCAAATGCAGATGACCGATCCAGACACCTCTACCATATACCCTAAGTGTTTACAGAAACTCAAAATGCCTATGTCCTCATTCTCACCCCCCGCATCTATACCAAGTATCCCATCCACCTCTATTAACCTAACCAAATCTTCCCCTACACTTGGGACCTCACCAATACCCAGTCTAACACACCCGCCTAAGCGACTAGATTTATCCAAAAATAAAGCCGCCCCGCCACCTAGGAGACAAACTCAATCCGTGCCTCTATCACAATCAAAACCATCATCGTCACACCTACCTTCCATATTGGGACCTCATCCCTCCACCTTGCATCAATATATCATACCTCCTGCGTTTTCTTCAAAACGACCTACGCCTTCTGCACCTATACAGAGATCAAAGGGTATATCAACATTGTCACCCCACGTATCCTGTCCACCCATCAACCCTAAACAAACTCCATCATCAAAGGATTTATTTTCTGTCACTCCCCTTTCTCCGTGGTTGTTTCCCGCTACCACGTCATCTGTAGCCTCATCATCTAACCAGCTGAATGTAGCTTCTGCGCCAAAGAAACCACGTTTAGTGAAAACCACGTGTCATCACCCCTTGGCTAAACCACCACCCGTACGAACCAACCACGCCCAAACATTACCAAAACCCAGCACAACCAATACCCTCATCCTCCTCCGATTTTGACCCACTCAAAGGATCTTACGCCAAAATCCTTGCTATGTTGGTGGAGAATGCGACCATTTCCCTACCCCCACTTAGACCTTATGACCCGTCTAAACCTCGGCCTATAGGTTATGATGAGTCTAAAATCTGCGCTTATCACCGCACACCAGGACATGATGTGGAGGGATGCAAAGCTTTAAAAACCATCCTTCGTCAGTCACCTCTCCCAGATAGAAAGGTTAAGAAAGACAACTTACGAAGGGAGAGACCTTTAGCTTCAATTCCCTCTCCTATACCATCTGTCCCCGCCTCACCAAGATCTATCATTATTACAACCCCACCTCTTGAAGACCATGATTTATCCCAACCATCTTCCTCATCTCAAGTCTATGAGATTAACATGATTAGTGTTGCTACCCGAGCGCAGAAAAATAACGAGAAAGCGAAAGAAAGCACACCTGCGTCCTCTCTTTCTCCGTCCAGCATCCCGATTGCACCACCACCCAAAGTGGTTATTCGTGGACCCGCTTACCCCGTCTCTAATGGAGTTGCCCATCGAGCCATGATCAAACAGCTTCACCAATCACCCGTAAAAATGACACTATATGATCTCATTCAGACTTCTGAATCTCATCGACAAGCTCTCGTTGAAATTCTTCAAGGGATCGAGGTCTTACCTAATGAAACCCTGCCTGTTGCCTCCATTCTAACACCCAATCACGTTGCTTCTCTCACCAAACAACCCACTGCCCCAACCACTTCTGTCTCTGTACAACAAGCTGCTGCAGTCAGTTTCTCTGAAGATGAAATTGTTGACTTTGGTACAGAAGATCCTGACCCTGCCCTTTTCATCTCAGCTTACGTCTGGGACATTCGGGTATGTCGTGTTATGATTGACGGGGGCGCTAGCCTAAACATCATCTCTTCAAAAGCCTTCCAACAAATGAATATCCCTTCTAGCTACATGTGTGCCAACCCCATCATGTTGCGGTCATTCAATGACGCTATTACCTCTACCTTAGGCACCGTGATCCTCAACATTCGGGTAGGACCACGTACTTTACCCGAACTCTTCTATGTCCTTGAGGGAGAGTTCCAATATAATATATTGCTAGGTCGCCCTTGGATCCGGGCTATGGGATGCGTTCCCTCAACATTACATAGATGCATAAAATTTGAGTACGAGGGGAAGTCCTACACCGTAAAAGCTGATCCTCCCCCCTTTAAAACCTGCAATATGTTATACCGCCCTAATGATGTGCTTGTACCAATCAAGACACCCATTCATTCAACCCAACCATCCTCTTCAAATGTGCCTCAACCATCCACCTCAACCGCACCTACGCCTTCAACTGATGAAACCACCGTCGCAAAAACCACTTCCCTTCCCGCAGCTAACATCCCAACCGCAGACCCCTTAGTAGATGTTTTTCAACGCCTTACGCTGGGGGAGTATCGCCTATATAACGTTAGTTCTTTCCATACCCCACAGGAGTACGGACAGGTACATGCACATCCTACCTATGACCGTCGTGTGGGGGAAGTAATCCCCTACGGACCACCTCACTGCCGCACTAACCTAACATATGGGGGTGTCGACGCATCTTCCGTTGCCCCTGAGCCTCCTCTTGATGTGGTTCCTTTCCAATCCGATTTTCAATACCTGACAAATCGTCGTTTCGCCCTCACCTTCTTGACTCGCTGTGCTTGGAAAGGCTTTGGTTTTGGTCTTTATGAACAAGGCCAACATACGATCATCCCCATCACCTACACGCAAACACAATGATCGTAGTGGTCTCGGATTTCCTGGGAACACTTACATCGAAGGAACCTCGTGTCAGTTGTCTTCTGGAAGAGACGACGTCACCCCTACCGAACCATCATCACCCATTTTGCCATCGTCACCCACAGAGTCGATAGATCCTGAATCTATCCCTCCTAACTTTTTTTTTTCATAAATGCTATCTTCCTAGGTCCTCTCACTTATCAACGCGATAATGAGGACCCCTCTTCTATTCCCCTTCTATATCCAGACATGATTGAAGAGGACTCACCTTCAATTAACATTGTTTAGTGCCAGGATGATGACTCCATCCTCACTTACCTTGGCGCGGATGACTCTTATATTCAACGCGCCTTACCATCTGAAACTCAAACCATGCTGAACGAGTCTACTATAGAAATCAACATCCACACGGAGGAGGATCCTCACATTGTGAAGATCGGACAATCCCTTAACGCATCAGAACAAGTCGCCTTTACTACCTTTCTCCGTGCTCGCAACCAAGCTTTCGCTTGGTCCTACGCTGACATGCCAGGAATTGATCCTGACATTGCTGTCCATAACATTACACTGAAACCCGATTCCAAGCCAATTAAACAGAAATTGAGAAAAATGCATCCACGCATTGCCCTCTTGGTCAAAGAGGAGCTTCAACGACTCCTTTCTGTTTCCTTCATTCTGCCTATTGACTATCCTCAATGGATTTCTAACATCGTACCTGTCACTAAAGCGACGGGGGGACTTCGGATATGCACGGATTTCTGGGATCTTAACCTCGCTTGCCCTAAGGATGACTTCCCCCTACCTAGTATTGACCAACTTGTTGATCTCACTGCAGGCCATGAGATGCTCTCTCTCATGGATGGCTTTTCAGGATACAACCAAATTTTGGTTGCCCCTGCCGATCAACATAAAACTGCCTTCATAACTCCTTGGGGAACCTTCTGTTACCGTGTAATGCCATTTGGCCTTAAGAATGCTGGTGTAACCTATTAGCGGGCTATGACCTACATTTTTCATGACATTATGCACACTATCCTTGAAGATTACGTCGACGATCTTCTTGGCAAATCTAAACATCGCAGTGAACATCTCGATGTTTTAACCACTATCTTTGATCGCCTGTTACAATATTCTGTCCGTCTTCAACCAAAGAAATGTGTCTTTGGTGTCCTTTCGGGAAAACTTCTTGGCTTTATCGTCTCTTTGCGTGGCATTGAGGTCGACCCATCTAAAGTCAAAGCTATCCTAGAAATGCCCCCACCTACCAATCTCAAACAATTGCGTAGTTTACAAGGTAAGCTCCAATCTATCCGACGTTTCATCTCCCAACTCTCGGATCGATGTCAACCTTTCCATCACCTCCTTAAAAAGGACATTGATTTTCAATGGAGCGAAGAGTGCCACCAAGCCTTTGAAGCTCTCAAAACTTATCTCTTGCAGCCACCCGTGCTTATCCCACCTCAAGACGACCGCCCTTTCTACCTTTACCTTTCCGCCACTGACCACGCTGTAGGGGCCATGCTTGCACATCGTGACTCTGAGAATCGAGAACAAGCCGTTTATTATATAAGTCGTACTTTGGTGGACTATGAGACTAGGTATACACATGTAGAAAAGTTGTGCCTAGCCCTATCATTCGTGGCTACCAAACTCCGACACTACCTTCTGAATCACAAAACTTTCGTCATCACCAACACGGACCCCATCCATTACATGTATGCCAAACCTCATCTAAACCAACGCATCGCCCGATGGCTCATGCTCCTCGCCGACCTCGACCTTGAGTTTGTCCACCAGAAATCAATCAAAGGACAAACCATCGCAGACCAACTTGCGGAAGCCCCTTTACCTGGGGAACAATTTACCAATTTTACATTCCCCGACGAACTCATCGCCACTCTTTCACTCAAGGAGGAGTCGTATTCAATGACCCTCTTCTTCGATGGATCCAAATGCCACGCGGTGGAGGAGCCGGCGTTGTTCTTATTCCTCTCGACGCTGAGCCTATGCCTCTTTCATTCCGACTCGATTTCCCTTGCACTAATAATACAGCGGAATACGAGGCCCTTGTTCTGGGTCTCCAGGTTGCGCTGCACTTAGGTATCAAATCTATCAATATTTTTGGCGACTCTCAATTGGTAGTCAATCAAGTTATGGGCATCTACCAATGCAAAAATGAGGAACTTCAAAAATACAAACACTACGTGGATTCACTTCTAGCCTTATTTACTCACTATTCTATCCAAACCATTCCCCGCTCCACTAACAAATTTGCGGATACTATGGCTTGCTTAGCCTCGCAAATTCCAGCTTCATCAACTGACTCTGACATTTTCGTCTTGGTCCAACAACTCTTTGCCCCATCTTATTCAGCCCCGGTTGTTTGTATGATAAATAATGTGTCTGCTAATTCACAGGATACTTGGTATCACCAATTTCACGACTACCTTACAACCTCTGTTCTCCCATCTGACCTTACTAGTACTGGTAAACGCGCTTTTCTTAAACGTGTTTCTCGTTATGTAGTTATGGGGGGACTCCTTTATAAACGTGGCTTTGATGGCATCCTCCTTCGATGTCTCACCGGCGCGGAGGTCACCCATACCATCCAACAAGTTCATGATGGAATTTGTGGCGGACATTTTAGCGGCCTTGCCGTGGCTAAACGAATCCTTCGCCTAGGTTATTATTGGCCTACTCTCAATAACGACTGCTACGAATATGTTAAGCGTTGTGTTATGTGTCAACAACATGCCAACCTTCAACATACTCCTAGCCATCCGCTACAGGTCGCCCGAGATCTTTGGCCTTTCTCACAATGGGGTTTAGACCTTATTGGTGAGATTCATCCGTCCTCTTCGCAACGTCACCGATGGATTATCACAGCGACCGAATATTACACAAAATGGGTGGAGGCTATTCCACTCATTTCAACTAAAAAAGAAAAAATTGTAGAGTTCATTAACCACCACATTATCTGTCGTTTTGGTGTTCCTCATCGCCTGATAACAGATAATGGAAAATCTTTCAAAAACAAGTTGTTGCAAGACCTTTGCGACAACTTTGGTATCAAACTTAGCTTCTCATCACCCTACTATCCACAAGCAAATGGACAAGCCGAATCCTCTAATAAAACACTAACCAAAATCCTCATGAAAGTTGTCAATGAATCCGGAAGAAATTGGCATGATCACATCCCCTTTGCCCTTTGGGCTTATCGTACTAGTATTCGTACCTCCACTAATGCCACACCTTTTTCTTTGGTATATGGTACCGAGGCTGTCTTGCCTCTCGAAATACAAATACCCTCCCTTATAATATCTCTTCAGGATATTCTCACCAATGATGATTTCCACCAAGAGCGGTTAGCCCAATTGGAGCTTCTTGACGAACGTCGTCTTACAGCTCTTGATCACCTTCAAATCTATCAAAAACGCATCAAACGTGCTTATGATAAGCGACTTCATGAGCGTACCTTTAAGGTTGGTGATCTTGTCCTCAAAGAGAATCAACATGTAACCAAACTAGAAAAGAGCAAACGTGGAAAATTTGCTCCCAATTGGATTGGGCCTTATATAATCACTCACACTTATGGATCAGGCACTTATCGTTTAGCTTCGCTTAATGGTAAACCTGAGCCTGAGCCCCTTAATGCCTTGCATCTTCGACCATTCTACTGTTGAATTTAGTGTTATATCACTTCTTATCTGCCTACTGCTCGTCCCTTGAGCTCATTTACCGCTACATACACTTTGTTTTCCTACATCTAAAAATAAAATCAAGCTCACATAGTTTGATTCTCACCTCACCTAAACGATGCCTTCCCCTTTTTAGTCTAGTCCATGACTTCAAAGTATTAAAATAAGCCGTATTCTTATGGGATTTTTTTGAGTCAAACTTCCTACTAAACTAGATGCTTCACGCCAAAAGAACATCTAGTCATCTAAATTAAATATAGACTGCTCCCTCGAAGGACAGCTATATGCCAAACTATTGCTGCTATTATATATAGACTGCTCCCCCGAAGGACAGCTATGCACTAAAATCATATCTGCTACTATAAATAGACTGCTCCCTCGAAGGACAGCTATACACAGTCAGCCTTTATCAGAAGCTTCTCGCATTGATCAGCTTCGTGAAGACCTCAAGAATAATACAATCAATATCCCTTGTAGACTTCCCGCATCGATCAGTCTATATTCAATAAAATAAAAGTCTCGTTCAAAATAACTTTTGAGTCATGGACTTGTCTATTTAGGGTAGGTTCTCTTTCGTCAGAACACTCACTTTGTAACAAGTTCTCCGTACCTCAACTATACCATCCACCTCACCTCACCATTTGTTTCAACTCAAGGGACGTGACGTACACCTGATAGGTTGTGATCATACAACTCTTTTCACCTATTGACTTCTCGTCTATGCACGGTACCTAGGGCTTCAAGCTCGTTCTACGTTGTGTGGTTTGTTTAGCTCTTTTCACCTACGGAGCACTCTTTCCGCTTTGCCTTGCATCTAGGATTGTGTGTTGATCTTAATCAGGACATGGTTCCCTTCCACTTGGGTAGGCTAACTTTCGCTTCCCTTATACCTTTTACAACATCACCAATTCGTTACCAACACCATCAACCTTACCTTACCAATATTAATATCAATACTTTTACCAACCAACCAATTGCCTAACCGTACCAAATTGCCTGAATTCACCTCTCCCTGGTCCTAAGGGAGAACTACATCGGTCTGAGGCCCCTCCTTGCTTTGTGAAATGGGCTATGTAGGCAGCACTTAGGAGACATGGGGTCTCCCAAGGTTAGCTCGACCATCCCCTACCATAACCTATCATGTGTGGTAAATATAAATATTTTTGTGTATTTCTATTTAATCACATTCCTCTTTATCCTTTTTTCAAAACACCAAAAATCAAAACGTAAACATTCTTATTATTTTCATAACTCAAATCAACATACATATTCAGTTTTATTTAGATGTTAAACAAATACATCTTCTCTATCATCGACACGCAGGTCGGCATCCTTATTTATTCTTATACCTCTATAACATTTACTTAGACCCTCACGATTCATCCCGACCCAGGTGATGATCGTGATCGTCGACACCTTTCGCCAGGCCTCTCTGTCCTTAAAGGTACCACGGCTATTGGTACCCCGCCCACTGATCTGCCAATCTCTCCTGTAACATATGAATACGCCCTCTCGCATGGAGGAATCCAGCCTCTAGTCTCTCTGCCCGTGACTCCGTAACCGCTAACAATCCTCTTATCTCATTCACCTGCGTTTGGAGCTACTGAACTAAATTCTACAGACGATCTCTCTCTGCTGTAATCACAGCTATGTCAGGACGATCACGTACACCTCGCAGCTCTGCTACCCACCATAACCTATAGGCCTCTGTCGTTCCTGCATCCATTACCCTGCGATCGGCTGCTATCTCTTCTGGCCCTTCTGGAGGTGTTGGCCGGGGAGGTGAGAATGCTGCCTCGGCGTCGATCCTCATATATGGTCTATAAGCCTACGGTATGTCCTGCACAAATCCAAATTGTCGCCGCACGCGATCTAGAGGAATCCTCTCATACTCACCTGGCCCGTGCCCTACGATCCACCTCAATCGCTCTACACCCCTCAACTCCTCAACTATATTCTCTGTTACCATATAGTTCCCGTAAGGCCGCCAACAAATATCAGCAATTGTCACCCTCTCCCATACCTGCCTGTAATACTCAACTCACCCGTCACGGCCTGAGATCTTGCCTCTTGTTCTGTCTGGACCCATCGTCTGAATCCCAACCTCTGTACTCTGGTTTCTCCTGACTGGATGGATCGGCCTACTAGTCGCACACAAACAATGTGCTCATAGGCCCAACAGTGTAATAAGTATGAACAATCCAGTGTCGTCCTGTGATTTCACCTACAAGCCCATAAACCCCTGTATAACTCCACCAAATATGCAGGTGCCCATGCAAAAGTCACGTTCCTTTCTATCATCTCCCAGATAACACACATCAATGCCTTTGGAAATCTTCCCCCTTCTGCCCTCGGTAATGCATAATACCCTACCGCTATCATTAATATCACTGCTAACCTTGTCTCCTCAGGGTGATGACCTCTGTAGGTCTCCATACAATATCTACCGCTATCAGGCCCTCTAATAAATACCTGTAGTAAGTAACCTCTCACCTTGCAAGCACTGCTCGTGGCTGACCCACGACCCCCAACCAACTCTGAAAGCCGTATCTGTATATGACCTGTGGCCCTGGCTGCTGGGAGTCTCAACCCTACTGGTCTGATGCATATGATGTGCTCATATGCCCAACAGTGAAGTAAAAATGTCGAACAAATTCCAAATCTCCTCATCCGGCGATAGCCCCACAGCTCTCTGTATAACTGCACCAGATATACTGGTGCCCAAGCATAACATGTGTGCTCCTCCACCATCTCAATGTAGCACCCCCATTCAAGCGCCCGTGGAAAGTGGCCTCCCTCTGAGTCCGGGAGGGCGAAGCAGGTGATCCCGATCATCGTCAACATGGCAAGCCGTGTCTCATGTCGGTGCGCACAGTACATATCACCATACCCGATACTCACGCTGTGATATGTCAATAGCGCGGCTGCATCCCCAAAAACCTGTAGGATGTTGTCCATGGCTGTCTCTGCATCTACCTGAAAGACTACCTCTCCTCAATAGGTAGTCGAAGGATGCGATACACATCCTCCAATGTGATGGTCATCTCTCCAGTCGGGAGATGGAACACATTGGTCGCCAGATCCCATCTCTCGATGAGGGCAACCATCACTGTGATCTCTATCGATAGCTCTGTATCGCTGGACTCCGTCGAGTCCCACCTCGCGCATGATAGCCCAGTGTGCCGCAGATACATGTGGTCGCATCCGGCACCAACAACGGGGGCATCCTATCCCGCATCGTCAGTTGCTGACGTGCCTGCAAAACCTACCCACAACCTTAGACCTACTCTTTATCACAACATCTACTTTACCCTCTATACCCCCTTTTATCCCCCCGACCACACCCCGACTCTCTAACCACCCCTCTATCCAGCAACCTACCTTCAACCACCCTCATCAAAACCTACCCAACTCCCTAACACACCCCAATATCTACCCACCTATCTTCACCCAAATATCCCACCCAAAGCCCAAAATTTTCAAACCAACCCAACCCAAACCCAACAAATCCCACCCATACAAACCCACCCAACCCAAAACCAAACCCACCCAAACAACCAACCCATCCAACAACCAAACACAACCTACCCAAAACAAACCATATCAAAACCATAACCCACCCAACCCAAAACATACCCAACCCAAAACCCAAACTCAACCCACCCAAAAACAAACCCCGCCCACACCCCAAAACACACCAAACAAAAAAACAAAACCCAAAACAAAAACAACAAACCACAAAACAAAACAAACCCACACAAACCCAACCGACGCCGGCCGATATATGACCGACGCCGGTCAATCACAAAGCACCCTGACCTGAAAATTTACGACCGATGCCGGTCACTTAGCAACCGACATCGGTCGCTGTATTTTACCCGGAGCCGAACCCCCGCGCGGCCCCCCAACCTACATTTTTTCATTTTTCTCCCTTATCTACCCACCCAAACACCCTAAAAACCTACCCACCCAGCCGCCTTACCTTATTTTACCTATCTATCCTCTCCCTTTTTCAAATTATTTCCATTTACTCATTATTTCCTAAAAACATGTAAATTCCTACCCAAACCCCAAATTTAGCTTAATAACATCAAATGAACACAATGCAAGGTTTCTGAACCTACCCGATACGACGACACGTCGTCGTGGTGGGATGGGTGGTGGTGGTCCAGCTGGTCCAGCCCCTCCTGCTCCTCCTGGCTGTGCCATGGCTCCAAATGTCCTCTGCTGGGTCCTCCGGCCAATCAACTACTACCTCCTCCTCACTCGGGCCCGCCAAACAACTCACTTCTCCAGCCAAATAGTGCCACCTCAGCTCAATAAAACCTCCAATCTCAACTATTCCACCTCAGACAACTTAATTTGGTTTCCAAATTAACAAAGTGACAATGACCGGCCGTATTTTTCTTTTTATAGGTTTTTAACATAGAACCGATATCGGTCAATCGTGCCCTAAGGAACCGGTATCGGTTCCCTAACCGGTACCGGTCATAGATAACCGATATCGGTTTTGTCTTTCCAACTTTCCCCCAACTTTTTGCCCTTATTCACCACTTTACCCCTTTCCCACCACATATGCCTCTTTATCCACCATCACCTATATGCTCCATTTGTTTACCTGATTCGGCCCGACCCAAGGCCTCAACCTACCATCCGGCCCGACCCAAGGCCTCACCCCTACCATATTCGGCCCGACCCAAGGCCTCACCCTACCATTCGGCCCGACCCAAGGCCTCAACCTACCCATTTGGCCCGACCCAAGGCCTCACCCTACCTATTTGGCCCGACCCAAGGCCTCAACCTACCCATTTGGCCCGACCCAAGGCCTCAACCTACCTATTTGGCCCGACCCAAGGCCTCACCCTACCCATTTGGCCCGACCCAAGGCCGCAACCCAACAACTTGGCCCGACCCAAGGCCGTATCACTTCAATACCTTACCCAACATCAACAACATACACTTTTATCCACCCATCATGTAGCTTTTTGTTCAATCGAGCTCACCTGTTCGTGTTTTAGCATGATTAGGGTCCTTGACTTGATCTGTCGACCAACTTTGCCTAGACCTAGACCGTGACGTTTATCTCAACCAAACCAACCATTTGGTACTGCCGAACATGCCTAAACGTTCCTGTACCTTACCTGTTATATACCCTGGAGCTACTTCCTATGCCTTGGATACCAGGATTATATCACCCTTGTTTGGATAAACTATCGACCTTTGCCTATGCATTGCTGGTTTGCTCGTCAAATCATGTACCCTAGTCATACTATTGCATTTCAACATGCGTCTGCTTCCTTGGACCTACCCCACCATCTTACCATCCCTCTACACCATTTACCCTTTATCAACCCTATCCCTGATTTCACGTTCTCTCAATCTGTGATAGATTTGAGGGGGATTACCTATACCCTTAACAGGGGAAACCACTTCATATTATTGTCCGTGCAGCTTTACAAAACAAGCTACACGACAATAAGGGGCTAATGTAGACACCAAATTTGTGTCTTACGACCCCTTGTGACCCGCATCTCATTTCGCAACCTAACCTCATCACCTAAACCTTACACAATTATTTATTAATTACCTTGTAATTGATAAATCCACATCACCTTACCTGCCACCTCATTTTGCCACCTCATCATGACCTAGCCCTAACCCTAAACTAACCTAATTAAGACCTATAACTTGGTCCACACCTACACCCATAACTAATGACCCCTTTCTCGCACCCAAAACCGACCTTCTAGTCACTTGACCAAGCCCGCAACTGATCTCTCGGGAGAAAAGCAGGGAAGGTGGGCTATTTTACTAAAAATAGCCTACTTTTTCCTTACCGATGCCGGTTCCTACTCGACCGCCGTCGGTTACGTAACCACCATCGGTTCCCTGTAAATGGGCTCCCCTAGCCAAAATCAAAGGTGGAAGGATTTTTGAATCAACAGAAATCATTGGGAGCGATCAACAGAGTCCAGATCTTCACTTGACCGAGCAGAGACGAGTGAAGAAACCAGAAGAGTTTGCAGCAAAGGAGATCAACTTGCATCTTCGTCAAAACCAGTAAGTCACATCTTGCATGTCCTGGACCTACATGTTATAACATTTCTTATGTCCTCTTTGAATCATTTCTTAGAGTCCTCCATAAATCCATTTCTGAATCCACTACCCAACGTGCCATTGCATCTAACTATCATTCATTTACCTCTCATCATCTCATTTCCTAATATCACTCATATACAGCCTTACAAACAACACAACTACCAAACAACACAACCACCCCACAAAACAACCAACCTACAGATCCTAGATCGGTCCAGTAACCGCCATCGGTTATCAGTAACCGGTATCGGTTATACTGACTATAACCAGAAACCAGCCTTTCCCCTACCCAGTTCAACGAAGTAATTTAATTGATATTTTATAGTCTTTTGTGTTAATTCATATTAGCAGGGGAACTGACCACCTTCGAAAGGAAGTTTTATATTTCCTGGGCCCAAGGCAGTTTCCTCATTTATTGTCTAATCAAAATCTTGTGGTCTTGTGTTCTTATTTGCAGGTAGTCCTTCCAAGACAAAAAGGAGTTCTTCGCAGTCAACCTGATCTTTCTCTACGGTACGTGCACATCATCTCGACATTCTACAGGTATTCCTCCTAGCCCCAACCCTTATCTGTTTCTAAAAGGAACGAAACATTCCGAGTGAAACAATAGGATTGATTATGCCCTTTAGGTGTGCACTCTCCCATAAAACTTTCATGGATCCACCTGAGGCCTTGGAGGATGATCTACATGCTGAATCCATCATAAGCATTGATACTAGGGTAAGTCCCTTTTTGGAATAACATATCGTTGCCATAGAAAAGTAGCTAGAAAAACTATCTGCGAGCTTAGCTCATGAGACCCATAATGGAATATGGTGCATGGATTATGAGGTATAAGGACACACAAAGGACAATTTCCAATGAAATTTGGTGCACACCTTATCATTATATTGTGAAATCTATCTCAGAGACCATGGTCTAAGTAGATTCCCATTGTTGTAGTGTGCACTCCGCAAGAATGTGTCTTCTTATTTTAAGATTTTATCATCTATGACTCACGATACGAAGGATTGTCAATTGATAGACCAAATCCGTGATGCCATTCATATTGGTGTGTAATAAACCAACATTGGAAGCATTCATAAGAATGAAGGTTATTAGTATGAAGGGAACAAAGATGGAGGTGGTCGAGGAAAAGTTTTTTGTGGTGGATTCAGAGGCCATGGTGGAGAAGGAGGTAGGAGTGAATTTCCCCATGGAACTTGCTACAATTGTGGATCTACTAAACACTACAAGCATGAATGTTTAGATTTTCTTCAATGCTCATGGTTTAGGAAGAAGCATAACTATGAGAAGTTCCCTGAGTTGTATGAGCACATGAGCCAAAACTAGAAGAAGGACAGGGGCACGGGGATGGTTAGCATTAAGCAAGATGATCCATAGTGGATGCCTATGGTAGTGCATGACCCTGAGTTAGAACCTATCTTAGTATCTATGCGGTAGGATTCCGCACACGCCAGGGAAGAACCAGAGTAAAGGCCCCTCACTACAAGAGAGGAGGTATCACATGGTAAATACCTGTTATCTAATTTTCCCCCTTGGCTGAAATTAGAAAAATAATACTCTATAGAGATAAAATTAGGGATCAATTTATCTAGGGGAGATCACATTTTAGGATTGTCTGAATAAGTTGAAGAGGAACAAACACATTATAGAGGAACTCAAGAGTTTGAGCTAGTTTGGGAAATGAAGAAATTTAGAAGTCTGAATTTGGACTTTGGAGGTGAGGGAATTCAAAGGTAGGCCAAAGAAAAATTTAGAGACTCGGTGGAAAGGAACGTGTAAAAGGAGTGGGAAGTCCTAAAACCAAAGTCCAAAATTCAGACTTTGGGATTTCAGAGGTTTCATGAGCTCACTGTGAGTAGTGCCGCACAGGGAGAAGAAAATTCTAAAACCCAAAGTTTGAAATTTAGACTTTGGGCTTTTGAGAGTTCAGAGGTTTCATGTGTAAGGCCAATAATCAAAACCCCGAACCCTGAATGCCCAAAAACATGAAACCGTGAAACCTAAAATCCTGAATCCCCAAAACCCTAAGTCCCAATCGTTGAAACACGAAGTCTCAAATCCCAAAAACCTAAAGTCTCAAATCCCCGAAACCTAAATCCACTAAACCCAAAAGGTTCGAAACTTGAAGTACAAATTTTGGTATTTGGGGTTTCAACATTTCAGAATGTTGAAGCTTTAGTGCACACAAATCATGACTTGAGGTTCGAAACCCGAAGTCCAAATTTTAGACTTTAGGGTTTCGACATTTCAAAGGTTTCATGGACCCAGTCAGATGAACAGTAACAACAACCTCTAAAAAGAAAATGCTCAAAGCTTCGAATCCTGAAAGTCCAAAATTTTAGATTTTGGAGGGTGCGATGTAAGTTTAGAGTCCTAAAAGGGAGATCAACCTTTCAAATTTATCATAGTATGACACCCCCATCTTCAGATGGCCATAAATTTTGATTAGAAGCTCAGATTTGTACAAAATTAGACTTTTTGGAAAGTCTAAGTATTTAAAAATGAGGAAATACATCCTGCCATTTTAGAGGAATGTTTCAGATTTCTCACCTACCAAAATGATGAGGTATGGGCTTCCTTTCTTCCCCAACAAGGAAAATTACATGGAGGTATGGGTTTTCTAATGGCACCCATAATTGTTGTAGGTGATTTTAATGCAATTTTGGGTGGTTGAAGCAAAGATTTTGAATTCTTCTCTCCCCCTTCTCTCATTATTCTTATATATTGTAAGGAGGAGCTCATTTCAAAATATTGGATAATATTTCTATACACCCTCCCTTCTTATCTTATCTGTAAGTGATATTGTGGAGTTTAATCCTCCCATTAAAACCGTGAATGCAATTTTTTTCTCTTGGCCATTATAATGCACTATATCAAATATGTGGAGTAATAATTAAAATCTATGGATGAATTTCAACCATCTCTTGTGTTCATTACATCTTTTTTATCTCTCATTAAAACTTTGGTTAACTATGCATGTTAGGTTGTGTTACATGTTTTAATGGTTTGTGGTTAATGGTGAATGAATTTTTGATAAGAAACTAATTTGTGTTGATGCTCACCCTCTTCAATTTTGTTCAATTTTATTCCCATGTAAAACAAGTTATTCAACATTCCTCTTGGTGCATCACCTCTATTACATTAGGTTCAATTTTTTGCATCATTTTTAACCCTGTCTCCCTGGAAAGTTAGATTAGATTTTAGGATAGATCCTCTACAATTTGAGTGTGTGTATTAGAATAGAGGAATAAGAACTGGCCTTCATCCAAATATATTTCCTGATTTCAAAAGTCCCACACTTTGGGAAAAGCTCCATGTTATGCAATCACACTAACAATTTCAATCTATTGAGTTACAAATAATTAAGGGTGATGTGATTCTGCATCAACAATACCCTGATCCAACTCATCAGAAAGAGGTCTTCTAAGAGACCATGGAGGTGATTAGAAACATGCAAGGGGAGATTCAGTGTTTGAAAGAGCAGTCACAGAAGTTAGAACAACCAAAGAATGCTGAAGTCCCTCAGAAGGACATGGATGAGATTAGAGAAGTGTGTAGGATGCTACAACAAGAGAATATCATCCCTTTGTTAGGAGACTGGCTAAGAGAAAAATTACCGCACATTGGAGGTGAGTGTGAGAGAAAGGTCTTACATGCTAATCTATCCCCTCACAGTATTGATTATGACAAAGAAATCAAATTGAATGTAGTTTTGGATGGATGGCTCTTGATAAACATTCTAATTGACACAGGTGCAAAGGTTAATGTTCTCACTTTAGATGCATGCAATAAGATGGGGAGGAACCCATTACAACCATCTTCAAATGTGTTTTATATGGTGAATAAGACAAGGATATGCCCATTAGAGTGTTAAAGGATGCATCCATAACCATGCAAGGGGAAAAGTTTACTGGAGATTTATAATTCTTAGTGCTTGTCGAGGTAGATAACTTTCCAACTTACTTGGCCGTCCCTAGTGTTATAAGAATAATGTTGACTTGGGATTTAAAAAGGGTACATAAGTTTTGAGAATAGATAGGAGAATGTCATTATTCTACTGATGGATGGAAATTATGTGCCCTATGTAGAATCTTTGGGAGAAGAGGACTTGGAAAGAATATAGGTGCGTGCGATTAGAGACCCTAATGTTGTCCATCCATTAGGAGGAGTCATTTAATGGGAAGATGCTTAGTCCATGAGTGATACAAATAGCATTACATGTGATAATTGGGTACACGGGACCTATGAGTTGGTTAGAAGACAATTGAAGGGCACTGTGACTTAGGTTACCAAGGTGTGCTTAGTTAGGCACATAGGAGGAAGACAGTTACCAAGTCACATTGGAGAAGGTAACCTTGATGTGTTTCTACATGTGATGGAAGTCCAATTGAATTGTCATATTGAAAGGAGAAATATTATTACGTATACCTTACATGAGACAACAAATCATTAGTGGGTGACCCATCGAGACAACCTTCTAGATTTGCACAAAGCAAGAATCTCGTTCTCTGTTAGGTTCCTTCGAATCAATGCACCATCTAAAATATATGGCTATCATGGGAGGGAGTCTACCTATTTCCATGTCCAAGAGTGTGAGAGAGCCTGGATGGTAGGACTGAAAGCCTTTCTTCCTTCACTAGGGGTGCATAAGATCCATTTCACCTTACAGGGTTATGCACATGCATGGTATATGCATTCAGAGCTACGTTGTTAGATAGGAAATTAGAAATAGTTGACAACAGATATTATTCAAACTTTTGAGTATCTGAGTCATAATCCATGAGTGAATGAGGTGTTGTAGGTAGTCAAACACCTTACCTTGAGAGATAATGAAATGGATGAGGATCAAATCTTGGATTTGTTAGGGGAACCTGAGTTGGGGGTGCATGTCATAGAAAAATAGCCAGAAGGAGGTAAAGAGGAGATACAGTTTGAGTGTGCTTTCATGTAGAAGGAAAAAGGAAAGTTAGTCTACCTGATAGATGATGAGGAGGTAGAAATTTTGGATGTTAACCATACAAAAGGTACACATGAAGTATTGGAAAAAGTAGATGAAAAAACACGTGCTTACCAAGAGCCCTTGAAAACAAAAAAGGTTAATATTGGTATAGAGTTAGAGATGAAAGAAGCTATCCTTGGAGATTATTGGATGAACTAGGAGTCTAAATTTATTTCTATTACACACTCATCAATCAATTTTCAAAAATAGTTAAGCTGTTGCAAAAATTTCCAAACTTGTTTTTGCATGGGTATTATGAATTGAAGGAAGTTCATCACTCATTAGGGAAAATGTGGATTAAGTTAAAAAAAGGTGCAGGCCCTACCAGAAAGAGGCTATATAGGATGAACCCAAATTTTTATATAAAGGTTAAAGAGGAAATTGATAAGATGATAGAATATAGAATCATTAAGGCAATTAAAGAATTTGAATGGGTAAACCTGATGGTGATTAGTATGAAGAAGGATGTGAGGATAAGGATTTGTGTTGATTACAGAGGATTAAATGCTTCATGTGTGATAGATCCTTTTCTAACCTTGTTTACTTAGGAGATCTTGGAAGGTTTAGCAGCATGGGAAATATATTATTTCACAGATGGATTCTCTAGATATCATTAGGTAAGAATATTGAAAGAAGACCAGGAGAAGACTATTTTCATGACTAAGTGGGGATGTTTTGCTTACATATCTATGCCATTTGGGCTTAAGAATTCACCTGCTGTGTTTTTGTGCATTGTGATACAATCATTTCAAGACTTCATCCACAAATTTTTGCAAGTCTTCCTAGATGACTAGATAATGTATGGGTTAGTATGATATCATTGTGATAATTTGAGACTGATGTTTGAGAGGTGCAAGTAGCTAATAATATCTCTAAACATTAAGAAATGTGTCTTTACTACTCCATTTAGCACATTATTAGGTCACATTATATGCAAGGAAGGTTTATTGGTAGACCATGCCAAGGTTGCCGTTATTTTAGGGTTAAAGGATCATACCAGTAAAATTATGGTGTGTGGATTCTTAGGGCATACAAGATATAATAGGAAATTTATCAAAGGCTATGCCAATATTTCCATTCCGTTGGAAGAGATTTTGAAACATAAGAGTAAATTTCATTAGGGAGAGGCATAACATATGGATTTTGACACACTGGAGGAGAAACTTCCTACTACACCCATTTTATGCTTTCCTTCTTGGGATAAGCCATTTCATGTGCATGTTGACCAATTAGGTATGGAAATTGGAGTAGTGTTAGCACAACCTAGAGAGGGGATTGTTGATCACCCTTTTTATTTTACAAGTAGAGAATTAACTCCAGCTAAACAAAATTACACAACGATAGAGTGCAAAGAGTTATCTATGATTTATGTGCTATACAAGTTTAGGAAATACTTATTGGCTACCCCATTTATCTTTTACACAAATCATATGGTGCTCAAGTACTTAGTAAACAAACATGTCTTGCAAGGGTGCATATGCCATTAGATCTTCTTGTTTCAGGAGTTTGATTTATCGGTCATCATGAAACTGGAAAAAAATAATTTAGGACCTGACCATCTATCGAGTATTAAGTCAAGTGAGGATGTGTAAAGCATTAAGGACAGAATGCTAGATGCACATTTTTTTAGATTGAAGCACACGTCCTTTGACTTGGAGGATATTACTATTTTCTTACAAATGGATATGACGCTTGAAGGAATGGAGGGCTTGGAAAAGAAGCAGTTGGCTATACGCGCCATGCCCTATATGTTGATTGGTGGAGACTTATACAAGCTAGGTTAGGAATATGTTTTACGCGGTGTGTTTTGGAACATGAGCATATTGAAATCATGGAAGAAGCTCATGGTGGCATTGTAGGAGGTCACTATGCAGGGAATGCAACTGCACGCAAGATCCTATTGGCAAGTATTTGGTGGGAGATAGTTTATAAGGATTATATAGAGTATTGTAAGGCTTGTGACCATTACTAGGTCCTTGGTAAGTTAGTGCAGAGAGATGAAATTTCATTAAAACCTATTGCTAGTGTAGATCCATTTGAAAAATAGGCAATTGATTTTGTGGACCCTATTTCCCAAGCCGTGCAAAGGATAAGTTCAAGCTATATTATCACTTACATAGACTAGTGGAACTTACGAAGGATTGCACGATGGTTACACCAACTAGGTTCTTATGGGAGAATATAATCAGTAGGTATGGATGCCCATTGAGTTTAACAAGTGATAGGGTTACTCACTATTTGAATGAAACTGTTAGAATCTTATTGGAATATTTTAAGGTGGCCCATCAAAAACCTATGCCCTATCACCCTCAAGCTAATGGAATTTTTGAGGCATTTAAAAAGATACTAAGCCACATATTAACTAAGATTTGTGATTTTAGAAGGAGGGACTGGGATGAAAAAGTCTCTACAGTGTTATGAGCATATTGTGTAAGCTATCAAAGATTGAAAAAATCCACTTCTTTTCAATTGGTATTTTTCACAGAAGCGGTTCTACCTGTGGAATTCATGTTACCATCCCTTCTTATTACGTGTGTAGGAAGATTTGCTGATGAGTAAGAATTAGAGGATCTCATTGATAAACTGATGGAGTTGGATGAAAGGTGTGCTATAACGTAATAGAGTTAGAGAAAAAAAATCTAGGTAGAAGGCATGGTGTGATCATCATATTAAAAACAAGAATTTTGAGGTTGGGAAGATGGTCCTTATATACGATTCAAAGTTTCTGCACCATCTTGGGAAACTCAAAGTGCATTGGTTGGGACCATATATTATATCCTATTTACTTGATTCAGGCACTTGCCAGTTACAAGTGGTGGATGGACCACAACTTCCTAGTTATTTTAATAGGATTAGATTGAATCCCTAATATAAATAAGTCTTTTGTGTGTTTGTAAATAAGGCAGTATTGACATTTAGCTTAGGATTTACCTTAATGCATTTTCCTCTATATGTGTTTCATTTCATCATTGATTTGCTTTGTATTTTATTTCCGTTTGTTGTGGGTGTGCTTTCGCAATAGTAGCCAGTTACTATTTTAAGTATTTTTATGTATAGAGGACCACACATATTTTTAGTGTGGGCTGGAGAGTGTAAAGATTAATTACAGTGAATAGTACAACAAGAAGCAAGTGCTAAGAGTGATGTTGATTGGCATCCTGAATGATAAAATAAAAAGAACATGGGTTCAGAGGAATACGCGTAGCAAAATTGATTATGGGTGGACATTGGTGTCAAAATCTTTATAAAAACCATGTACAGGGATAAAAGTACAGAGTGACATGAGGTAGGAGGTGATAAGAATTGGGATTAAGACGTAGAATAAGATTGAATTTGGTGCTATGAGCATATGTAAGGTTCTATGGTCAATGCACTTTTGTGCACCAGAAGGTTGTGGAAGTTTCACGTGAGTTTGCGTGTGGAGGAAAAGTGATAGGATAAACACATGAGAGGATAGCATTGGGAAAATTTGACTTTAATGCAATTGTATGGTGGTAGGTTATATGGAAGATAATGCAGGAAAAAGTAAAAACCTATAAATAGAAGGTTGGGGTAAGTTATTCTCTTTACCTTGCATTTTTTATTAAAGAGCTCTTGTGAACTAGGGCATCCTTGCGAGAAAATTTTGCAAAAATTTGCATGCAAAGTGGAGCATTTAGTAGATTTGTGAACCAGAGTGGAAAGGATTACACAGGTGTGCATAGAGGTGATTGTTTGGTGGATTCCCACTAGTATTTATGCTATCTTGTGGAAGGAGATTTTTCCAGGTTAGGGTTTACAGAACTACGGGAAAAGTTTTTAAAAATTTCACAGGAGTGGAGCCGAGGGATTGAAAAAGCTAAAGAAATACAAAAGGAAGAAATTATAAGGGCTTGAAGAGAAAGATGGCACCAAGGAAAGGATTGAACACTTCACTAAAGAATGGAAAATAAAATCCATTCACATCGACAAGTTTTAATGAAGACTGGTATGCAGAGATGTAGTACCCAAATGGAATTTTAATGGGGATGGAATGGGTATCTCACACACATAAGATGTTTATAAGTGATTATAATAATTGGATAGATACCACTGAGAAGGAGATGGCAGTGGATCTTGTTTTCCCTACAAGACAGAGAACATATGACAACAAAGTAGTGTATGATGACTCTGTGAAGACAAAACTGGAGAAGGTTGTGGTTTTACAACTTTTTGAGTTTTCATTTTTTGGAAAACTTGAGAGATTATACTAGTGGCTCATGCCACTCATGTAAAAAGATAAATTATACTTTGCAGGGAAGAGAATGCACATAACCCCATAGTTGATCTCTAGATACACTGGAATTATCTGCATAGGTCAGTCATTGGATGATGACTTGGACGATAAGGAGGCCATTGTGGAGACAACCAAAGAGTATGAATATAAGAAGGGAGAGTGATATTTTGATATTTCCAAAGTTAATGACCCATTCATGAATATGGAAGCATGCTTGCTCACTAATTTAAATGGGCAGGAATGGTGGATGCAAGTGAACAACATATGGTTGAACGTTTGCAGAAAGATTTCATAAGGGAAAATCTACAACCTCTCGACCTTCACTACAAAGGATATCATTGATATTACATGTGACATAGATAAAATTATGTATGGTAATATTCTCCTTACCATTTTGTTTTCCAAGATTGGAATGTTCGATGGTTCGAATAACAACATTTGGGAGTATGTTGGTGAGAGCTCCTCCCCAGCTAAAAGATTTGAAGTATATACCTGTTAAATGATGATAGATGCATACAAGGCACACTTGGATAAGTGGTAAAAGTATATGTGCAATGAATTTGGGGTAGAATGGAGGATTCCAGAGAAACTTCTAGCCTTGGTAAAGGATGAGGTTGATTTTTTTGATGTACCAAAACTTCTGCATTGGCAGGTTCATGTTAACTGATGGCACTAAAATCCCATAGTGTAAGCTCCCTTTTGCCTTCATAGTGCAGTATTTTCAAAGCATATTTAAGAGGTTCAAGGAGGAAAATAAACTTAGATTTGATCTAATTGAGGTAGATCAGGATCACCACACATTGTGTTGAACATTAGTGTATCCCAAGAAGTGCACATATATAGAGAAGTATGCCTCCCATGATATATATATGCTAAGGTCCATAACACTACCACTTGCATGAAACAAAAAGAAAGGGGTGTAAATTCACCTAAGGCCCAATTTTGAGAAGGGAGCATATGTTGAGGATGATGTATCCATCCATGAGGAGCTTGCTGGAAGGAAGAAAGGGAAAAAAAGAGAGAGGGAGGAAACTACAACAAAGAAGGGCTCCAAGCGCACGTACAATTCAGACCACAGGGGCGTAGGATTTAGGCATGGGACCAAGTACTTACACATGAAGGAAGAAATACCTCATGACGAAGAAGTCATCAAAGAAGGAAAGGTCCTCTATGATAGAGGATTTTCCAGTGAAGAAGAAGAAAAATATGGTGCAAAGTTTAGACTCTGAGGAGATGAAGAGCATGAAGGGTGATGAGTCTGAGGAGGAGAACGAGGAGCATGAAGAAGGTGGGAATCCCATGGTGTTCGATGTACATGGATCTGATGAAGAGTGGGATGAGTTTTTGAAGGGAAATTAGGAGAAAGAAGGAAGTGAAGAGGAAATGGGGATGAATGTTCATAGGAACCCACACCTATCTGATGAACATTTGGATGACACAGCAGAGAGAGAATTAATAGGTATCATCATGTATTTAGTAGAGCATGAGGTGGAGAACATCACGGAAGAAGTGGAGAAAGAGTATGAAAGCATGGGTGGAGATCCCAGTTTAGCAGTTAGATTCCCAACAGAAGAGCACATAGGTGTCAAGAGCACAACTGAAAGAAAAGGACACATAATGACTTATGTCCATGGTCAAAACAAGTTTTTGTGCATGCATTTCCAAAGCATGGTGCCTAAGGACCAACTCTTTTATTGGTCATCATTTGGTAAAGATAGTGCATACATGTGCACAAGGAAAATTTTTTCATGGAATTTCGAGTACCATGTTAATGAACATAAATTTGAAGTTAATGTGGATGCATTAATAAAAATGTAGAACCCCAATGAGGTAAATCCTATTGTTGATGCCCAATGTCTAATGGATGAATAGGTGTGTAACATACTCAACAAGGTATCTATGGATGTAAAGGCAAGGTTATTCGGGAGGAATAATAAAATTAGATCCTTGGAGGAAGAATTGGGGGAAAAGAATAAGGAGATAATTGAGAGAGATAAGGAGATTAGGGAGAAGGAGTCGATAATTGTGCAACTAAGGGACGAGTTAAGAGGATAAAAGTGGAGAATGTGCAAAGCTTACAAGAAGGTAGAGAATATCTCAGAATCCATTATCTTGAAGTGCCTAGATTTGGCCCCTCCTTAACAGAAGTCTAAGTAAGCTTTCCACTACCTAGAGGAATTGGTGCACCTAATCACGATGGAGAGGCTACCGCTTGTGCTAGAGTCGACGAAGGAAGTTTTTATGTGACAAAGAGAACACGAGAAGTTGAAAATTGAAGAGATCATAACTCAGTACTCCAATCTCCTTACCTTCACAAAAACCATAATGCATATGTTTGAAGTTTTCTATGATAACTAAGGAGATGAGGACAGGGTTGCAAGTCTATTGGTTTCTACCCATGAGGAACACCTAAAGGAGTTCTAAGAAAAGAATAAGGGTAATAAGGAGGAACATGAAAATATCGTAGGAGAGGTTGAGAAGAATTCTGAGGTGATCAAAAGCTTAGGGGTATTGATTAGAAATAAAGTGAAGGAATTATATCCCTAGGTTACATGAATGATGGACGTGATGAGTGACCTTAGCAAGAAAATGGAAAGTATTATTGATACACTGATGGCTAAAGGTGAAGAGTTATCATTTGATGAAGTTAGAAAATTGATAGGGGATTTATTTCAAAAAGCACAAAATGAGGTGAATGCTTGGAATAAAATCGAAGCATCCTTGAATAAATACTTCCCAATCCTTATACAATAATAGTGAAATTATTTTGTTCTTTGGTGCAAGCCAGATACAAGTTATTATTTCCCTCCATTATTTATTCTTTCTTGGAGCTTAGATTGTATTTTGAGGATGGAAAACATGTTTAGTGTGGGGTGATGTTGAGCTCAGAAAATGACTAAGTCCTAAAACAAAGGATGAGTGCATGTGGAAGGCACTATGGGTAAAAGAGAGTGAGTAAACACATGTGAGGAGAGATAGGTTTACACGTGGAAGAAGGAAAGGTTTTAAGGGTTTAAGGACTTAGCTGAATTTTGGTTAAAGATGGGTATTACATGCAAAACATGTTAAGCTATGGGTAGGCGTAATGATGAAAATTTTGTTACATGGAGACTTGAAGCTCAAGAAAATAATATTCCAGGGAATATTTATGGTTATCTGCTATAAAGTGGAGGTTTTTATGGATAGCTGGAATCTCCATGGCTTGGATACTCGAGTATACCAGAATATGATGAAATTTGGCATGTGGGATTGCTTCTAGAATGATGTTGAGGTGAGACTCTATCCCATTTAAGGAGGTATTTGGATCTAGTTGTGTGGGTGTGCGAGTAGAGAGATGAGGTTGAGGGTGTGTGCATATGTAATGGTGTATGTCTTAAATTCATCTCCGTGGTGAAGAATATGTCATGGTTGTAGGGGGTAATATAGGGTATATGGATTAGTGTAGACACAAAAATTTGGTCACACTCCCCTTGGTCCCCTTTTAAATAACCAACTTAAACACACTCACCTAGCCATGATCCTTATACCCTACATTAACATTAATTTAATTATTTATAATTAAATTAATAACCATCCTCACTCCATTATTAATGTAATTAATTTAATTAAATGAATGGTCACCTCACCTAGACACCTCACCATAGACCTATTCATAGCATGTTTCCATAAATGAATAAGAATTGTTCAACCCGAAAAATAAAGGCGTATTATTCCACTAACCACCTTTCCACTCATAAAAACATAACGTCCATTCTGATCCACAGAATAAATGAACAGACCTGACCAAAATGACAAGAGATCTGTAATTTTTAGTAAGACTAGGGAATCACACCTTAACCGATGTCGGTCATCCTGAAACTGACACCGATCAACCAGGAACCATCATCGGTTACCATTTATTCACCTTAGAAACCTTTTTTTTGGGTTGGAACATTATGAGATCAAGGAGATGAGGAGAGAACTACATTAAAGCATATTCAGAGCCTTTTCCTCCCTATAGGCATCCATAACCAGCACCAGAATAGATATAGAAGTATTACACTCATGGTGACATTCTGGGAAGCATCACTATTAGCACCAAGCTCCATCCCACCAACCAATCATCACCACCATATAGCCATTGGACCTAAACACCAGTAAGTACACCTTTTTCCTACATCATCTATTTCAATTTCAGTCTATTAGGTTCTTCTATTGTTGTTATTAGTTTCCACTTGCACCCTCATTCCCCTACCATTTACTTTCCTGTAAACCCAACCATTCCTCCACCAACACCATAAAACCACCCATACCCGACCTCTACATATTTCTGAGTGTTCCTAAGATCCCCATATACCTCGTTATTCCCTATGTCTCTCGCCCTAACCTCAACTCAAACCCCATTAACAAATCTTATTGAATCTTATCAACCCAACCTCTACCGACGTCGGTTACCATAACCATTACTGTTCATACCTAACCATGATCGGTCATACCTTGACCGATGCCGGTCTCTATGTTTTCCAATACTGTGTAAACCAACAACCACCCGCCTATCAAAAAGTAACCAAACACTTCACCCAACCCTGCAAAGACCCTTTCTGTGACCTGCAGACCACCTGAACAACGTGCAACCTGACCTGAAGACCTTGACCTGCATAGTTTTAGTATTTAATTAGATCGACGTTGATAGTGATCTGAGGTACCCAAATCATAATACTAGCACTAGATTTATTTATGTACACATTTTAGTTATTTCATATTTGTTTTATAAAATAGTGGATTGACAACCTTCTAGGAAGTATCACACTTCCCGGATCTAGCATACGCTAGGTAGTCCACTGTCATATATTGTTTAACTCTTCTTTGGTGGTCTTGTTTTCTATTTCAGGTAGTTCCTCCCAGCCAAAAGGAAGCTCTCACAGTCAGCATCAGATCGAGAAGTTAGAATGCACGCATCAACCTCCAAACCAACACAACAGGTATTCCTCCTTGGCCCTTACCCTTATTTGTTTCATTCCTAATAAATGTAAAGAAAATGGTGAAACATTTTGGCATGCCCGGTGGGAACCCATCCGTGGTTCCTTGCATTTTTATTCATTCCTAGGTAAATATGGTGTGTTTGTTTATTTTCTAAACGTATTCACACTAAATCTCTTTCCCTGGTAATACTCTCTTCTTCTAATTGTCTAAAACAACATCTATTTTCTGGTGCTTAAAATGAACCATTTCTTCTTTCTTGCATTCACATAAGTAGTGAAAGAGCACATTCCTACCTGTTCATCATTTACTTCATCGAACATAATTTTTCGATTTGGGTTTAAAATTAGTTGCATTTCATCCTTGTATGCTGCATTTAGCTCACATTAAAATGAGGGAAACCTATATGCTGGAAGTCATGCCCAACTGATGGTTGAAATAAAGAATCATAGAAAGCACACTCTCTCTCTTTTTGAGTCTTACCAAAATACACAAATTGAAAAATACACATCTTCTTAAACAACATCTCACCTGGAAGAAGCTGTCAATGATCACACAATTAGTGGATTGACAATGAGCACTCAACTGGTTACTTCTTTCCAGTCATTACCTCAGAGGATGACCCGTCCATGCCATAACATAACATGAAACCTCTCCTTTTAGATCTCCTTCTTCATAGGAAACCTTCCTCACCAAAAACTCTACTCTAAATTCATGAGTCAGTCTTCTAAATAGCATAAGCTCAACACATTAAAATCACTTGTTGGATACATGTTTTTAGCATTTGATTGACGTGTGTTTTGAGGTGTGAGGATACATTTCTCCATTTTCCTTTCTTTTTCCTTGCACACTCCACAATCACAGTTGGAGTATTTTGACTTCTTCTAAGTGTGTCAGGACCTCATCATATCATCTCTAGACTTTTGGGTTGATCATTCATCTAATCTCAGTTCACAACAATCTATTTTCCAGCATTTCTCAAATTTTCATAGTAACTGACATCGGTTTACCAACCGGTGTCAGTTTACACCTCACCGTCATTGGTTTTACCTAATCACCATCAGTTATCTATCCTTTTGGCTAACTTTCCCAAAGGACACCTATTTCATCTTCTTTACTATTTAGAGTTTCCCTGAGTCTTTGTACTCTCTGTACTCTGATAAACAGTCATAATATAAAGCTTACTTGTCTGACATTCATCAGTTTGTTTTGCATTATTTGGTAAAATTGTTCTTTTCTCACAGTAACCAACCTCAGTTACCCCTAAACCATCATCGGTCATTCTTAACTAGTGTCAGTTACCCTATGCTAATTCTCAACTGATACATTTCCCAAATCCACCTACAAATACCTATTTTTCTCATTCCTATTACTTTCTGTGTCATCTTTAGGATACATCATCACCTAATATATATTCATTCACATGGCGTTGACTTGTAATCCAACTAACGCTCTTATATTCCATGTAAGTTGTCAGCCACTCCCACCTAGTCCTTCACCACCATCTATCTTGTCACCCATGGATCCAACCCTTTCCTACCACCATTTCCATAGGCGATGAGGAGTTCACACGACTCCTTAATCAGAATCTCGTAGCCTTACAGTTATACCTTGCCACTCTTCCACCTGGGATTCCTTAGGTCAATTGATATATGGAATGCTCATATCCATCTCTCCTTGCCCTTATCCCCACTTTTGCATCAGCCCCTACTAATGTGGTGTTACCTTCACTATGATTTACCCCTATTGGTTTCACAGTTAGGCCCCACATCCGTTATGACCGCTACATCTATAACATCAGTCACACCTGTAGTATCTGTTGTTCCTTCATTGACCACCCAGACCATAACCCCATCCTGCACCCATTATCTCACAGATACCAATTGCAACACAACCACCCATGGTGTTGGTGACCCCTACCCCATTCCAGAATCTTTTCCTCTCCATCCCGCAGTCTTTCCCCCAATCACTACTAGAGTCACTGTGACTGCCCCACCTACATATACATATTATCAACAACCCCCTATCTCATCCATCATTCATTCTAGATATATGCCCTCTATGTCGGTCCCCTATTCTCAACCTTCTTATTTGGCATCACCATACACTGGAATGCCACCCACATCACATGTTTAGTACCAACCCTCTTACGCCACAGGAGGTTCCCTTCCATCACAACCTACCAATGACCTCATCAAATTAATGATGGAAAGGATGCAGACACTAGAAGCATCAGTTTTTAGCTCATGTAATTCTCTCACCTATGATGAAATCTATAATGAGCCCATTCATCCATCCATTCCTATTTTCCCATACCCTATACATTGGGAAATGCCAAAATTCAACCGCTTCAATAGTAAAGAAGACCCGCAACAACATTTGTGGTCTTTCAAACATGGGTGTTACCTGATCGCCCATGATGACACTTTACTCCTACGAACCTTCCCGATGTCCCTCACAAGACTTGCATTAGACTGGTACAGTGGGCTACCCAGACATTCCATCTACTCATTTAATCAAGTATCCCAAGCCTTCTTAGACCACTTCTCAATCAACGTTGTCAAGAAAGTCACCATGACTGATCTTTACTCCACATGATAGTATGATGATGAGTCTATCGCTGACTTTTTCACTCATTGGTGCAACCTAATTAACCAACTCACATTTCAATTACCTCAAAATGAGCTCATAGAGTTTTTTACCCAGGCTTGCGCTAAACACATTTCACCAACCCTGCAAGTGCAGACCTTCCGCACCTTTGACGAGGCATTCACCATGGCATGAAAATTAGAGATTTGTGTTATCAAAGAAAATAAAATTCAGCTACGTAAAAATAACATCGTATTCAAATCAAATGATGCTTCTTCATCTTTGAAACCCCAGAACAACTATTCAAAACCCAAAGGATCTGCCAACGCCGTAGTTCTCAAGGCTGGACCCTCTCACCCATCAAACCAAGCCAAACCTTCTTCTAATCTCTCTCCCGTCCAAGCTTTCCAGTTCAGATGAGAACAAAAAAAGTATACCCCAATAGGGGAACCTTATTCTTCTATTTTGGAAAAGCTTATTAAGGCTGGTGCCATTACCCTTCCACCTATAAAACCACACACTAGTTTTGACCTTGATCGCCCAATACCCGCGTGGTATAAAGAACATGAATTTTGTAACTATCATCGCGTCAAAAGGTCATAATGACGGTAACTACATCACCTTCAAGAATATCATCCAAGAAATGTTAGAAAATGAAGATCTAGTCTTGGATAACCCAAATGCACCCACTAACCAAAACCTACATATCTTCAAGAAACCATTCCCTAATCATGCCCCATCTTCCAACCAAAATGGTGACACTTCAACTAATGATAGCAATGTCTGGGAGGTCCATGCTATTTTCGATGACATACCAGTTGCTTCCCAATTTCCCCCTGTTCCTTCCATAGATGAAATCTTAGCCTGAACTCCCCTACCTACATAGGAACCTATTTCATCTACTCCTCCACCCACAGAGGAACCCCCTTCATTTTCCTCCTTCACCTTTAGAAGAGCACATAATTAGCACTCCTACTATGGCCCTCAAATTACCAAGAAGTTATCAATAACACCTCTCCTACTCATAGGGGACACTTGTCCACTCCCTACACCATCACAAGGAGAGTCCACCTCATCTAGCCCATCATCTCCTCTACCCATAGAGGATCCTGTAGAAACACCATTTCCTTTAGATGACCATTCTCCATCAGACCTCCAAGATCCTACCTATCTTCTTTTGGCTCTCTTACCCATAGAGTCTAAAGCTAGCCATTTCCCTATTTCTCAAACACATTTTATGGGGATTTCTACTCGATCCACATCGACCCTACTTACAGTGGTACCATTTTCATGCTTGGCCAATCGCCTAGACTATGTTGATAGAGCCTTACTTTGGGGATGTCTTCTACTTCACTGGCTTCACAAAGCAATTTTGGCAGAGCTTTGCTACCCAAAAACTCTCTCCCTTATAATAAGCCCAACACTCCTGCTTAAACAGAGAAAGAATGATGACCAAATGCAGTTGTCACTCATCGAAACCTCCAAAATCTATGTCCAAAAGTGTTTCAACAAACCAAAAGTGTTTCAATCGGGCTCGGAAACCAAACCAAACACAACCATGGCTATTAGAACACCTTCCATGTCATCACCACAACCCAACACACACTCCCGCGCGTCCTCACAACCCAAACACCTACCCTAAACACCTACCCATGCCTATATCATCTCCCTTTCCTAAACCCATCACTACCTTAGGTGTCATGCTGACATCACACCTTACTCACCCACCCATCAGATTAGATTTAGCCTCATCTTCAATATAATTGCTTGCAGACCAACAATAAAATTATTTCGGCCCCTAAAAGGAAGCCCCAACCTTCTAGGCCTCATACACCAACCTCACCTACCACACCATTATCACCTTCACCCCTTCCGTCAATCCTAGGACCTCACCCCTCAACCCTAGCCAAATAACCTATTTCCAGCAGTAAACCAAGAATGCATCAACTCACCTCCTCATCATGGCCCTCTAACATACCCAAACAATCCACATAAACCCTGCCATCACCTGTGACCTTCTTGCCACCCATCCCACCACTACCTTCCATAACCTCTTCACTACCCATGACACTCTCATCTCTTCCACTCATTCCTTCTACCCAACCTCCACCAACCACCTCCACTGCAACTCAGTTTCCCCCATGGGTAACCCGGTCTGCCACCATATGCTTTTCCCTCTACATCTCGTACTCCTGTATCACCTTTACCTAAGAGGATGTAACCTAAATATAAGAATATGCTACCTCTAATAAACTAGTCAAACCAACCAAACCTTCCATCACCAGCTCTTCTACCCCTCCTTTATCCAAATAGATGCCCGCAAGACCTAAGACTACTCCACATACCAAACTAGTGGACCAACCCATTCCCCCTCCTGTAAAGCCTCTTCCTCCACAATCAGCCACACTTGTACCCAAACCCACACTCACCTCCCATTGCGATCCATTAGTGGGGTCCTACGCTAATATTTTAACCAATCTCTTAGAGACTTCCATCATCACATTACCACGCTTTGACCTTACGATCCTCTCAAACCCAAACCCATAGGGTTTGATGAGACCAAGATTTGTGCCTATCATCATGTGCTAGGACATGATGTTGAAAATTGTAATGCCTTGAAGACCATTCTTATCAAAATTTGTCCTCCCGAACACAATTTTAATGATGACAACCTTTTGGATGAGGACCCCACTCCACCTTCGCCAATCTCCCCAAATCTTCATCCATTACCCACTCAATGACCAATATCTCCACCCGCACAACCCTTTTATCTACCCCCAAAATTTGAGATCAACATGGTCCATATAAGATAGTTGGCCAAACCACCACCCAAATGTCAATGCACCCTACTCATTTCACAAGGCTCTTATCCACCGCTAGAATTTTTCCCTCATGTTGTTATACCTTTCATGACACACCCTCTTCATCCACCTCCCCTCAAATTAACATGGTTCATGTTACCACCCGTGCTCAGAAAAGATAAGGGCAAAGAAAAGGTGGCTAGCCCATCAACCAACCCTGTACCCAACATACCATCTACACCCACACCCAAAGTCACCATTCGAGGTCCCGCATATCCTATTTTTGATGGGGTCACACATCACACAATGCTAAAACAATTACACCAATCCTCCCTCAAAATGTCTTTATATGACCTCATCCAAAATTCTGAGTCATATTGTCAAGCCCTCATGGAGGTCCTTCAATCTATTGAGGTTTTACCAAATGACCCCACACCCGTATCCTCCATCATTACCCCTCATCACGTAGCCTCTCTCACTAATTTGTCACCTTCCTCTACACCTCCACCTACTCGCCAAGTAGCCACCCTCATCTTTTCAGATGAAGAGATCACTCCCTTCTAGTCTGAGGACCCTGATCCCGATCTTTTCATCTCTTCCCATATCAATAATATACACATACGATGTGTTATGATCGATGGTGGTGTGAGTATTGAAATCATATCTTCTCATGCGTACAACCAAATGTGCATACCTACCAATTACATGCATGGTAACCTAGTTATGTTGCAATCCTTTAATGATGCCATGACCTTTACCCTGGGTACCATCATTCTCCATGTCTACATAGGTCCCCACACTATCTTGGAACTATTCTATGTCCTAGAGTTAGAGTTCCAATATAACTTATTTCTCAGCTGACCTTGGATCCATGTCATGGGTTGTGTCCCTTTGAATTTACACCACTACCTCAAATTTGAACACGAGGGACATAACTACACCATATCAACTGACCCATCTCCTTTCAAGACTTGTGACATGTTGTACCATCCCAATGATGTACTTTTCCCATTCAAGGCATTTATCATTTCCCATACTTCATCTTCATCCACAAGCCCCTCCACCAAGACTACCACCACCTCTCACACATCTAACCCTACTATCCCTACTTCTCAACCTCTACTGCTAACTCACTTGCTTCCCCATCATCTAGTGAGTTGTCTATCCCCACTACCCACATATCAACCACTAATCCCTTAGAAGGTGTCTTTCAATGCCTCACTTTGGGGGAGTACTGCCTATACAATATCGACATGTTCCTCACTCCACAAGAGTATGGAAACCTACATCAGCACCCTGGTTATGACTACCGCATAGGTGAGGTTTTTCCTTATGGTCCTCCCCACCTTCGCACTAATCTAACGTATGGGGGACTTGATATCACCACTTATAAACCTAAACCTCAATCCCAAACACAATAATTTTCATCTGACCTACATTCCCTCACTAATTACTGCTCTACTCACACATTTCTCAACCGGTGCACGTGGAAAGGATTTGGCTTCAACTTTTATGAATAAGGCCACCATACTATCATCTCTTGTACCACTTGTAAACACAATGACCTTAGTGGCATTGGTTTTGATGCACCACCTCCCAAGAAGGCTCGTGTCGACCTCATTTAGGAAGAAAAACCTTCCCCACCTCATTCAACCACGTCACCGTCTTCACCCATGGAGTCCATAGATCTTGAATCTATTCCTCCTAACTTTTTTTTTGTAAACACAATTTCTCTGGGACCCCTGACCTATCAACGTGATGGTGAGGCTCCCTCTTCTCTCCCATTCCTGTATCCTGACATGATTGATGATGATACACCTTCTATTAATGTCATTCAATGTCAGGATGATGAGTCCATCCTCACCTACATGGGTGTGGAAGATTCTTATATTCATCGGTCGTTACCTTCTGAGATACAAACCATGTTAAATGAATCTACCATTGAAATCAACATTAACACTCAGGATGACCCACACATTCTAAAGATAGGCCAATCTTTAGATGCTACTAAACAGGAAGCTTTTACTTCTTTCCTTCAGGACCATAGAAATGCTTTTTCCTAGTCCTATGCCGATATGCCCGGTATCGACCCAAAAATTGTGGTACACAACATCGTAACCATTCTTGATGCCAAACCCATCAAACAAAAGCTACAGAAAATGCATCCTTGCATTGCTCTTCTGGTCAAAGAAGAGCTTCAGCGCCTTCTCTCAGTTTCCTTCATCCTACCCATTGACTATCCCCAATGGATTTCTAACATCATCCTTATCACAAAGGTGATAGGGGGACTCCATATTTGCACAGACTTCTATGACCTCAACCTATCTTGTCCCAAAGATGACTTTACCCTACTAGGCATTGACCAACTAGTTGATCTCACTAATGGACATGAAATGCTATCGCTCATGGATAGTTTCTCGGGTTATATATCAAATATTACTAGCTCCAGAATATCAACACAACACTACCTTCATCACCCCTTAGGGGAATGTTTTCTATCTGTTCATGCCTTTTGGCCTTAAAAATGCCGATGCTACATACCAATGAGCCATGAATTACATCTTCCATGACATCATACATCACATATTGGAAGATTACGTAGATGATCTTCTTACCAAATCAAACATTGAACCAAACACCTACCCATCCTTAAGGTCATCTTTGACCATCTCATCAAGTATTGTGTTCATCTTCAACCAAAGAAGTGTGTCTTTGTGGTACTTTCAGGAAAACTCTTGGGTTTCATCATTTCTTTGTGTGGTATAGAAGTCGATCCTGACTAAAGTCAAGGCTATTCTAGGAAATGCCTCCACCTACTAATCTCCATCAACTTCGAAGCCTACAAGGAAAGTTGTAATCCATTCATCATTTTATCTCATAACTCTCTGACCACTGTTAACCATTTCATCATCTTCTCAAGAAAGACGTGTCATTCAAATGGGATGATGAATGCCATAAAGCCTTCAAAGCCTTAAAACAATACCTTCTTCAACCACCAGTGCTCATTCCTCCTAAAGATGACCAAGCCCTTTTTCCTATATATTTCTACCACTGACCATTCTTTGGGTGCCGTGCTCGCTCATCATGACGACTAACACCGATAGATCAAGTGGTTTATTACATAAGCCGTACCCTTCTGGACTATGAAACTTGATATACCCATGCCAAAAAAACTCTGCCTAGCCTTAGTTTTCATCTCCACCAAACTCTACCATTACCTACTCAACCACAAAACCTTCATTATTACCAATACTGACCCCTTACACTATATGTATGCCAAACCCTATCAACATCAACGTGCCTCATGTTGGATTATGATTATTTCCAACCTCAACCTCGAATTCATTCATCAAAAATCCATCAAGGGCCAAGATATCGCTGATCAACTAGTCGACGTACCTCTTTCTAGGGATCAACCCTCTAACTTTGATTTCCTAGACGAATCCATAGCTACCCTCTCCTTAGATGAACCTGCTTACCAAATGACACTCTTCTTTGATGTCTCCAAGTGTCATTGTGGAGGTGGGGATCATGTTATCCTCATTCCTCTTGATGGTGAACCTATGCCTTTGTCTTTCAAACTTGATTTTGATTGTATAAACAATATTTCCAAATACAAAGCACTCGTATTGGGCCTCCAGGCTACTTATGCCTTAGATGTTAAGTCCATCAATATCTTTGGTGATTCCTAGCTAGTTGTAAACCAAGTTCAATGGTATATACCAGTGTCATAATGAGATACTTCAAAAGTATAAACATCACGTAGATATACTTTTGACCACCTTTGACCACTACGAACTTCGAACCACCCCACATTTTACCAATAAATTTTCGGATACCATGGCCTACTTAGCTTCTCAGATACCTACTTTGCCCACTGACTCTAAAATCTTTGTCACAATACAAAGGCTACAATCACCCTCTTATTTACCTTGTGAATTCTACTCCGTCGGAACCATTGCACCTGACCCACGTGACCTTTGGTATAAGCAATATGCAAACTATCTTTCCCTTTCTATTCTACCTACTGATCTCACTCGTAATAGACAATGGGCCTTTCTTAAAAGTTTCTCTCATTACATCATCATGGATGGTCTCCTTTATAAAGCATGGATTCAATGGTATTCTCTTACGATGCCTTACAAGTTCTGAAATTCCCTACACCATTAAGGAATTCCATGATGGAATTTGTGGGTGCCACTTTAGTGGTTTAGCTGTCACAAAACACATTCTTCGTCTGGGATATTATTGGCCAACCCTAAACCGTGATTGTTGTGATTATGTCAAACATTGTGTGAAATGCCAACAACATGCTAAATATCCATCACACACCTAGTCATGCCTTTACAGGTCGCACGAGATACCTTTGGCCTTTCTCTCAATGGGGATTAGATCTTTTTGGTGAGATCAACCCCCATTCTTCACAATGCCACCAATGGATCATAACCACTACTGAATATTACACTAAATGGGTAGAGGCCATTCCCCTCATTTCTACAAAAGCTGAGAAAATATGTGAATTCATCAACCATCACATCATTTTTCGCTTTGGTGTTCCTCACTGCCTCATCACTGATAATGGAAAGAAATTCAAAAACAAAACCCTACACAAGCTATGTGATGATTTTGGCATCCAACTCAGTTTCTCATCACCTTATTACCCGCAAACCAATGGCCAAGCTGAATTGACCAATAAAACCTTGAACAAAATTCTTATGAAAGTAGTCAATGATACTGGGAAGGATTGGCATACGCACATTCCTTTCACCATGTGGGATTATCGCACTAGTATTCGCACTTTGACTGTTGCCACACCCTTTTCTCTAGTCTATGGTACCAAGGTTGTCTTACCTCTCGAAGTCTAGATTCCATCTCTTCGCATCTCACTACAAGACATGCTCAACGATGATGACTTTCACCAAGATCGTTTGGCACAACTTGAGTTATTAGATGAATGTCGTCTCAATGCTCTTGACCATCTCCAAATCTACCAAAAAATATATCAAACATGCCTACGAAAAATGTGTTCATGAATGAACCTTTCAGGTTGGTGACCTCATCCTGAAAGAAAATCAACATGTAACCAAAGAAGAGAAAAGTAAGCGGGGAAAATTTTCTCCTAATTGGCTTGGACCCTATATCATTACCCATGCCTATGGATCAGGTGCTTATCATTTTTCTTCACTCGAAGGTAAACCTAAACCTGAGCCCCTCAATGCCTTGCATCTTCGACCATTTTATTGTTGACATCAAGTCCTCGTTCACTTTCTGTCAGTTGATCGCTTGTCCCTTGAGCGTTTTCCACCTTCCATATTACCCATTTTGAGGATCCATGACTAAACAAGAATCATGTGATTACTTGTCACCTTTCAGCCTTGTCTTTAATATGAGTACCAAGGCTCTACTCATAGCATGATTCTCATTGATACTTTTCATCTTCTCCAAGGTGGAATCCCATGGTCATTCATCACTTGAAACCACCTCTTTCATAATTAACCTCTGTGTGCTATGGTCTTGTCTTCTAAACAAGAACCTAATATTCCTCTATAGTCTTGTCCATGACTTAAATTTCCAAAAACAAAAAGGGATACAACTCCTTGATTCAAACTTCTAGCAAAAGATGACTCCCTCAAAAGGGACATCTCTTCACTCTATTTCCACCACTATAAATAGATGACTCCCTTGAAGGACAACTATATAAAGTCATTGCAAAAAAAAAAAATATAAAAATATCCAGAAGCTTCCTGCATCGATCAACTTCATGAAGACCTTAAGGAGATAAAATACTCATCCCATATAGACTTCCCACACTGATCAGTCTATTAAAAATACAAAAAAAATGAAAAAATGATGAAATTTTTGTCATGGACTTGCCTATTTTTGATCCTAGGTTTCTTGCTAAGAAAAACATGTTGTCGTACACTAAGTTACGCTAAACTGCCCACTCTCACCTCATTGCCTTTTCATACTAATTTCCTCTCTACTCAAGGGACTTTCCGCAACCGCGACATTTCATGATTATGTGACTTTCTTCACCCTTAGAATAGTCCATTATGCAAGGCTTTTAGGATCTTACGTTCATAAGCCCATCTGGGGTATGGTAGACTCATTAGGGTCCTTATCAATTAAGCAACTCTTTTTCCACCTCTTACTATTCTCCTTCCTCATTACTTATTGATTATCCTATACAGGAACAAATTATCAACACCTACATTTAAAACAACTCATCCATGCCTATAACCTAAACTCCGCCATGCCTATGACCTAAACTCAACCATGCCTATGACCTACATTCAACCATGCCTATGACCTACATTCAACCATGCCTAACACCTACCAACCCATTCCTCTACTTCATCATAATCTTCCCTAGCTTATGGGAGAACTACATCGGCTTGAGGCCCCTTTTCACTGGGGCTATGTAGGCAACACTTCGAGGGCATGGGCCCTTAGAGGTTAGCTCAACCACTCTTTACCCTAACCAATTCCCCCCTTCACTTTTTTTATTCACATACTACCTTATTTAGTTCCCATTTTCTATCAATAACTAGAAATTAAACCAAACAATCATCAATTAATACACATTTTTACCACATCATCAAATCATTCATTTATCATTTTCACATTTCCATTATAGCACATATTTGGAAATTTAAAACATAACCTAGCATATACATCACCATTTGTCTCCCATGCTACCAACAACTCAGACATTAAATCATAATTAAAGCAACCTAACTCAATCATGCCTAAACCAACCTGACTCCACCATGCCTAAATCAACCTAACTCAATCATGCCTAAATCAACCTAACTCCACCATGCCTAAACCAACCTGACTCCACCATGCCTAAACCAACCTAACTCAATCATGCCTAAACCAACCTAACTCCACCATGCCTAAACCAACCTAACTCAATCATACCTAAAACAACCTGACTCCACCATGCCTAAATTGACCTAACTAAATAATGTCTACACCACCTGACCTAATTCTTAAACCTGACCTCACTCCATCATGCCTAACCTGACCTGACTCCATATTCCTAAACTAACTTGACTCCATCATGCCTAAACTGACTCGACTCCATCATGCCTAATCCACCTAGTTTCCATCACATACATAATAACAGAAATTAAAAGAAAGTACACCATCCATACTATAAATACCATCATGTATAAATTGGAAATTCTGTGTATACATACATGTGTACATAGATACAAATAAATGCAAGTATCTCAACAACTCTCATGTACATCCTCACCATCTTTGGCATGTAGGTTGGTATATGATTAAAAATCTCAAAAAATGCTCATGTACATCCTCGCTCTCTTTGGCACGTAGGCCGGTGTATATCTCAAAATACACAAAAAATATGGAGGTACTCTTAAAAATCAGGAACCTCCCCATTTTATATCCTACATGTCTATCTCACCTGTCTCCTCCTCCACTTGAGCTCATGTGCCGTGTCCCGATATTATCTCTGTACCCACCATAGGCCTCGGTCTAACCGCTAATGGATTGTCACCTAGAATTGGCCTTCATATATTGGTAGCCTTGTCTTAACCCTGTCTTGGGGCTCGTCCGCCCCATGTACTCTCTACACTGTGAGAGTGGGACCTGGTCCTCTTACTCAAAGCCTATTGTGCTATATACTTAGCATAAGATGGGGCATCTATCCCTGCGGCCATAAATTCATCCTGATAATATCGTGCCTCACCCTATTTCACCATTTTCTTTACATTTTGAATGATGAAATAGATAAGGGTAAGGGCCAAGGAGGAATACCTATTAAATGGGTTGGTTGGAGGTTGATGCATGCGTTTTGACTTCTTGATCGAGTGACGATTGTGAGAGATTCCTTTTGGCTAGAAGGAATTACCTATTATAGAAAACAAGACCACCAAAGAATAGTTAAATAATATATGACATTGGACTAGCCTAGCGTGTGCTAGATCTGAGAAGTGTGATACTCATTAGATGGTTGTCAATCCACTGTTTAAAACAACTTAATGCAAGAAATAAGTAAATTCCTACTATAGTTGATATGATTTAGGTATCTCATTCAAGCAAAATAAGAAAATCTAATATAATAGGCTAGGTTATAGTTAGATTTGAAGGGTAGGTAGTTGTTAGGGTGTTGGATCTAGTCAGGGTCAGGTTCTGGGTTATTTGGGTCACTTGATAGAAAGTATGTTGGCTCTGTTATTGGAAAAGGTGTAAAACACAGAGACTAATGTTAGTTAGGTGTAATTGATGACAGTTTAGAAGGCACCGATGACGGTCATGGATAACTGGTGATAGTAAGGTTAGGGTGAAAGGAATTTGATAAAATCTGATTATGGGGATTGAAATAGAGCTAAAAAAAGATGGAAGGGTGGATGGGGAGGAATGTAAAGGTCTCAAGTATACTCAGAGGGGTATGGGAGGTGAAAATGGGTGATTTTGTGGTGTGGGTAGAGGAATGGCTGAGTCTACAAGTAGGTAGAAGATTAGAAAATAACATGCAAAGTATAAATTGATAACAAAAGTAATGAGGCTATTATACTAAAATAGACCCTATGCTAGTAAAAGGTATACTTACTGTGGTATAGACTCGATGGCTGAATGGTGGATGGCAGTTGATCAGAAGAATGGTTTTTGGTGACACAATAGTGATTTCTCTAGAATGCTTCTGTGGATACAATACCTCTAGATCTATCCTGAGTGTTGGTTGTGGATGTCTGGGTGCATGAAAATAATCTAGTTCTTCTTGTATGCAAGCTCTCTTCTCGTCCTCCTGCTCTCAGAATGTGCCAACCCAAAAACAAGGTTATTTAGGTGAATAAATGGTAATCAATGATGGTTCTGGGTTGAATGGCATCAGTTTAGGGATGACCCATGTCGGTTAAGGTGGGATTCCCTAGGGTTACTAAAATGGGTAGATATTTCTAATTTCTTGGGCCCAGTTAGTTTTTTTCTCACAGATTAGAATGGAAACTTCCCTTATAATGAGTGGGAATGTGGTTAGAGAGATTTTAGGGATTGATTTTAGGGTTAGACCAAATCTTAGCTCATTAAGGAAAATAAGACTTAGTTGTTGTTGGTTATGGAAACATGCCAAGAATAAGTCTAGGGTGAGCTGGCTGGATGAGGTGTCTAGGTGAGGTGGTGGGGTAGAGATTAAGGTAATTAGATATTAAATATTGTGAGGATATATATATTAATTAAATTAAATTAATTAAATTAATAATGATGTGGGGTGGAAGGGGCCATGGTTAGGTGAGTATGTTTGAGCTAGTTATTTGACTATGGACCAATGGGAGTGTGACCTAATTTTGGTGTCTACATTTTGCCAATTTTTGTTGCATAGCTTGTATTGGTAAGAAACGCTGACAAAAATAAGATGTGGTTGCCCCATGTATGAGTGAAGGTGATCCCCCTCAAACTAGGAATGGATGATGGTAGAAGACAGAATTGGTGAGTGGTTTGATAAAATGTGGATGTGATGAAGAGGAAGGTGGAGGACATGGGTAATAGGGTAAAGTTCCAACTCAGGTAATCAAGGTAATGGGCCAGGGTCAAAAGGTAGCAACAATCAAACACACACACACACACATATAAACTATGGCATGGTACCAGGTTGAAGAGCATGCAAAACTCTACATCATATAACGTTGATAGGTTTATCCAAACAAGGTGGAGGTGATTCTGGTATCCAAAGTATAGGATATGGTGTGGAAGCACATCGTAGGTCAGGTGTAGGAACATGTAGGTATGTTCCAGTACACCAAAGGTTGGGTCAAGATAAATGACATGGCAATAGGCAAAGTAAGGTCATTAGGTCAAACAACACGGGTAACTATGTCACAATGTATAATGAGCACATGAGTTCATAGGTCATTAACAATGTTCTGGGTCTAGGTAGTGAGGTCATGGCATGGGTAGGGCTGAGGTATGCATAAAATAATAAGTCCCTAAATGTATCATTAAGGACATGAGGTCATCGGTAATGTAGGCTTCAGGAGGTAGGTTGTGATAAGGGTGGACAAGGCCAAATGGCTGGATGGGTTGGTTAATTTGGGTTCAGAAATGAAGGAAAGGGTAGTTGACAGGAGTATGATGGGTAACCAATTCCGGTCAGATGGAACCGTTGACAGTCTAGGTAAAATGAACATGGTTTTCTAAGGAACACGACCAATGTCTGTTTGGGTATAATCGACCATGATGTGTTGCTAGGGCACATGACCGATGTCGGTTTAGGTATAACCGACGTCGGTCAGGTTGACGTGGTCATATAAAAATAAAAAATCCATATAATACGGATTCATTTATACATTTTGGCTTTTGTGAAAACGACAGAGCACTAGAACGAGTTATGCTTTGTGAAGAGGAAAGGATGAGGAATGATATCTTGCTGAGGTGGAGAGATCCAGTTGGTTGGAGGATGCTAGGTAGACGGTTCCATGAGATTCGGGCAGAGTGCATTTGATTGGTAGAGAGGTTGGAGATTGATTTGGACATGGCGGAGGTAGGTAGAGGGTTCGGGTGGACCACCAAGATAGTGGAAAACATGTACCACCATGGAGGTGACATTGATATGAGGTAAGATCTAATCCTTTTTATGTATTATTGTTATAAGTAGAAGGGAATATAGGTCAGGGGGTGGGGGTAGGTTTGAGAATGTGAAATTTGGTGGTTAAAATGGGTGAAATGAAGGGGTGGGAAAGGTCAGAGGTAGGGTGAGGAGGGTTGGGGATGGTCTTTGGGTGAGGTTTGGGTAGGTTCATAGGGAAAATGGGAATGAAAGTAGGTAAAGGGAATTGGGGGTTTCAGTCCAACTTTTGTGCATGGTAACAGTGACCGACGTTGGTCAAGGTATGGCCAACATCGGTCTTGTTACACTAACCATTAGTAAGGGATGAAGGGAACCGATGTCGGTTATAATGGACACAGTGACAGTCAGGAGTAACTGGTGTCGGTTAGGGTAAAAAGGCTAGAGGTCTAGGAAGTTTAAGGGGAATAAATAGGTAAAGTGAGTAAATTATAATAGTGGGTAGGGGGAAGGGAAGAAGGTCAGGGATTGAAGGTCAATGTTGGGTAAAATCAACTTTTTTAATAATGCAGGTGATTAGTTGAATGCAGGCCAGGGACTAGCTAGGGATGAGAGATAGGGTACCTCCCTTGGTCGTGGAGGTCCATGGAGGGGTATGACAACTGATGACTAATTTGCCATGTTGTAGTCAGGTTTTTTTGATCGGGGTCAGACGCTACTAGATGGTCTACTCTCAAGAGTTGAGTTTGATGGTTGCTCTCATGTGACCAATACCTTCCATTTGTTGACAGGTGAGATCACGGTCACCTTGGAGGATGTGTATAGGATCCTATGGCTATCGATAGTGGGACGATGCAGGTGTATTCTATCTCCTCAAAGGCATCTGAGGAGTTGATGTTGACCTTTTTTGGTGAGGGGATGTTGGAGATGAGGTCCCATAGTTCCATTATGAGCTATGGAGATATATACTAGGCCCATCTGGAAGAGATGAGGCTATGGTAGTGTTGCTGATGGAGGTAGTTTGTTGCTTTTCACTTCTGGATGAAGAGGGGGTAAGAGATTTCCATGATCATTGATGGGGGTTCTTCATGACATGGTGAGGAAAGTACTCATTTTAAATGGGTGCCTACATTTCTGGTTTAGTTATATAGAGAGTTATGGGCTTATGGGTAGTTACAGAGATTCAGCCTATGTTGTACTTTCCGACTCCATTATTGGGCGTATGAGCACATTGTTTGTGTGTGTCTAGTCAATATTCCCTGGGATGATGCATTCAAGCAAGGTTTTCTTTGAGTGGGATTTAGGTGATGGGTGTCTGTGATTGGGGAGCATTGAGATGAATAGAGCTACACATGATGTAGCCTATTACAGGTGATTGCTATAGGGGTTATCCAATGTGGATATCATTTGGAGGCCCTATGTGGGTTTTCCATCATATGGGTGGATGACTAAGGAGCTACGGGAGCTATGATGAGCTACAGCTATAACTACTTGATGGATAGAGGGGCGACAATGCTGGAGAAAGCACGAGATGATACCTATGGACATGGTCAGATGACAGTTTGGGTTATCTTCAGGATATACTGCCACCTTTCCCACTAAGGTATAGGAGGGATGATGTGGAGAGGCATCTATGCCTCTACCATAGCCGACTTAAAATGCCGATAGAGTAGGAGGAGTAGGTGACTGGTGGACCAATGGATGCCAAAGTTGATAGATTCTGGGGTGACTGATAAATACAGGCAGTGGTGGGCAACACATTTACGAGCTGCACCTCCGAGGCTAGGGTAACCAAAATTAGCCACCATCACTGTTTAGAGGGATGCCCTAAAGGGGTAGGTGACTACCCTAATTACATAGTTGGGGATAGTACAGGGGAAAACTAATAGGTTTAGAGGCATAGGTAGCTAATTTATGTAGCATAGTAGGTTTGCACAAGTGGCCACTGTACAAGCCTAGGTAACGTAGGTCCAGGTACTCGCATAAGGTGTAGATGGGGATGGGGTACATGTGGCTTCCCTACATGCATAGATTATAAGTTTATAGGGCTATTTGGCCACTACACAGTTGCAAGTTGCGGCCCTTCAAGCCCAAATACAAGCAGGAGCAGGACAAGATCCCCCATGATAGTCACAGGCAGAGGGACAGGGTCCCTCTTTACAGGTACCAATGGGACAAGAGCCTGAGAGATAGGTATAGGGGCCGAGGCCAATGGCACCACCACACATAATACCGATAGGTAGATTAAGGGATGCCTTAGGAGAGGTCAGGTATTATTCAGGATATTTTGATGGTCACGTGAGGGATATTTTATATCCTATCGTATAGAGCATAGCAAGCCTAGTGAGAGGACCAAGTCGTGCACCCAGAGTTTTGAGATCACAGGGGCCATCGAGCCTTGAGATAAGGTCAGGGTGAGGCTACCAGTGTACAGAGGCCAACCCCAGGTGAGGTACCAGTAGAGCAGTAGAACTGATGGTGGGTGGTGAGATGCTAGCTGAATGTCATATGGGGGAAGAGGAGGAGGAGACATGTGAGACAAATATGGAGGATATCCAGTAGGGTGATGTCTAATAGCTGTATATACCTCCTGTTTTGTATAGTTGTCTATTTTTTATATATACCGGCCTACGTGTCAAAGAGAGTGAGGATGTAGATGATATTTTTTGTTAGTTTTGATCATATACCGGCCTGTGTGATGAAGATGGTGAGGTTTTATATGATATGTTTTGAGAGATTATGATTATTATTGGTATATATGTTCACATGTATTTTTATACAGACAATCTGATTTATAGATGATGGTATTTATAGTATGGATGGTGTACATGTTTTAATTTACATTGATATATATATGTGTGTGTGTGTGTGTGTGTGTGTGTGTGTGTGTGTGTGTGTGTGTGTGTGTGTGTGTGTGTGTGTGTGTGGAAATCAGGTGGATTGAGCATGCTAGAGTCAAGGTTGTGTAGGCCTGGTGGAGTCAGGTTAGTCTAGGCATGATGGATTCAGGTCATAGGCATGGATTGAGTCAGGTCATAGGCATGGATGGAGTTAGGTTAGCTTAGGCATGATTGAGTTTAGGTTGTAGGTATTATTGACTTAGGTTGGTTTAGGCATGGTTGAGTTTCCAATTCATTAATTTGTGTAATTAATGATGATGTGGATCATGTTAAAATGTTTTATAGGAAAATGTATGATTATGGTAGAGAAATTGATAGACAAGATGAAACGAATGTGTAAATTTTGATGGAAAATATGTGTAAGCAATTGTTACTTATTGTGTCGTGTAATTTCCAATTATTGATATAGAAAGGAAACTAACTAGGGTAGAATGTGAATAGGAAAGGGGAAGAGGGTATTGGTTAGGGTAAAGAGTAGCTCGAGATAACCTCCAAGGGCCCTGTGCACCGTTGAGAGTGCTACCTACATAGTCCTCGTGAAAAGGGACATCAAGGCCGATGTAGTTCTCCCATAAGCTAGAGAAGAGTGGGGTAAAATAGTGGAATGGGTTGATGGGTGCTAAGGAATGGGTGATATCTAGGTCATAGGCATGATTGAGTTTAAATCCTAGGTGTGGTCGAGTAATTTTTAAACAGAGGTGCTGATGATCTAGCCCTGTATAGGATAGTCAAAAAGTAATGAGGAAGGTGAATGATAAGAGGTGGTAAAAGAGACACTTAATTGATAAGAACCCTAAAGAGTTTGATCAAACCCTAAGAGTGGGATCATGAACATAAGATACCCTAAAGGCATTGCATAATAGACTGTTATAAAGGGTGAAGAGAATCACATAATCATGAAATGTCACAGTTGCGGTGAGTTCCTTTAGTAGAGAGGGAGTTAGGATAAGAAGGTAGATGAGATGAAAATGAGTGGTTTAGTGTAACTTAGTGTACAACATGATGTTTTTTCTTAGCAAGAAAACTAGGATAAAAAATAAACAAGTCCATGATGGAAATTTCATATTTTTCTTTATCTGTTTGTTGTTAATAGACTGATTGATGTGAGAAGTCTATATGGGATGGGTATATTATCTCCTTGAGGTTTTCGTGAAGCTGATTGATGCGGGAAGCTTCTAAATAGTTATTATATTTTGGTAATGACCATATATAGTTTTCCTTCAAGGGAGTAGTCTATTGATAGTGGTACAATATAAAAGAGATATGCCCCTTTTTAGGGGGTCATCTTTTTCTAGAAGTTTGACTCAAGGAGTTGTATCCCTTTTTGTTTTTGGATGTTTAAGTCATGGACAAGACTATAGAGGATGATTAGGTTCTTGTTTTAGAAGACAAGATCATAATGCACAAAGATTAACTGTGAACAATGTGGTTTTAAGTGATGAATGACCATGGGATTCCATCTTGAAGAAGATGAAAACTATCCATGAGAATCATGCTATAAGCAGAGCCATGGTACTCATATTGAAGATAAGGCTAAAAGGTGATGGGTAATCACCTGATTTTTGTTTAGTCATGGATCCTCAAAATGGGTGATTATAGAAGGTGATCAATGCTCAATGGATGAGTGATCGATTGATAGAAATTAATATAGGACTTGATATCAATAATAAAATGGTCGAAGATGTAAGCAATAAAGGGGCTTAGGTTCAGGTTTACCTTTAAGTGAATACAAATGATAAACATATGATCTATAGGCATGGGTGAAGATATAGGGTCCTAGCCAATTAGGAGGAAATTTTCCCACCCCATTTACTTTTCTCCTCTTTGGTTACATGTTGATTTTCCTTCAGGACAAGGTCACTGACTTGAAAGGTTCTTTCGTGAACACGTTTGTCATAGGAACATTTGATAAATTTTTGGTATATTTGGAGATGGTCAAGAGCGTTGAGACGTCGTTCATCTAATAATTAAAGTTGCACCAAATGATCTTGGCAAAAGTCATTGTCATTGAGCATGTCTTGTAGTGAAAAGGGGGTGGCAGAAGTTGAAGTGTGAATACTAGTGTGATAATCCCACAAGGAAAAAGGAATGTGCGTATGCTAATCCTTCCCAGTATTGTTGAATACCTTCATAAGAATTTTACTCGAGGTTTTATTGGTTGATTTGGCTTGACTATTGGTTTACAGGTAATAAGGTGATGAGAAACTGAGCTGGATGCCAAAAGTATCACATAGTTTGTGTCAGATTTTATTTTTGAATTATTTTCTGTTATACGTGATAATGCGGTGAGGGACAAAAAAGTGACAGATGATGTGATGGTTGAGGAATTCACATATTTTCTCATATTTGGTAGAAATGAGGGGAATGGCTTCTACCCATTTAGTGTAATATTCAGTAGTGGTTATGATCCATTGGTGGTGTTGTGATAAATGGGGGTTGATCTCATCGAAAAGATCCAAACCCCATTGAGAAAAAGGCCAAAGGTCTCGTGCAACCTGTAAGGTGTGACTAGGGGTGTGATGAAGATTACTATGTTGTTGGCATTTTATGTAGAATTTGACATAATCACAATAGTAACGGTTTAGGGTTGGCCAGTAATAGCCTAGGCGAAGGATGTGTTTTGTAACAATGAGACCACTAAAGTGGCCTCCATAAATTCTATCATGGATTTCCCTAATGGTGTAAGGAATTTCAGAACTTGTAAGGCATCACAAGAGAATGTTGTCGAAGTTGTGTTTGTAAAGAATACCACGCATGATGACATAACGGGAGACACTTTTACAAAAGGCACGTTGTTCATTACGAGTGAGATCAGTGAATATAATGGAAAGGGAAAGATAGTCTCTATATTGCATATACCAAAGGTAACTTGGGTAAGGAGAAGCGGTTATGATATAGTAGAATTCATGAGGCAAATAAGAGGGTGATTGTAGTCTTTGTATGCTGACAAATATTTTAGAGTCAGCGGGCGAAGTAGGCCATGGTATCTACAAATTTATTGGTATAACGTGGGGTGGTTTGAAGTGCATAACAAATGAAGGTGGTCAAAATTATGTAAATATGAGGCTTATACTTTTGAATTATCTCATTACGGAACTAGTATATACCATTGACTTGGTTTATGACCAACTAAGAATCACTGAAGATGTTTATTGATTTAACATCTAAGGCATAAGCATCCTGGAGACCCAATACAAGTGATTCGTATTCAGCAATATTGTTTGTACAATCAAAATAAAGTTTGAAAGACAAAGGCATAGGTTCACCATCAATTGGAATGAGGATAACACCAGCCCCACCCCCATGCTAACACTTGGAGCCATCGAAGAAGAGTGTCATTTGATAAGCAAGTTCATCTAGGGAAATGGTAGCAATAGACTCATCTAGAAAGTCAAAGTTAGAGGGTTGATTCTCGGAAAAATGTGCATCAGCTAATTGTTCAGCTATAGCTTGGCCCTTTATGGAATTTTGATGGATGAATTCAAGGTCATGGTTGGCTAGAAGCAAAATCCAATGTGTGACACATTGATTTTGATAAGGTTTGGCATACATATAGTGTAATGGGTCAATATTAGTAATGAAAAAGGTTTTGTGGTTGAGTAGGTAATGGCAGAGTTTGGTGGCGATGAAAACTAAGGCTAGGCAAATTTTTTTGGCATGGGTATATCTAGTTTCATAGTCAATAAGGGTACAAATTATGTAATAAACCACTTACTCTCAGTGTTGGTCATCACGATGAGCAAGCATGGCACCTAGAGAATGGTCAGTGGTGGAAATATATAGGTAGAATGGCTGGTCATCCTTAGGAGGAATGAGAACTAGTGGTTGAAGTAGGTATTGTTTAAAGGATTTGAAGGTTTTATGGCATTCATCATCCCATTTGAAAGAAAACATATTTCTTGAGAAGATAATGGAATGGTTGACAGTGGTTAGAAAGCTATGAGATAAAATGATGAATTTATTACAACTTTCCTTGTAGGCGGTGAAAATGATTGAGATTAGTGGGTGGTGGAATTTTAAAAATAGCCTTGAATTTAGTAGGATCAATTTTTATGCCATGCAAAGAAACGATGAAACCTAGGAGTTTTCCAAAAAGAGCCACAAAGATGCACTTTTTTGGTTGAAGACAAACACAATATTTGATGAGGTGGTCAAAGATGACTTTAAGAATGGGCAGGTTTTTCAGTTCGATGCTTGGATTTTGCAAGCAGATCATCTACGTAATCCTCCAATATGTGATGCATGATGTCATGGAAGATGTAATTCATGGCTCGCTGATATGTTGCACTAGTGTTTTTTAGGCTGAAAGGCATGACTCGATAGCAGAAATTCCCCCAAGGGGTGATGAAGATAGTCTTGTGTTGATCCTCTGGGGATAGTATATTTTTATTATAGCCCAAGAAATTGTCCATGAGTGATAAAATTTCATGGCTAGTAGTGAGATAAACTAGTTGGTCAATGCCTGGTAAGGGGAAATCATCTTTGGGATAGGTGAGGTTGAGGTCACAAAAATCCATGAAAATGTGGAGTCCCCTTGTCAATTTCATGATAGGAATGATGTTAGAAATCCATTGGGGATAATCAATGGGTAGAATGAAGGAAACCAAGGATGCTCTTTTTCCATAGCTTTTGTTTGATGGGTTTGACATCAGGAATGGTTACGATATTGTGAACCACAATTTTTGGGTCAATACCAGGCATATCACATAGGACCAGACAAATGAATTTCTATGGTTCCAGAGGAAAGAGGTGAAGACTTATTATTCAGTAACATCTAAGGATTGGCCGATCTTTAGAATGTGTGGGTCATCCTGAGTATTAATGTTGATTTCGATAGTCGATTCATTCAACATGTTCTACATCTCAGAGGGTAATGACTGATGAATATAAGAGTATTCTACACCAAGGTAGGTGAGGATGGACTCATCATCATGAAATTAAAAAATTTTAATTGAAGGTGTATCATCATTAATCATGTCAGGATACAGGAATGGGAGAGAAGAGGGAGCCTCTCCATCACATTGATAGGTCAATGGTCCCAGAGAAATGGTGTTTATGAAAAAAAAGTTAGGAGGTATAGATTTAGGATCTATGGACTCCGTGGGTGAAGATGGTAATGTGGGTGAATGAGAGGGGGAATATTTCTCATCCTGTATAAGGTCGATGTGAACCTTCTTAGTGGGTGGAGCATCAAAACCAATGCCACTACGGTCATTGTGTTTATGAGAGGTATAGGAGATGAAAGTGTGGTGGCCTTGTTCATAAAACTGAAGCCAAATCCCTTTTCCACATGCACCGGTGGAGGAAATTGTGAGAGAAATGGAAGTTAGTGAGTGATTGTAGGTCAGATGAAAATGGCTAGGTTTGGGATGGAGGTTTGGGTTTATAAGTGGCCATATCAAGTCCCCTATATGTTAGGTTGGTGTGAAGGTGGGGAGGGCCATAAGGGAAAACATCACCAATGTGAATTTCATAACTTGGGTGTTGACACAGATTCCCGTACTCTTGTTGGGTGAGGAAGGTATCGATATTATATAGGTGGTATGCCCCCAGAGTGAGGCATTGAAAAACACCTACTAAGGGATCAGTAGTTGGTATGTGGGTAGTGGGTATGGATGGTTTGCTAGATGAAGGGGCACCAGTGGTAGAGACTACACCTGCAGTAGGGATAACAAGGTTAGATGCAATAGAATTAGTGGCAATTTTGATGGATGGGCTCATGGGTGTGTTGGTATGAAAATCTTCCAGTTAGGCAGGTCGTGGGGAAACAAGCCAACAGTGTGTAAGGCAAAGCCCCTCTTCGAGACAACAAAGTGAAATTGGTTTATTGCTAATCTATTAAGTAGGAATCTGTGCAAATATACACTATTCTACATTTAGGGGGTTTGGGATCTCATCCCATTAGAGGTAGTTCTGACTACAAACAGAAATGTAGGAAAGAAGGAACAAAGGAGGGTAGATCTAAAGGAAGAAAAAAAATGAATTCCAGGACGAAAAGGTTAGAAGTTCTATGCTTTGGGTAGGTAGTAAAAAGATCCAAACTCACTTGCATAAAAAAATTAAAGCAATACTGATGAACATAGGACAATAGTAGGAATGAATCCAACAGAGTAAAAACATAGATCTAACTTAAGAAATATCTGATGCAAATAACACACATATTAAGGACAAATTCTGAACATACATATTAATATTTCTTCTGTTACAAGAAAACACAAAGTCTTTCTTCTTTCACTTCTTTTTTCATACAACAAATGTCCACCTTGAATACAAAAAGTATTCAAGAATTTATAGAAGGAGAGGAGGAAATAAGACAAAAGAAAACCAACAACTACTTACAAAATATCTTACAAGATATTTACCAAATATCTAAAAAGTCAAAAGTTGACTTTGGGCAAGTTTTTGGATGATAACATCCCATGGTGCAACACGGATGAGGTCATCATAAATGCCAACAAGCTTTTTAAATATTTTACAAAAATGATAAATGCAAACACCAGATGAAAAACTACTCCTCATCATCCCTTTGTTCAAACTTGGTGTCTTGCTTTTTATCAGGATAGTCGTTGTGACATTGCGCTCGATATTCCATAAACTTGCTGATCATCATTATAAGTTGATCATGATCTGGACCTTTAAAATGGTTGTCAATGGCTTCGCAAGTTTCTTTCTCATTCTTAATCTTGTCAGGTACCTCAAATAATTTTTCGCATGCATCGATCAAAAATCCAATGAAGTCATGGCAAGCCAATAGGTTATTGATTGACTCTCAGTCGAAAGTGACCTCTAGTGCCAAACCTTTAGTGACTATAGCCTTGAGGCATGCTGAAATGTATCATCTTCTTCTATCAAGTTATACGAATCACCGAGCATTTTCTGGAGCCATTTTTGTAACCGTTTTCTCCATGTTATATCATGTGTCTAGGGATTCATCTTTGATTTTATCTATTCTCTCCAGGATATATTCCATTTGATCAAATCAGTAATCTAAAGCAACGAGAGCTTTGTTATGTGCACGCGGGGTGATAGATAACATGCCGACATTCAATAGGTCACCAATTAAGCAGTCAACCATGGTTTGGAACGTTTAATGCTGTAACCTGGTGTTATCTAACTCTTCGGAAAGGGAACCTGCTACTACTTGTAGCTTTTTATTTGCTTGGGTTATATCCTGATAGAGCACTGTGAATTTCCCAATAATTTCTTGACCTTCTCTGAGGATCTTCTCGATCCAAAATGATACTGCTATGCCTTGTTCACCAATCTTAACATATTCATTTATTTTCTCCTAACAGGGAACTTCAATGGGCTCAATGGCAGTTACTAGGAGGAGTGTTGCCCATTTTCTGTAATGCTTGTAGGACATGTTTCATTTTGTTCCTTGAGTATTCTTTTATCATCTTTTGCTTCTTAGAGTTTTTTGTAGAGAGCATCCTCAGTAGAAAATGGGCTTCCCCTTGTAAGCTTTCAGGATGAGGTCCCCATTGTGACTTGATTCACTGTGAAGTCTTTGGGAGACAGATCCTCCTTTTTCTCTTGGTGGGATCTAGGTAAAGCAATCTGCATGACTATCTCCCTCAAAGTGCTTTTTGAGAAGCGAGTTATTGATTTCTACTTCTTGGGTCCCTTCTTCGGAGTGACGAAGAAGTCTGGGGGTGTGATGGGAACCTTTCCTTTTATGTTGACGTCAGGTGGTCGAGAAATCCAACCATAGGACTTATGGGAGTGGAGAGTAGAGGAAATAGAAGATGAAACAGAGAGTGAGAGGAGGGAGAAAATACAGTGAACTTATGGAAGTATGTCAAAACACTTGGTGGGTGGTATTGACAAGGAGTCCAATGTACTGCTACTTGTGGGGCCTGGAGTTACTAACGGGGAGGATAAGGAAGTTGAAATAGAAGGGATCTGTAATTGGATGGAGGGAACACTGGGTTATAGATCCAGAAGAGAGGAGAACATAGAAGAGGTGGGAGATGGAAGGGCGGAAGGGAGAGGAGAAGACACATCCATAGGAATAGATGCTTTAATGACAGGAGGAGGAGAAGAAAATGGAAGAAGGAACGTTGGGTACCTCTGCAGTTTTAGTTGTGATAACATCCTGGGTGGATGTATTCATTGAAAACCTCTGTTGTTTCTTCTTTAAATGTAGACACCAGGTTGACTACTTACTTCTTAGAAGTAGAAGGAAGGCCTTCAGGAGTTTTCTTCTTGTCTGCTTAATTCACCCTCCTTGTCTTTTCCTTTCCCTTACGACACGTGAACCGGTCTCGGAAGTGCTCTACCTAAAGGAGAAGTAGTGAAATCAAATCTGAGGTAGGTGAGACCATTTTTTTTGCACCAATTTTTGGTGCGCTACAATGTGGACTTAGCCATTTCCTAAATGGTTTTCAGCACTTTGGATTTGTCAATCTCCATGAATGGCCAATTATCCCCATTTATGTCAAGGTAAACCTGATCAATTTCTTGATCAGTCTCTTGGAATTCCTTTGGGACGATGGCTTATTCCATACTAGATGATCTGCTCTAGAGCTATTCGGGAGTGATCATTTTTCCTCATGTCTATCTCATGTGTGTAGGTCGATCCAAATTTCCTTGATCTTGGGAATATGGATGGGATCAATTTTTTACCTTTGGGAGGGCAACTATGGTGGTCGAAGGTCAGACCTTGCTAGGAAGTTGTGTTTCAATTTCAGTAGCTATAGCTCAGCATACATCTCCCATGCTTTGGCTAAGTGTATGGCAGGTGTATCAGCCAACTGTAAGGGGGAATGGAGTTCCTCCTTTCTTTCTCTTTCATGCACTTCTCATGGTAAGTGATTAGCTACCTTGACAATTCTGGAAGGATCATCTTTGGCCCTACAAACCTCAGCAGCTTCGTTAGTTCTCCCTTGAAATTCAAATGTCTGAGGTATGTGAATCTTGGGAATTATGTGAAACAATGCTCCACATTTCTTCGTAGTAGCAATCACACTCGATGCTAGTCCGACCGATGTCTCATGTTTGGCCTGAATAAACAGATTGCCTCATAGAAGAATACATCATTAGCTTTAGAGAACTTGGAGATGCTGGCCCCAAGCTTTAGCTTTGGGTAGAAATCGTATATCTTGACTTGGGGCCATACCGCATTTCGAGCTAACCCTGCGAATTCCCTTGCTGATTTCCGCATCCGCGTATAGAACGTAGAAATTTATGTAGAACTTTCCAGATTGTTAGAACTTGTTGAAGTCTACTAGGAGATGGTGTCACTGATGATCTTGCCCCAGCTGAAGCACTAATTAGGCGCTTTCTTGCTCATGTTCTCTAGATACCTCAACATCCACTTATGGAAATAATGGGCATTCAAGGATCCCGAATACTCTATTTAACAAGGGTGATTATATCACTCAAATATTCATTTAAGTCACTACTAGTGGATGGTTTGTGGCCATATGCTCACCGAGCTTATTGTTCTTTATATAAATCTCGTTCATCATCTGCATGCATTTATCCTCATTATCGTTGCAGGCCTTCTTGCATTCTTTGATACTTATATCTACATATTGCCTATGATGAGGAATGCCCAAGATCAATTCAAAGTGACGAGCTGTGAGGTATATAATATGTCTTGATTTTCTTTGTCTTCAACACATCTAGTGTCTTTGTTATAACAGCGGGAAACCAACATGATGAACTCATTATTTATGGAACTTACTGAAAGACCAGCTGCAAAGTGCAATCCACTGCCTACCAATTTGTTCGTCCACAGGTTACTGCTTACTTGAGTGGTCCTTTCCTAGAAGTAATCCATGTCAATATGACCTAGCTTCAGAGTCTCTGATGTCAAGACTGCACTCTACATATGAGTTAGGCATTGACCGACTCTGATATTTATACTTCATTTATTTTTTTGACTGCTTAGCTTTAGCTTTAGCTTTAGTTTGTTTGTTTCTTGATGAAGACATGTGTGAGCTCAAGGATGGATGTTGTTTATTCCATAAGAGGAATCAATAAGGTCCAACTTACAAAATATCCATGTCAGCCATCATTTTATTCATAAGAAAAGCTTGCAGAATGAAGAATGAGAAATTCTAAGCCTTAGGGTGCAAGGCACAAGTTTACATCAGGCTGTAGGGGCTTAAAATTGTTAGGTGCACTTTCTGGGGGTTTCAACATACAAATTTTTGTGCCAAGTAATAAGGGGCGCAGTCAAGAAAGTGTGACACATAAAGAAAATTGTGCTCTGTGTTGACCTTGAGAAAGAGTTGCGCCAAGTTGGAAAGGGTTTTAATTTGGAGAGGTGTTGCATGAAAAGTTTCAGCACCAAGGATAAATCTGTGGGGGGCAGGGATGTACAACATACAACATGTTATGTTGATCTTAAGGAAGGTGCATCTGTGCCTTAGGAAAAATATTCTTTGGCTTGACGTAGAAAATTTTTTGTGTTGCATGTGTTTAAAGTGTGCCAAAGCACAACTTTTGAAATATGTTGCAAGGAAAATTAGTGCACCAAGGGAAAAAGTGTAGTGGTGTGAATTTTGCATCACACAACTTCTTATGTTGATGTTAAGTGCAAGTGGCATCTATGCACCTTACAAAAACTGCTAAGTGTTCTTTTTAACTGGGCGCAGAAAAAGGTTGTGTTATATTGGCGGAACTTTGGGAGGTGCTAACATGAAAAAAACATCCAGTGCCAGAGGGTTTCACCAATTTGACAATTTTGGCAACTTTTCCTTGAATTTCTCTTCCTCTCTCTTTTGGATTTTTTAGATGGAAAAGACAGATTTTGTTTGGAAAGGAAGTAGGCAGGGGAAAGATGGGTTTTTTTGGTTTCTTCAGAGGCAGGGGTCTTCTAAATTTGTAAATCTAGAAGGAGAGGCACAATGACTTTAGTTGGTTTGATAATTTTGTGTTGGGTGTGTTTCTTTATACTCTTATCTCTTACACCAACCTTAATACCTAATACAAATAAGATAAAAACAACAACTAGGAGAGGAGCCACTTACCAAAATTTGTAAAAGACGAAGAACGACGTGGGGGTCCACAAGCTCGAAAAAATGACACATGAGGGTGACAAGGATGGCTGACAGGCATAAAGAAAAAACTTTTCACAATTTTCAATTCGTTAAAATGACAGGTGTCGGGTGCATATTTATATAAAAATTTGCATTTATTACCTCACCAACCACCTTTGGTGCACTTTTGGGAGTATCAACACGAGGAAAAGTGCACCTTAGCACAACCTGACTGAAGTTGACACCACATTTTTAGTGCCTTAGCACATCATTTTCATGATGTTGACACAATATTTTCCAGTGCCAAAGGACCAAAGAGGTGCAACTTTGAGTGATGTTGACATAACAATGAATGTGCCGAAGGATTAAGAAGGGGGCGTAGATTTTGGTGTGTTAACACTCCGAAACATTGAGCCCAATGCAAAAAAGGGGCACAAATTTAGTGATGTTCAACATGAAGATGGGTGCGCCAAAGGATTAGAAAACAAAGTGACTAAGTCTTTACAACATCCTGATTTTTTGAAAGGAAGTTTTTGGGCTTCTTCAAACGTTGTCAAACTCCCTTTGGGGACTAAAACGGAATTTTTGGTATGGTTATCTTGTAAATTGCCCTTGTCAATTTCATAGGAAAATAGGGTGAAGGTGAAGTAGTTGTTGTGGCAGATGCCTTGACGTACATCATTGGGTTGATATAGCATGTTACAGGTCTTGAAAGGTGAGGGGTCGACATGGATGGTGTAATGTCCCTCGTGTTCAAATTTGAGGCATAAATGTAACGTCAAAGGAACACAACCCATAACATGGATCCAAGGTCGGCCAAGCAATAAGTTGTACTGGAACTCCCATTTTAGGACATAGAAAAGTTTTGGGATGGTACATGGACCTACACGGACATGTAGAACAATGGTACCTAGGGTAGAGGTCATGGCATCATTGAAGGAGTGCAACATAATAGGGTTACCATGGATGTAATTGGTAGGGATTTGCATTTGGTCATAGGAATGGGAGGATATGATGTTGCTACTAGCACCACCATTGATCATAACACATCGTATATGTATATTATCGATGAAGATGGAGATGAAAAGAGTGGGGTTAGGGTCATCAAACTAGAATGGAGAGATATCTTCATTGAAAAAGCTGAGGGCGGCCATGTGGCAAGTGGGTGGAGGTGTACAGGAAGGAAAAGACCTAGTGAGAAAGGCTACGTGGTGAGGGATAATGATGGAGGCCACAGGTGTGGGGTCATTTGGTAAAAATTTGATAAATTGAAGGACCTCCATGAGGGCTTGACGATCTGACTCTGAGGTTTGGATGAGGTCATATAAAGACATTTTGAGGGGGATTGGTGTAGTTTTTTTAACATTTTGCAATGTGTGACCCCGTTAGAAATGGGATATGCAGGACCTCAAATGATGACTTTGGGTATGGGTTTGGATGGTATATTGGGTACAGGGTTGGTTGATGGGACCCTTGCTTTCTTGATCCTTTTTCTTTCTTAGCACGGGTGGCAATGTTGATCATGTAAATTTGAGGGGAGGGGGTAAATGGATAAGGTGTAGGATGAGTGGTATAATGGAATGACGAGAAGAAACCTACCGAGGGAGAAAACCCTTGTGAAGTGAGCTAGGCACAACAACATTTTGGTGGTGGTTTGGCCAATTCTCTTAGGTGAACCATGCTGATTTTGAACCTCAGGGATGGATCCAAGAGTTTTGGGGGTGGAGATCTTGGTCACTAATTAGGTGATGGGAGAGGATATGTGGAAATTGGTGAAGGTGAAATGGGGTCCTCATCAAGAAGATCATCATCATCAAAGTTTTCTTCAGAAGGACACAATTGGAAAAGAGTGGATTTTTAGAGCCTTACATTTATCTACACCATGTCCTGACACATGATGGTAGGCATAAATTTTGGTTTCGTCAAACCCTTTTGGTTTGGGTTTGAGTGCATCATAAGGTCGAAGGGGAGGTAATGTGATGAAGAAAGTTTCAAGGAGATTGGTTAATATTTTGGCATAGTATCCCGCTAGTGGATCACAATGGGAGGTGAATGTGGGTTTGGGTGCAGGTATGGCTGATTGCGGAGGAAGAGGATTTATAATATGGGGAGTAAGTTGGGATACTAGTTTGGTATGTGGTGTTTCTTAGGTGTTGGTCCTATCTGCTTGGGTAGGGGCATGGTAGATGAACTAGAAATGGAAGGTTTGGTTGGTTTAACTACCTTATTGGAAGGGAGAGTATTTTTAGCTTTAGGTTGCATCTTTTTGGGAAAATGAGATACAAAAGTATGAGATGTGGAGGGAATAGTAGATGGTGGAAGAGGATGGGTTACCCATGGGGTTAACCAAGGTGTTGTGGAGGTAGGTGGTGCAGGTTGGGTAGGAGGCGTGAGTGAAAGAGAAGGAAGTGTCATGGGTAGTGATGAAGTTATTGAAGGTATTGGAGGTATGGGTGGTAAGAAGGTTACAAGTGAGGGCGAAGGTTGTGTGGGTTGCTTTGGTATTTTAGAGGTCTACGATGGAGAAATGGGTTATTGCATTCTTGGTTTACTAGTTGATGGGGGTTTCTTAGATAGGGTCGAGGGGTGACGTCCTAGGATGGACAGAAGGGGTGAAGGTGATAAGGGTGTGGTAGGGGAGATTGGGGTATGAGATTTAGGGGATTGGATCCTCATTTTAGGGTCTATTTTAAGTTTGGTATTAGTTTTGGAAGATGTAGCTAAATCTAATTTGACGGGTTGGTGAGAAAGGCTAGATGTTGGTATGATCCCTATTATCCAAAATAAGCCCATTGCTTATTTTTTGGCTAACTCCCTTCATTCCTTCCTTCCTTATGTCTCAGTCAGAATTTTTTATTTTTAGGCACTCAAAATGTTCTAGAAATGGTTTCATTGGATAGAGCACCTTCTCATACTTTCTAGAATGGTAAAGTTTTCCTTCTAAATCCTTGTATTTTTCAAGTTATGGCTCGGCAGAGTTTTGGAGGGAAATTTTCCCATGGGAGGCCCACCAAACAATCAGAAGGTTCCACGTCAGTAGAGGAATGGTGGGGGTGGAGGAAACTTAGAAAATTTTCATCGAAGTATTGGTAGGGTGCAAAATGAAATTTTTTGGCCCGAAGGCCTGCCAGCAAATGGGAAGAGGCCACGTGTCCTCAGGCCCATCAGAGTTCGGATCGATGGAGAGAAATTTAAAATTTTTCCAAGGTTGGCGCAATGGGGAATATTTGGAGTGAAATCCTGCCAATTGAATCATAGTCTGCCACGTGTCTTTAGGGTGTCGGATGGCAGAGGCATGGAAGAAAATTTTCCTTTTTTCCAAAATAGGGAAAATAATGGAATGAAAGCTCACCCATGTCAGCCTGTGCGAATTAGTAACTGCCACGTGTCCATGTGGTTGGAAAAAAACCTTAAGAGAGGCCCGCAGAGGAGAAAGAGCTTGTTTAGGCCTGCCAGCCAATGGCAAAGCACCATGTGTCCCATTTGGGGAAATAGTCAGAGTCAAAGGAAAAATTCGAAGCATGACCCTAAGGGCCAATAAGAACATGCCACGTGTCCTCGAAGCATTGGCCTGGCAAAATTTTTGGAAAAATTTCCAAAGACCAAAAAGGTTAAAAAGGGGAAGGCCTGTGAAAATGTTGGCATCAAACTTTGGGCCTGAGTGAAATTTTCAAATTTTTGGCCCGCCAGTTCAAATTTGCCCGTTTTTCCCTAAATCTTCAGAAGGGCATAACTTTTGATCTAGAGCTCAGATTTTCATGTTCTTGGTGTCATTGGAAAGTTGGTGAAATTCTCTACATGATGGAGGGATAAATTTTATGTTTTGGTGGGGTTTATAGAGATAAAATCAAAAAACACCTCTGGCACAGGAAGGAGAATAGAACTAATGTTTCAACCACTATTTTTAATCAAAGTATGGCTCTAGCATTCTCTCCCAACATGGTAAAAAAACATTAGGAAAATGAACTTTTGAGGGTGCCCATGCTATTTTAATAGCATTTGGTTGGTGGTTGAAACATCCTTTCACGTTTTCCCATGTTTCTCTTTCCTGAGCTCGAATTTTCACCATTAAAAGCTAGCTTTGGTTCATTTGTAAAGGGTTGGACATTTTTATGTTTTACAGACTCCCTTCTTCACCCTGGCAAGTGGATTTGTGGAATATCAGACCTCTTTCAGAACTAAAACATGCTTTCTACCTCTCTACCATTGTAATGCATGTATTTTTGATATTGGAAATGACAATGCAAGCTCTGTGAATGAGTTTCAGTCCTCTTCTTGTGTTGTTTTCTTCATTTTTGATCTTTCATTACATTTTATCAGTTTGTGCATGATATTTGTTGCATTTCTGTGATCTGTGTCAATTTGCATAAGTAAATGTTCACCACTCCTTTGGTGTATCACCTTGTTAGTCTTAGTTTATTTCTTTTGCATCTTTCATCTTTGTCCCCTTGGAATTTAGAGTAGGATTTATAGTTTTAAACCTATAAAATTTGCAAGAATACATCTGATCAGAGGAGTTGAGGAACCAGGCTCTAATCTGGAGATTCTTTTCCCATTTTTTACAAGTCCCACACTTGGGGAAAAGATTCAATGTTGTGCAATCACACTTGAATGTCCAAAGGTCAAGCTAGAAATCTGATAGAACATCCAAGGGTGCTGTGAATATACACCAACAATTTTGGCATGCCCGGTGGGACCATAGAGGTCTTCAACTTCATTGCAGCAAAGTTGATGTGCATTTGTTGTTATTTTTTGCTTGAAAAGAGCCCTTATATGCACATATGACGACTCTAATGTGAGGAAAATCAACTAGTTTCAGTAGTCCAAATCTAAAGATTCATGAGAAGAATCAACAAAAGGTCAAGAGCCAAAGAGGAGGGATTTTCTGAATATCTGCAGCTATCTCCTGGAAGAAGGCACAAAGGAAGGAGGATTCTAAGGTCTCCATCTCCACCAAACAAAACTCTATCAACTCCCTCCGCCTTCTAGACCTTTCACTCTATCAACAAGGGTTCTCAAGCCAATCAGAATGACACAACCCAACCGTTTTGTCAACATCACTGACAGCAGCCCACTTTCTCTTACACAAAATCTAGTTCTATTTACAACATTGAAGAACATTCTATATTTCACTAGAGAAAATCACACCACTCTTTGTGATCATGTTAAAGACATTGCTAATGTTTGTGTAATCCATGAGATAGTTGAGATGCAAATTGATGTCAAATTGTTGGCATCTTCATTCAAAGGGAAAGCATTGCAATGGTTTAGAAGCCTTGGGGCTATTTCTATCTAAAATTGGAATCAATTGTGCATAGCTCTCCATGAGCAGTTTGGAGAAAATGGAGATAACTTGTCTCTATTGGAGTAACTGAAAACCATCAAGAGAGCTCCCAATGAGCAGCTGATAGACTTCAACTTTAGATTTCAAAGGACTTGGGATAGAATTCCAGTGGTAGTTAGGCCAATAGCTGAAGGTGATTTTCTATACTATCTCAAAGCTTTAGATTCTAATATTTCCATGTTAATTCAGTCCATGGGAGGTACAACTATATCTGCAGCTTATAGCATTGCCATTAGAGCTAAGAATTGTTTAATTCTATCTGGTAAACTAGCTCCTAGGCCTCCCATGCAATTATATCCAAACTTGGAAAGCCCAAGCACTAGTCAAGCACCTACTATATCTCATATCCCCACTCCTAGAAATCAAAGTTCAAATGAAACTTCTACTTAATTCTCTAGTGCTTCAAATGAACTTCAAGAAGTCATGAAACAATTGCAAAATTTAGGCAATGAGCTGGTTACACTCAAGAGGCAACAAGCCCAAAGTTTTATACCTTCTTATTAGTATCAAGCTCAGCCTAATAGGCAGCCATATCAACCTAGTAGACCACCCAATCCACCTAAAAATCAAAATCAAGTAAGGCCTCCTACCAATAGACCATTTCAGCCCTATAATCCCAATGTTGCATCTGCCTCTAAAGCCTTAGTGCCAGTACAAAATAACATAGCTCAAGAGTATGATTGGTGTTTCCCATGCAATGAACCTCATAAAAAATCTATGTGCTTCAATGGTGCCTTCAACCAAGCCTTTATGGTGACAACAACTGGTGTAGAGGGTGAGGTGATCCAAGAAACAAAACAACAACAAGGAACATCCTAGCAAAATGTAGCTCCGAATGAAACCACACTTGTGAACTGGAAAGCTGAAGATTTTTGTGGCATGAATCAAGAAATGTCTTAGAGTGTAGCAGCCAATACAACGTCAAAGAAAAGGAACATTAGTGAGGGGCAGTCATCAGCTCCAAGTGATCCAAAAACTTCCATCACTCCACAAAGTGTTAGCAAGAAAAATGCAGTTCCAAACATGCAAGGAAAGCCCAAGCCACCTTCTAGACCAACTCAAATGCCATCCATTTATGCCCATTTGCAAGAAAGGAATGTGCAAGCTAAGGGACAGTAGAGAGATGTTTCATCCCCATTTAGTATCATTGAGAAAATGTAGAAGACAAATGTGAACATATCAATGTGGGAATCATTATTCATCCCAGGCCAAAGGTATCTTCTACAAGCTTCCATGAAGGATTGGTCATCTTCAAATCAGAAAGTTCACATGCAAGAGAAAGTACTCACAAATGATGCTAAGCCTAAAGGGAATCATAGAGGACAACAAGGTATAGTTTTGAAGCCTGCTCCATTCTATGTTTCATTGATCATTGGAGATAAATTAATACACAATTGCATGATTGATTCTGGGGCAAGTAGTTCTGTAATGCCCAAATAAATAGCTAATCAGCTGGGCCTCAAATATGAAGTCATATCCAAAGGGGTAGTGCAACTGGATGGAATGGCAGTAACAATAGTTGGGGTGATTAAATATTTGAATATTACTTTGCATGCATGTCCCAATGTCAATGTTTTACAAGATGTCTCAGTGATAGATTTGCCACCACTCTTTGCCCTATGCTTGTCAAGGGACTTCATGACTAGAATTGGAGGCTACTTATATGATGATTGGTCACACATGTTGTTTAGAACAAGATATGGAACCAAGGCCACAAGCAGGTCTGAACCTATTACAAACTTCCACATTGAGCCTCATACTCCAAGCCCAATCAATGCCAACTGTTCAACATTTGATCAAGAGGATTATTGAAGCGTAGATGAAGCTGATACCAAGGTTGGAAGCATCTCAGATTTGAATCTCGAAGAATGGGAAAGCAAGGTACACACTTTTTATCCCTACCAAGAAATAGAAGAATTTGAACTAGGAGTTTATTTCATACATGAAGAAAATCATCATATTTCTAGTATCACCAAATCAGACCATAAAGATGACAATGAGGTATGTCAGCTATTATTTGATGGATCAAGAAATAGATAAGGTGCAGGAGGGGAAGCAATGCTTGTTTCACCTCAAGGAATTAAATATTATTCAGCTTTTAGATTCCAATTTGCATGTTCTAATAACACTACTGAATATGAAGCTTTGATACAAGGATTGCATTGGTCAATCAAGAGAGGTATCAAAAACTTACAAGTTGTTGGTGACAGTGAGTTGATTGTTAACTAGGTTAAATGGAAACATGCTACCAAAAATGACCTTGCTCAAATGTTATAAGCATAGGGTGTGGGACCTCATTCAATATTTTGAGGGCTTTGCCATCAATTCCATCCATAGGAAAGAAAACCAAGCTGATAATAGGCTTGCAGCAATCGGGGCAGCCTTTGATGTTGTTGAAAGTATCAAGAAAGATAAAGTATAGCCAGACATTCATGTGATTGTAAGGCCCTCAGTAACAGATAATAATGTGAGTTGGAAAGTGTTTTAAAATGATCAAAAAATCATCAATTTTTTGCAAGAAAAAGCTAAGTTGTTAGCCAAAAATAAAGAAAAATTAGAACAACAGTATGGTGATCATGTAGTACAGCTGAGAACCAAAAAATTACCAAGAGGAATTATCACTTTGGATTCCATTTTTAATCCTAATGATCAATTTAGGAAAGAGAAAGAAAACATCCAAGTCAAGGGAGAAGATTCAATGCCCATCTTGGTAGGAGAAGGGAAGTCACTTCAAATTGGTAAAGTTACAACCAAGCAAGAAAAGTATGAGTTTATGAAACTTTTTCAAGAGTTACTTGATGTATTTGATTGGAGTTTTGAAGATTTAAAAGGTTTCAATCCCAAGCTAGCTCAACACACTATTGAATTAGATCCAAGTGCTAAGCCCCTCAGGAAAAAACAAAGGCCAGTCAATCCACACATGGAGCATCTCATGAAAAAGGAATTAAATAAGTTAATAAAGGCAAGTATTATTTCCCATCAAGCATTCTATCTAGGTTACAAAATTGGTTCCAGTTAGAAAGAAGAGTGGAGAGATCAGATTGTGTGTAGACTTCAGAGATTTGAATAGAGCATTTCTCAAGGATCATTACCCACTTCCTTCTATGGAGTAGATTTTGCAAGTTGTTGCTGGCTGTGAGAGATTTTCATTGCTAGATGGTTATTTCGGGTACAATCAGATCATGGTCAAGGAGGAGGATTAGTTTAAGACAACCTTCACCACCAAATGGGGGACTTATACATATAGAAAAATGCCATTTGGGCTGTCCAATGTTGGAGATGCCTTCCAAAGGGCAATGGATATGGAATTCAAGGGATTAATCAACAAGATGGTGCTAATATATCTAGATGATATTACTATATTTTCTAAAAGTGCAGTAGATCATCTCTTTCATTTGAGGCAAGTGTTCCAAAGATGTAGAATATTTGGGGTATCCTTGAATCCTATAAAATGTATTTTTCTTGCTCATGAAGGAAAACTCCTTGGGCACATTGTTTCCAAGGAAGGATTATCAATTGATCCAGAGAGGGTTGAAGCCATAAAATCACTACCATTACCAAGTCATAAGAAATCCCTCCAAAGTTTCTTGGGAAGGATCAATTTTGTTCAAAGGTTTGTCCTAGATTTTGTAGCCCTTGTCAAGTTAATAGCCATGATGTTGAAGAAAAGCATGGCTTTCAAATGGACAGGAGAAGGTAAGGCTAGTTTTGAGGCAATCAAAGAGGCTATCTCACAATCTCCAACCCTCATTAACCCATATTTCTCTAAGGATTTTATCCTTTATGCATTTGGAGGTGATGATACAATCTCTACAATTTTAGTACAACAAAACAAAGAAAATTTAGAGTAGCCAATTGCTTTCTTTATCCAAAGCCTGGAGGACTATGAGGTGATATATTCTTTCATTGAGAAGCATTTTATTGCAGTGATTAGGAGCTTGAAGAAATTTAAGCATCTAGTTTCAAACAACAAGGTTAAATTGCTGGTTTCTCATGTGGGAGTTAAAGACTTCCTCCTCAACAAAGATTTAAATGAAAAATGTGTAGGATGGATTACTCGTGTCATGGAGTATGACATTGAGATCAAAGTCACCAAGCTAGTACAAGGAAAAGGATTATGTGAAGGATGGTCTTAAGTAAATCAATGGAAGCATGCAATGAAAAGGATGTTGTTTTGGTGCTGCAAAACAACCAAGAACAAGGAAATGTTCAAGAAGAGAATGATGGTGTCTTCACTCCTTGTTGGACCCAAGACATAATACACTTTCTACACATAGGTCTATGCCCTCCAGAGATGAACAAAACAAAGAGGAAGCACTTCAGATTGTAGGCTATCCCATATGCACTTGTTGATGGTGTTTTGTTCAAGAAGGATGCAAATGGAGTGTTGCTGAGATGCATTGGAACAAACCAAATTAACAGAATGCTAGAAGAGTTCCATAGTGGAATAGTTAGGGGTCATTTTTCTCCTAGAGTGATAGCCCTCAAGATCATGACGGCTAGCTATTATTGGCCCAAGGTATTTAGTGATTGTTATGCATGGATCAAGAGGTGAAAAAGTTGTGCATTCTTCACAAGAAAAGAAAGATTAGCAGCCCTTCCATTGCACCCAATCTCAGTTGACCAGCCATTCATGCAATTGGGTTTTAACTTTATTGGAGTCATTAACTCAAACTCAAGCCAAGGGCACAAGTGGATTCTAACAGCCACTGATTACTTCACCAAATGGACTGAGGTAGTGGTACTTAGAGAAGTAAATGAATCTAGCATTCTAGACTTCTATGAGGGGATAGTAATCAGATTTGGTGTACCTACCACTATAATATTAGATAATGCCTTGGCATTCATAGGATCAAAGGTGACTGAATAGGCTATCAAAAATGGGATTTATCTTATAACTTCATCAAATTACTACCCTTAAGGTAATGGTCAAGCTGAGTCTACAAACAAGAACTTGTTAAGGATCATCAAGAGGAATCTTGATGAAAATGAGAGGACTTGACATACTAAATTGAAATCAGCCTTGTGGGCTGACAGGATAACTCTGAAGAGATCCACAGGTAATTCTCCATTCAATCTTGTTTATGGAAGAGAGGAAATTTTGTCCATGTCACTTGAGTTACCAACGTTGGAACTCATGAAGCAATTAGAATCGCTGGAGTTTGAACCCATGAAAGTTAGATATGTAGAATTGATGGAACTTCAAGAGATCAAAGAGCATGCAGCCCAAACAATGGAGAAGGATCAAGCCTTGACGAAGAAGGCTTTTGATAGGAAAGCTAAGGCTATAACCTTCCAAGTTGGAGATCTAGTGTTGAAATGGGATGAAGACCGAGCAAATCTAGGAAGGCATTCAAAGTTTGATGCCATTTGGAGTGGCCCCTACATGATCACAAAGTGTAAGAACAACAATGCCTTCTAATTGTCTACATTGGATGGTGAAGAACTGTAGATTCCAGTTAATGGAATCCATCTAAAGCATTGCTACTAGTGGGAAACTCTCTACCTTGTACATATTATCTTATATTTTCATTCCTACAAGTGCTTATGCACATTGTTTTGTTGTAGCTTTCCCTAAGTGCTTTGGCACAAGCTTGTTATCCCAAACATGTAGTTTTGTAGGCCATGTTCTAGATTAGGTGATGATTCTACTCACACAATATCCTCAGTTGGGGTACCAAGCAGAGAATTTTATGACTCCACGCCCAATGGATTGCTTTAGGTAATGGTAACTTTATCCAGTAGGCAGATGACCCCTCTGAGTCACCAAAATTGTTATCCAATATAAAATCCCCTTACTTATTTTCTGGCTAACTCCCTTCATTCCTTCCTTCCTTGTGTCTCAGTCATAATTTTTTATTTTTCATGCACTCAAAATGTTCTGGAAATGGTTTCATTAGATAGAGCATCTTCTCAGCTTTCCAGAATGGTAAAGTTTTCCTTCTAACTCCTTGTATTTTTTAAGCTATGGCTCGACAGAGTTTTGGAGGGAAATTTCCCCATGGGAGGCCTGCTAACCAATCAAAAGGTGCCACGTGGCAGTGGAATGGCGGGGGTGAAGGAAACTTAGTAACTTTTCATCAAAAATTGGTGGCGTGCACAATGAAATTTTTTTGCCCGAAGCCCCACTAGCCAATAGGAGGAGGCCACGTGTCCTCAAGCCCATCTGAGTTCAGCTCAGTGGAGAGAAATTTAAAAATTTTCCAAGGTTGGCGCAATGGGGAATTTTAGAGTGAAATCCCACCAACTAATCATAGTCTGCCACATGTCTTTGGGGTGTCAGGTGGTGGAGGCGTAGAAGAAAATTTTCCTTTTCACCAAAATAGGGAAAATAATGGAATGAAAGCCCACCCGAACCGGCCCGCACTAATCAAAATCTGCCACATGTCCATATGGTCAGAAAAAAACCTTAAGACAGGCCCACAAAGGAGAAAGAGCTTGTTTAGGCCCACGCCAATGGCAAAGTGCCACATGTCCCATTCAGGGAAATGGTCAGAGTCAAAGGAAAAATTTGGAAGCACACCCCCGAGGGCTAATTAGAACACACCAAATGTCCTCAGAGCATCGAGCTAGCAGAAATTTTTGGGGAATTTTTCCCAAAGTCAAAAAGAGGGAAAATTTTAAACTTTGCGCCTACCAAAATTCAATTTTGCCGTAGTTTTGCCCTAAATCTTTAGAAGGGCATAAATTTTGATCCAGAACTCAGATTTTCACGTTCTTGGTGTCATTGGAAAGCTAGTGAAATTATCTACATGATGGAGGGCTCAATTTTATGTTTTAGTGGGGTTTGGAGAGAGAAAATAAAAAACACCTCTGGCACGGGAAGGAGAATAAAATTGACGTTTCAACCACCATTTTTAATTAAGTATGGCTGCCATTCTCTCCCAGCATGGTCAAAAACATCGAGAAAAATAAATTTTGAGGGTTCCCATGCTATTTTAATGGCATTTGGCTAGTGGTTGATACATCCCTTCACGTTTTCCCGCATTTCTTCTTCCTGGCCTCGAATTTTCACCAGTAAAAGCTAGTTTTGACTCATTTGTAAAGGGTTGGACATTTTTTATGTTTTGCAAACTCCCTTCTTCACCCTAGGAAGTGGATTTGTGGAATATCAAACCTCTTTCAAAATTGCAACATGATTTCTACCTCTCTACCATTGTAATGCGTGTATTTTTGATATTGGAAATGACAATGTAAGCTCTGTGAATGAGTTTTAGTCCTCTTCTTGTGTTGTTTTCTTCATTTCTGATCTTTCATTACATTTTATCAGTTTGTGCATGATATTTTCTGCATTTCTATGATCTGTGTCAATTTGCAAAATTAAATTTTCACCACTCCTTTGGTGTTTTACCTTGTTAGTCTTAGTTTATTTCTTTTGCATATTTCATCTCTGTCCCCTTGGAATTTAGAGTAGGATTTATAGTTTTAAACCTCTGCAATTTGCAAGCATACATATGATCAGAGGAGTTGAGGAACTAGCCTCTAATCTGGAGATTCTTTTCCCATTTCTTATAAGTCCCACACTTGGGGAAAAGATTCAATGTTGTGCAATCACACTGGATGTCCAAATGTCAAACTAGAAATTTGATAGAACATCCAGGGGTGCTATGAATCTACACCAACAATCCCTAAGGTAGGTGTAGGTTTAGGTGAGGGTGATGATATAGGAGAGGGTAGGTGTTTGAGTGTAGGTGTATATTTGGCTATGGAAAAATGTGTGAGTTAGGCTAGGGGTGGTGTCATGGAAGGCATTACAATAGTCATTATTGTATTTGGTTTGGTTGCCCTAAGCACTCTTGGATAGATAGTGGAGGTATCAATAGGGGACAACTGCATTTGTGTTGAAACAGAAAGTAGGAGTCCCTAAAGGAAGGCTCTATTGACATAGTCTAGGTGATCATCCAAGCATGAGAATAGTAATGACTTAGGTGGGGTTTACGTGGATCAAGTGGAAATCCACATAAAATGTGTTTGAGATACATGTAAATGATTAGCCTCGGACTTTGTGGGTGAGAGAGCCAAATGTAGATCAGTAGGATCCTGAAGGTCTGATGATGAATGGTCATCTAAAAGTAGTCATACTTCTATAGTATCCTCCATGGGTAGAGGAGAGGATGGGTCAGCCGAAGTTGACTCTCCTTTTGTTGGTGTAGGCGGTGGACCTATATCTTCTATGAGTAGGAGAGGTGCCACTAACAACTTCTCATAATTTTGAGGGGTCAAAGGCAACGTGCTAATTATAGGCTCTTTCGCGGGAGAATGGGAATACGAAGGGGGTTCCTATGTGGGTAGAGGAGTAGAGGAAATAGATTCTAGTGTAGGTACGGGAGTGTGGGTTAAGATTTCATTTATGGAAGGAACATGAGGCAACTAGGAAGCAACTGGTGTGTGATTAAAAATAGTGTGAACCACACAGACATTGTCATCATAGTTTGAGGTATCACTATCTTGATTGGAAGATGGAGCATGATTAGGGAATGGTTTCTTGAATATATGTAGGTTTTGGTTAGTGGGTGTATTTGGGCTATCCAAGACTAGATATCTTTTGTCTAACATTTCTTGGACAATATTATTGAAGGTGATGTAGTTATTATCACTATGACCTTTGACACGATGATAGTTGAAAAAGTCATGTTCCTTATACCATGAGGGTATGGGTCGCTCAGGGTCAAAACTAGTATGTGGTTTTATAGGTGGTAGGGTAATGGCACCAGCCTTCACAATATTTTTCAATACATAAGAATAACATTATCCTATGAAAGTTTATTTTCATTGTTCCCATCTGATCTGGAAAGCTTAGACAAGAGAGAGATTAGAAGGGGGTTTAGCTGGGTTTGATTAATGAGGGGGATCAGATTTGAGAACTACATCATTAACAGACCCTTTGGGTTTTGAATAGTTGTTTTGGGGTTTTATAGATGAAGAAGCATCATTTGATTTGAATGCGATGTTCCTGTTATATAGTTGAATCTTCTTTTCTTCGATAGCTCAAATTTCTAATTTTTGTGCCATAGTGAATGCCTCGTAAAAAGTACAGAAGGTCTACACCTACAAGGTTGGTGAGATGTGTCTAGTGTAAGCCCAAGTAAAAAAATCTATGAGTTCAGTTTGAGGTAGTTGAAATGTGAGTTTCTTTATTAGGCTGAGCCAATGAGTGACAAAGTCAGTGATAGAATCATCGTCATACTGATGAGTGGAATAAATATTAGTCATCATAACCTTCTTGACAATAATAATTGAGAAGTGGTCTAGGAAATCCTAGGATAATTGATTAAATGAGTAGAAGGAATGTCTTTGTAGCCCACTGTACCAGTCTAATGCAGGTCCAGCTAAGGACATTGGGAAAGTCCTCAAAAGTAAAGTGTCATCATGGGTAATCAGGTAACACCCATGTTTAAAGGACCAAAAATGTTGTTGTGGATCCTCTTTACTATTGAAGTAGTTGAACTTTGGCATTTCCCAATGTACGGGTAGGGTCAAATAGGAATGGATTAGGTGCATAGGATCATTTGGCATGCTATAAAATGTGTGAGGAGTACCTTCACACTCAGATTCCCACAACACACACCTGTTAACCATATGAAATTTTCTCTTATTTAGGTTGCTGAAAATTAGAATCTTATCATGGATAACCAACCACCAAAACATATTAATCTTGGGGATTAACTCTTTAACCCAAACACTTCCCCAATTGAATTTTTTTGTTTCCCCTACCTTAGAAAAGGAGTTGTAGGAAGTTCTGATCGAGAAGACTCCATTTTCCTTCTTAGACCAGTAAATACTATCCTCTTCTAAGCTCTCCTTATTAACAATAATGCCTCTTAATTTGTTATTAATAGAAGAAATCTCAATGTTGTTAGAATCATCCAGAACAATGGTTTTTCATTTTCCTAGGGGATCATCAAAGTTGAAAAAATCTCTGACCTTGGTACCATACTTGGTCATAGAGTCTCTAAATACCGTAAGGTAAATGATCTTAAGAGGGAGGTCCCCTAACCATTATTCCTCCCAAAATTTGATCGTTCACCCATTGCTAACCATCCATTTGCTTTCGTCAGAGACTACATGTTTAGCCCAATTTATAGATTTTCATAAACAAGAAGAAGCATTAGAATATTAGATGCAAAAGAACCATTTGTTGGTAGACATATTTAGCCAATATTTACCTTTGATAATATAATTCCAAACACTATCTTCCTTGACCAGCCTCCAGCTCATTTTTGACAGCATTGATTTATTCATTTTGGTCCAATCTCTGATACCAAGACTTCCAAGTTTTTTGGGGGTGTAAACCTTTTCGCATGTTATTAGAGGAATTATATCTTTGGCTTCTAAGCCACTCCAAAGGATTTTTTTTCAATACTCTCAAACTTACTAGCAATCAAGGAGGGTAGCATGTAGATAGATATCGTATAAACAGGTGAAGTTTGAATCAAGCATTTGAGGAGGACATCCTTGCTAGCTTGAGATAACAGTGAACCTTTCCAGCCTTCAAGTTTCTTTAAAAACCTATCAATTAAGAAATTCCAATCAGCATTCTTAGGTTTTTCCATGCCAATAAGCATTCCTAGATAGTTAGTTGGGACGGTTTTAGACACACAACCAAGAATTCCAGCAATTTTATTACATCTTCTTTTTAGGGTGTTGATAAAGAAAATTGAGATTTTCCCATAATTAATCAGTTGATCTGATGCCTCCTCATAATCACCCATTAGTTATTTGAATTCCATAGCCTCTGAGATAGATGCTTCACCAACCAACATAGTGTCATCAACAAAATTCTGGTGAGTAACCCTATTACAGTTAATAGCAGGAGAAATACCTCTGATCCTACCATTCGAGGAAGCCTTATTTAGAGCTCTATTAAGGGTCTCGGCCATTATGATGAAAAGAAATGGAGAAATAGGATCACCTTGTCTTAATCCACACGTGTTGTCAAAAAATCCACAAGGGGTCCCATTAATCAGGACCAAGAAATTTTCTATGGAAATACATGAAAGAATCAGCATCTTAAAGTCTTCACCAAAGCCAAACCTAGTCAGAACCTTCAAAAGGAAGGGCCAAGAGACTCTATCATAGGATTTTTCCATATCAAGTTTAATAAACATGGCTTCCTTCTTATTCTACTTAACTAAATGAAAGGTCTCCTAAATAGTGACTATACCATCCTGGATTTGTCTTCCCATAACAAAGCCTCCCTGATACTCAGATATGATCGAAGGTAAGACAAGTTGAATTCTTAAAGCTAGGATTTTGGAGCACATATTGTAGACACAGTTACGTAGGCTTATAGGTCTAAATTTTCTCTTTTGTTGTCACCTCAAATGTTTCCCCTTTGAAAGAAGTAACCAAAGAAGTCTCATTTTTAACTAGATTGGGGTACCTATTTTCAGAATCATTTAGCTTAGAGAGTAGATCTATTTGAGTAGAGACAACTTCCTAAATAATGTTATGAATGTTGTTAAAAACCTGTTGGTTTTCTTTTCTTAGTGTTAAAACAACATTTTCACTTTCCAACAGATTTTCAAACGGATTAGAAAATGTTTCTATAGATTCATTTATTCTTCTTCTATCCATTAATTTTGACTAGATATTTTCCTTGGAAAATTCCTTAAGTAGATTATCCATATTATTTTAGGATAAAACTTTTTCATCTTGAATGTGGAGCTTAGCCTTCTGAATTTGGGGTTCTAAAAAATCTTTCTTTTGGGTCTTCTTATTCCTTACTTTAATGAATCCCTCTTCATCTAAAATATTGAGAGTTTGGGATTTGTCCACATTAGATCCATCTCCATTATTTTCTGTTATTTGAATACCTTTATTAGGATTAAAAATCTTGGGAGAGTTAGTAACCATATGAGAAATTTCCTTACCTTTATCCAATTCCTTGGTATGCTTCTCCCGATATGCCTTTGAGACAGTCAACTTGCATTGTTTCTTTATATTCACCTAGCCCTGGCATTTCTCACATCTTTGAGGGTAGTTTTCAAACTCTATTTTTTGTTCCCAACTTCCCATAGAGAGATTGATTTAGGTAGAGATGAACCCATCAAGGAGTAGATATAAAAAATTTCACTAACCGCTCTATATTTAGTAAGCGTGGTATTATCCACAGCAATAAAGGTACCAAGAGTGTTTGCAAATCCTTTAATAATATCCACATCCCATAGTTCCAAAGGTAAACATGGGAGTCTCACCCAGAAAATAAACTAATTAATATTCTCTCTATCAAGGTTGAATCTAGGAGTCCATTTCCTCAAAAAGAGGCCAAGTTTCCAAAGGAACCACACGCCATCATTGAGGATCCTCTGAGGTTCTTCAAATTTGTTGAAGCTAAACAGGAAGAAGCCATTTGGTAGGGTTGTGACATCCATATGCCCCTTGGGTTTCCATTTCAAGATAGACCAAGATCTAATGGAATCAATATTAGCCCTTCCCCATACCAGTTTACCTATCAAGGAATTCTACATTTTTCTCATATTCTGATCTATTATAATATCAAGGATATCTAATAACTTAAATGTTCCATCCTATTTAAGATGAGGAATGATTCCTAATCTTTTTTCCTTATCAAAGTTCAAAATAGTCACATAATATTTAGGGGACCCATTTTCCACATGACTCCCACACATAGATAAAGTCTCGCGTGTACCTTTCTCCCTCTAAGACCAATCCAAAGCATCTATCTTCTCTCTCGAAGGTATCTTCCTGCTATCAGTTTCCCACCTATCATTGTTCAGGCCCTCATCCTCCTTTCTCACCAACCTGTTCACCTTTCCCTCTGATCATAACATGACTTAGATAAAATGTTTTTTCATCGGAGGTCAGAATACTGATCTCAAAAAATTTAGATATAGTTCACTAATGAAATATAATTATCTAATTAAAATGTGTTATGTGAAAATTTTGAACCTGATAGTTAAAAATAATATAATTGACACATTGTAGTCAAAAAATCATGTACTTTAGGAATTATTTAGCCTAGTCTCATACTACTATTTAGAAGGTCCTCAAGTGAAGAAAGTACTAATTAATCACACCTTTTGGCCATCTTATTTTAACTTTTTATTTTGTCATTCTCACATATTTTCATATAAATGCCCACCAATTTCTTCATTGTCCTATCATTTTATCCTAAACCATGGTGCCCAAGCCTATACTGAGGTGCCCTGGGGTGCCAAGTCCTACCTATGGCACCTCGATCCTTGTTCTATCTTCCCACCACTTTTTGGGCTCTTTCTAGCCATTTTTCATCCTTATCTTTTTCATGTCATCCATGTCGGGGTTGATTACAAAATTAGATCAAGAGAACCCTATAAATATTAGCTAAGTGATTTCCTTCTATATCTTTGTATACGTAGGGTTTTATTTCATTTGATATAGTTATTTAAAATCATTACATATTGTCTCAATGTATTTTACAGCATTTAAGTCCTCCTATATTAGATTAACTATTGTTATACTTTCCCCTATTTTAGTTTAACTTTAGTTAATCTTTTTGGTGAACCCAATGTTTCTTCATAGCACCTTCTAGGGCACGATTGCATTTACATTTATCCATCATGATTATCTCCATCAATGATTATCTGCTTACTCATCTTGATTTATGTCATCATGTTCAACACCATTTTGCTATTACAAATGTTTTTGTTGACATGCATCTAGATTCCATGTATAAAACATTTTCTGATGCATTATCACAACATATAACATTCAAGGCCAATCCTTCCACTGACATTCATCCTTTTAACAATGACCTACACCCCATATTATGTGTCACATTTACAATGTTGGTGTCAAACACACTCTAATTGAGAATGGTTATGAGATTAATTTGTGCCCCATGTCATTCCTTCAAGATTTAGGTATGTCTTCCCATGACATTAGTCCTTCTTCCATTTCACTGAGTGCTTACGATGGTTCCATTGGGCCATGTCTTAGTCATGTTACCTTGCCCATTACTGTTGGTCCCAAAACTCTCCCTACAGTTTTCTTTGTTATAGATTTTCTTGTCTCATACAATTATTTGTTGGGTAGGCCATGGCTCCATGCCATCCAAGTTGTTTCTTTTATGATCCATCATTGTGTTAAGTTCTTACATGAATGCATTGAGTATACAATATTTCAGGTCTAAAAACGACCCATTCCAATATTGTGTCCATGACCTTAATACTAGTCTTCCTATCCCTCGCATTAATACTATAGATGAGACTCAACCTATGGATGACCCACCTCATTTACCACCACTTGAGGGAGGAGATATTTTCTTGTTATATGTTTTCCCTTCTCCACCACCTCCTACTAAAGTTATTATTCCATATCAGTTGCATTTTCCTCCCATGGACATTGTTTTCCCATCTTCATCTTAAAACATATTAAAATATATAATATTATAATAAAATAAAATAAAAAAATTATATAAATGAATACGCACATTTATTTTTTTATTTTTATCAAAATTGATCTCAAAAAATTTAGATGTAGTGCACTAATGAAACCCCCTATAATTCTCCAATTAAATTGTGTCATGTGGCAAGTTTGAACCTGATAGTTCCAAAAAACAATATAATTGACACATTTTTTACAAAAATTATACATGAATAAATGTTTATCAAATATTTTATACCCATATGAATCCATGATATTATTATATAAATAGTACCTACTAAAACGATGACACGTCACATGAAAATTTTCAAATATCAAAAGGTCCTTTTTTCTCGTTTAAATGAGGAAGAAATAATTGCAATCTTCTTAGCTTTCCTTGGAAATGATGAAAGATCAAAGACCAACATCCTCAAATGGGAGTAGCAGAATCCTACCCCCTTGAGCTGGGGCATCATCGAAATCTAAGCATATTCAAATGAGGCTCAAAATGCCTCATTTTTTTGTTCTAATGTTTCTTTTGAGTGTGTGTATGCAGGTGATGAAGATGAAATTATAGAAATGAAGAAAATTACTAGTAAAGAGGTTGAAGAAACTGAAAATGAAGACAAAAATGATGGTGAAGAATATTTGATAGTTGAGGAAGAGATTTTGTGGTCTAAAATCATTCAAGAATTTGAGATTTTAGATTTGTTTAAGGGTGGTGAAGAATACAAGAGATTAGAAGAAGAAATTGAGAATATATTACAAGCTAAAGAAGAATCCAAAAGTTATGAAGAAGACAATGATATCAGAGATAAGCAGTAGCAGCAGGTCCAAGAAGAGAACATGATGATTAAATATCTTATTTATGAAGACCAAATATGGTATGGGAATTAGTAAAATCATAGGCTTGAATAATTGAAGAGTAAGCAAGATGAAGGCAAAGAAAAGATCGTAGAGAAGATAAAGAAGCAAAGAAATTGTAAGAAGAGGAAGAAAATAAAGCTATGGAATAAAATTTTCCTACCTTTGGAGTATGATTCAGGAGCATCACTCCATGCATATAAATAATTCATGAAGGAATACATTATTTTCTTTGATAGGTGTGTTAGTTGAGGCCTAGGTGTTATTAGATGTCAATCAAGTATGATAGTTGGTGTTTGGCCTTTCAAAATTTAAATGGAGCATTTTCCCTCCATTTTAAAAAATTGAATATTTTTGGCCATATTTTTGGCTTGTTGCAATATTTCAAATCACTTTTGGAGCTTGTACAAATATGTACAAGGATGGAATATGGGCATGATAAAAGTGACTTAGGTCTTGTTAGGGGTCTAGAAAATCATAATGGGAGTTTAGAAGTCTAAAGGACTTGCCTTTTGGATAAGGAACTCAGTATAAGCCAAAGGTCTAATTCACATGACCAATGGGTCTAAAGTCTATGAATTCAATTAGAAACTGATAAAATTATTATAAATTATAAAAATTCACATTGAATTCTCTATTTCCTTCGAATGAGAATTCAAGAGTGTAACTCCACGAAAAAGAGAAAAAGTTTGGGTTGGAATTTCTTATTTGAAAACAAGCTAAGGAAGTTCAAATGTTTGGGTGTATTGTGTATCTTGATTCAATTAGTTTATTTAGATGGTTGTAATAAAATTCATTTTGGATTAAGAATATCATCATTTTCAAATTTTTGTTATTGATTGGGAGAATTCTTCAACCTTAAAGGATTGATTATTGTATAACTTAGAGGAATTTGGGATTCACAATGAATTTTCATGAAACTAGTGGTAGATTAGTGATTAGGAAGAATACTGACCTAGACAGTGAAGGACAAGAGTAAAGAAAACTTAAACTCAATTTGTATTTTGAAATACATGTAGATGTAATTCATTCACTTTAGAAGAGGAAATATTGTTAATGATGACTAAGGACTCCTAAGCTTCCTCTGTACGATTGAGGAAACTAACTTGCAACCATGCTATGGACATGGGTCTCAAAGCATAGGAGCATCAAGAGACTAATCCAAAAGTCTTATATATCCTTGGATTATTAATAAAAAAAAATTAAAATTGCATTAGATATGATTCCAATACTAACATTCCATGAAATATTTGTAACAAGATTTTTAGTGTGTGTGATGAGTTAATCTCAATAGGGAAATTTGAGAATAATTTTGATAGGAATTTTTTTGGTTTAGGGTTTATAGGCAAATAAATACATTTACTAAGCCTTGAAATCAACTTCTTGCCATACCCTTGGTGAAGGAGATACATTTATCCATACTTGGTTAATATTGATATAAGATGAAATCCCCTATATTTATGAACTGTGCAGATGAAGATTGAATTTCTTCATCATGGTAACTAGAAGAGAGATGCTCACTGGTAATTAAAACATGAGCAAGAGGGTGAATAGACCTTTGTATCAAATCCTAATGTGCTTTCCTCAAAGTATTTTAGGATCCTCATTTTTTTGAAAATTTCTAGCCCCGGGCTTCTAGGAGTATCAGGCCTAGGGTTTTGAGAGGGTTTAGTGTTAGAGGTTCAAACGATGCCTAGCCAAGACCTAATTTTTAAAAAAACTTCCTTATGTATTCCTTGTAAAATTATTGCTAGGTTTCAAGGTGTAATATAGGTTGTTCTTAACCCAGTTGGGTAAGTTCACAAAGTTGGGGGGCCAAAAAGTCAACAAAAACCCAAAAAAAATCAAAATGCGTACGCCTTCTATTATAACGGTGATTCACGTTTTAATTTCCTAGGTTTGGAAGTTACTAAACCATAATGCATACACATTATAACTCTGCAATAAATTTTTTTAAAAATCTTGAGGCCCTCTATCATTTTATCTCCATAAAATGTGAGTTTCAGAGCTTAATTGTGCCCCCACATTTTGTCATTCAACTAGATCTCAAGCTAAAACGATCATCTATGGATTCACTCGAAAATATCTGAATCAACGATGGCAAACCAAAAATAAGAGGTAAGCAATGATTATTTTCTCAAAATTACATTGAAATTTGATAATTATATAGTAGAATTTTAATGGAATACATTTTTTTTATTGCTACAGTTTGAGGTCAAGGGAATCAACCATAACAAAACCATGTTATTCTTGTCATCCCTCCCAACTCTCCCATAGTTGCTCAACATCCCCCAGGTAGACAAAAAGATTTAGAAAAAAGAATGAGGGATTTAGAATCTAATAAAAACCTCATCACAATCTCAAAATAGAGGTGCGATGAAAATTTGTAATTGAGAGGGTGAATTAATTGAGAGGGTATAGTTGCTCAAAATTGAAATTGAGGATTTAATAAAAAGAATGAGGGATTCATAATCTACAAACCCACATCGCACCTCTCTTACAAACACATTGGAGGCATTACTTGCTCAAGTTGATGTGGAAATGGGGAAAATTGATCAGTTTGGATATCTTACAGAGAGGTTTGTAGGGTTTATTATTCCAAAACATTGTCATATGTGGATGTAAAGAAAAAATAAATTACAAAATACCTCATGTGCACCTTATTCATAGACCCCCGCACTAATTTTCCTGTTTCATTGTCATGCAAATAGTTTCCCATCCATTGGTGCAATAATAATTTGATTAAAAATAATTTTTAGGGCCGATGGTGGATGGTGTATGATTTTCCACCTTGCAATAACAAGGTTCCACTATACTTTTTGAGAAAACTCTATTGTGATGTTTATCCTCAATGAGATCCCAAATTATTTTGATTTTCGAGATTTCTAAGGCCGAGGAAAAGAATCTGCACAAGATCGACCAAGTGTACAACGTGCACCTATTTAGCAGGGTAGAGTCCTCTGCATAGAAGCCTCCTCACCCTGAGACTATCCCTCCCATAGTGAAGGAGATATAGATATTGATACACTCCATGCACTTCAGGGGCTATCTATGACCCTTGTTTGACATATGAGGGAAGTTTTCTAAGCCAGATGCTTGGAGGTACACAGAGTATTCCCTCAGGGAGTACTAGCATGAGGCCACATATTTTCTCGTCATGTGGTAGCATATGTTTGGGGCCCAAGGAGGAGGATACTTTCATGCATATTGATTTTGGTGGAGTTGGTGCTAGGGGTACACATAATAATGACACTATGTCAGATGTCTTTTTGAGTGATACATTTGGATTACAGTCATCGACGTCACCTTCACAGGTAAATTTTATATGTTTTATTGTGTGTTACAAAAACAAAGTACTAGATTTACTTATATATGTTAAATTTTTGAAATAATTGTATTTCTACATGTATATTCATTAATATTAAAGCATGTGGGAGGCGCATCTTCATCCTGACCACAGGCAGCGAGCACCATGCATACACATACATTCATAGAGGTAATTTAGAATGTTAATTGTGTAAAATTTTCACAAACATTCAAATATATATATATATATATATATATATATATATATATATATATATATAATCTGTGTGTGTGTGTGTGTGTGTGTGTGTTCATCTAACTCATGTGATACATGTTTGATAAATATTCTGACTTCACTAGACACCCCCCCACCATCTCTATGACAAGTAGAGAAAGGTGTTGCTGTTATCCAAAATTCACCCCCCCAGGGTAAATTTGATAACATGCATCAGGATGTCCAAATTCCAAGAAAAATGACTGATTCAGAGCAAAATCAGGTTTCTAGGGTCCCTTCAGGAATCTTTCTAAACTCCCCAGGCCGAAGAACGAGGGAGCAAGCTTTGAGAAAGTGCGGAGAAGGTTGCAGAAAGCAAGTAGTTTGGGCCAGTAAAAATTGTGAAAATCGGCTAAGTCCTGGTCCAGCACAAGGTGGGACGAGTGGGAAAAAGGTACGCAGAACCGCCCGAACCGCCCGAAATGAGTCCAGGCGGCCCACTAAGCAAATGGGACAAGTGGGACAAAAGTACGCGGCGGGCGCGAAAAGCCGATCCAGCCAAGGAGAAAAATTGGCTAACTGCTGAAGAGGGTAGCATTCGGGACGAGTGAAACAAATGGACGCGAAATGCCCGAACCGGATTTGGATCGCGCGAAAACAGTACAAGGAGCTCAAAAGCAATTGGGACGCGCGGGCCAGAAATGCCTGAACCGGCTGAAAAGAGTCAAGTCAGTGCGAAGCAAAGTGGGACAAGCGGGCCAAAAATGCCCGAACTGCCCGAACCGGCCGAAATGAGCACAAAGGGCCCAAAATCAAATGGGACATCCGGGACAAATGGAGGCGAAGTACACATAGGAGCCGAATCAGCCGAGGACCAATCAGAAGCTGCCACGTGTCCTCACAAGAGAAAAGTCAAAAAGTCAATGGGCGAGTTTTCGAGCACCGATCCGAACCAATGGGATAGTGCCATGTGTCCCAGCTAGGGCCCACAAGGAAAATTTAAAAGACAACCCACCAAAAAGCAGAAAAGAGAGAATTATTCAGTGAATCAGAGCATGCCACGTGGCATCCAAGTGGCAGTGCGCGGGAAAATATTTCAAAATCCGTTTTCGCCTGTTCCGTGCCCTAAATCTTCAGATCGACATATCTTTCGATCCAGAGCTCGGATTTGCACGTTCTTGATATCAACGGAAAGCTTATGAGATTCTCTACATGTTTCCAAGGTCAATTTTGCATTTTGGTTCAGTTTGGAGGATGAAAATTGAGAAACACCTCTGGCGCGAAATAACAAGCAGAGGTAATGCTTCAACAACCACTTTAATGCAGCAAACAACCCGCCACTTCTATTAGACAAACCACCGCTTTGCCAGAACCCACCACTTCTGCCATGATGGATGAATTAAATGCAACCTAGAGGTGGTTGGGGCAGATTTGGAATTCCTCTCTCTTTGCTCTCTCCCATTCTTCCTATAAATTGTAAGGAGGGGTTTCTTTCTAAAGGGGACATTTTCCGCTTTGCACCCTCCCTTCTCTCCTGTTCATAAGAAGATTTGTGGAGTTTTCAAACCTCCCATATAGACTGTAACACCATTTTTTGCCTTTTGGCCATTGCAATGTATTGAATCTATCCTTGAGCAATATATATATGTGTCTGTGGTTACTTCTAAACCCTCTTACATATTTATTACTGTCATTCTTGATCTTTCATTGCATTTTTGCTATCTGTGCATGATGTTGTGTTACATCTACATGATCTGTGTTAAATTTGGCAAAGCATATGTTCTTCATTCCTTGGTGCATCACCTCTATTAGCTTAGATTTATTTTATGCATCTTCTTTCCTTGTCTCCTTGGCAAATTAGATTAGATTTTGAGGAAAACCCTCTGCATATTTCATATGCACCTGAGCAGAGGAATAGGAACCAGCCTTTCTCTGGAGATTCCTTTCTCACTCTTCAAGTCCCACACTTGGAGAAAGGATTCAATGTTGATGCAATCACACTGGATATTAGTAATCAACCTAGAAACCTAATCAATACCCAGGGGTGCTGTGATTTTGCACTAACAGTTTTGGCACGCCCGGTGGGACAGAGGTCTCATTTCTATTTGCAGCAAGGTTGATATGCATCTGCTGCAATTTTCTTGCTTGAAAAGAGCTATTATTTGCATATCTGGCGACTCCAAGGGGAGGAATCAACTGGTTCCAGCAGTCATCCCTAAAAGCTTATGAGAAGAATCACAAGATCAAGAGCTGGAGAAGAGGAAGTGTTGTTTGAATACCTGCAACTATCTCCAAGAAGAAGGCAAAGAGGAAGAAGGATTCAAAGGTCTCCATCTCCACCAAACAGAACTCTCTCAACTCCTCCACCTGAGCGGCCTTTCTTTCAATATACAAGGATTTTAAGACCAATCAGAATGGCGCAACCAGTGAACCCCTATGTCAACTTCATAGGCAGTAGCCCACTTGCTCTCAATGCACAAAATCCAATCCCAGTAGCAGCACTGAAGAACATTCCATACTTTACTGGAGAAAATCAGACCACTCCTGGCGATCATGTCAAGGACATTGCTAACATTTGTGCAATCCATGAGATCGACGAGATGCAAGTAGCTGTCAAATTGTTGGCGTCTTCATTCAAGGGGAAAGCATTGCAATGGTTTAGGAGCCTTGGAGCTAGCTCTATCACAAACTGGAATCAGCTGTGTATTGCACTTCATAATCAATTCGGAGAGAAGGGAGACAACTTGTCTCTTTTGGAGCAGCTGACAACCATCAAGAGAGCTTCCAATGAGCAGCTAACTGATTTCAACTTCAGATTTCAAAGATCTTGGGATAGAATTCCAGTAGCAGTCAGACCAACAGCAGAAGGTGCTTTTCTATACTATCTTAAAGCTTTAAATTCTGATATTTCTATATTGATTCAATCCATGGGAGGCACAACTATCCCTGCTGCTTATAATATTGCCATTAGAGCTGAAAATTGTCTGATTCAAGCTGGCAAGCTATCTCCTAGGCCTCCAATGCCATTATACCCAAGCTTAGAGAGCCCAAGTACTATTCAGGCACCTGTCTTAGCTCCTCCTCCCATTCCTAGAAATCAGAGTTCAAATGAAGCTTCCACTTCATCTCCAAGTGCCCCAAATGAGCTTCAAGAAGTCATGAAGCAACTACAAAATTTAGGTAATGAGCTGGTCACACTCAAGAGGCAGCAAGCTCAAGGTTTTAGACCTTCGTATCAGCCTCAAGCTCAACCGAATAGGCAGCCATATCAGCCTCAAAGACCACCTAATCCAGCACAAATATGAATCAAACAAGGCCTCCTACCAATAGACCATTCCATCCCTATAATCCAAATGCCATATCTGCCTCTAAGGCATTAGTACCAGCACAAAACAACATTGCCCAAGAGTATGATTGGTGTTTTCCATGTAATGAACCCCATAATCAATCCATGTGCTATAATGGTGCTCTAACCCAAGCTTTAATGGTAACAAGTGCTGGTGTGGAGGGTGAGAGTAGTCAAGAAAACAGCCAACAACAAGAAACATTCCAACAGCAATCAGCCCCAAATGATACCACGTTGGTAAATTGGCAAGCAGAGGATTTCTGTGGCATAAATCAGATAGTTTCTCAGGGTGTTGCTGCCAACACAAGGTCAAAAAGGAGAAATTTGGGTGAAGAACAGCCATTAGTCCACAGCCAATCCTCAACCTCCCACAGCTCCACAAATGATTGGCAAGCAAAACCCAGTTTCAAATGCACAAGGGCAGACAAAAACCAGCCCCTAGGCCAAATCAAATGCCAGCTGTTGCTGCCCATATTCAAGGGGCAAATGTGCAAACCAAGGGACAGCAGAGGGATCCTTCATCACCATTCAGTATCATTGATCAGATGAAGAAGACAAACGTCAATATATCTATGTGGGAATCCCTATCATCATCCCAGGCCAAAGAAATCTGCTGCAAGCTGCCATAAAGGATTGGCCAACTTCAAATCAGCAGGTTTAAAGGCAAGACAAAGTGCTTACAAATGCTGCCCAGCCTGAAGGAAATCATGGAACACAACAAGGTAGAATGTTGAAGCCCCCCCCTTTCTATGTTTCATTAATTATTGGAAATCAGCTAGTGCATAACTGCATGATAGACTCTGGGGCAAGTAGCTCAGTAATGCCTAAACAGATAGCTGATCAGCTAGGGCTCCAGTATGAAATAACATCTAAGGGAGTAGTGCAGCTGGATGGGACAGCAATAGCAACAGTTGGAGTGATTAGAAATTTTGAGTCTTACCTTGCATGCATGTCCAAATGTTGTTGTCTTACAAGATATATCAGTCATAGACCTTCCACCACTCTTTGCCCTCTGTTTGTCAAGGGACTTTACTGCCAAGATTGGGGGATATTTGTCTGCTGATTGGTCACACATGCTGTTCAGAATGAGGTATGGAACTAAAGCTACAATTAGGTCGGAACCTATTGCAGATTTCCACATTGAGCCCCATACTCCAAGTCATATTAATACCAATTGTTCAGCATTTGATCAAGAAGATCACCTTGGCACTGATGAAGCTGACACTAAGGTTAGAAGTATCCCAGATTTGACTCTTGATGAATGGGCAAGCAAGGTGCATGCTTTTGATCCTTATCAAGAAGTATAAGAATCTGAGCTAGGGGTCTATTGTATACACGAAGAAAGTCAACCTATTCCTAACATCACCAAGCCAAGCCACAAGGATGACAATGAGGTATGGCAACTGTTTTTTGATGGATCAAGGAGTAGACAAGGCCGCAGGAGGTGGAGCCATGCTTATTTCACCTCAAGGAGTAAAAGTATTATTCAGCTTTTAGATTTCAATTTGCATGCTCCAATAACACTGCTGAATATGAAGCCTTGGTGCAAGGGATGCATTGGGCAATAAAGAGAAAAATAAATAACTTGCAAGTGTTTGGGGACAGTGAGCTGATTGTAATCGGTCAAGGACAGCATGCTA
>JAHRHJ020003797.1:0-115668 GCA_019776745.2 Taxus chinensis
AACCTATAATTATTCGTATTGAACCCTTGAATATTTAGACATGAGATGCTTTTAACTTTTTTTTTTTTTTTTTTTTTCTTTGTTTGTTAATAGCTGTTACTCATGCATCATTTCCTTGTAGTCTACCAAGAACAAGAATGTTAAGTTGGACAACCACAAGAGTTTTGCCATTAATATTTTACAAAATTCTCACATATATGTATTTATCCTGTGATTTACTTGTGACCCCAACTATGACATTTTTTTGGTTTATATTCAATTGCACATACTAACCAACTGTGATCATTATGGGGTTAAAAATATGGTATATATTATCATTTTGATCATTTGTTTTAATAAATATTTTTAAAGACCTTGAAATAGATATATATTGGAATAAGGAATTTCCCATACTCACCAAAAATATTAATCCTTCCCTAAATTTAATGATTGTGCATATTTGGATTTGAGAGATTACATGCTTCATTGAAGGAAAGAACCATATAATTATATCCAACAACATATACAATGGTTCCCTAAAACCTATATTTTTCATAGCATTAGAGTTTATTTTTATTTGATATAATATCTCTAACACTATCACAGGTGGCTCATTTATTTGTATAAAACATTAAATTTCTTAAAGTAATAATGTATAAACCATTCCTTGAAAAAATAATATTTAAAATTACACATTTTAGAAATTTAAATATTTTCCCTCTAAGTAGTAAAATAATCTATAATGATATTATTAGAAGTACAACATGTGATACTACAAATCTCCTAATCTTATACAAATACCACATTTAATTACTAATGAAATAAATTATCATTCATAAACATTTTGTGTAGATATAGTAAACACAATGTTTACCACTTATGTGTGATGTGTTGTTACAAATAAAAATGTGCATTAATAGTATGGTTTATATTCAATTGCACATACTAACCAACTGTGGTTATTATGGGGTTCAAAATATGGTATATATTATCATTTTGATCATTTGTTTTAATAAATATTTTAAAGCCTTGAAATAGATATATATTTGAATAAGGAATTTCCCATACTCACCAAAAAATATTAATACTTCCCTAAATTTAATGATTGTGCATATTTGGATTTGAGATATTTACATGCTTTATTGAAGGGAAAGAACCATATATGATATCCAACAACATATACAATGGTTCCCTAAAACCATTATTTTTCATAGCATTAGAATTTAATTTTTATTTGATTAATATCTCTAACACTATCAGAGGTGGCCATTTATTTGGTATAAAACATTAAATTTTCTTAAAGTAATAAGGTATAAACCATTCCTTGAAAAATAATAGTTAAAATTACACATTTTAGAAATTTAATATTTTCCCTCTGAGTAGTAAAGAATCTATAATGATATTATTAGAAGTACAACATGTGCTACTCAAATCTCCTAATCTTATACAAATACCACATTTAATTACTAATGAAATAAATTATCATTCATAAACATTTTGTGTAGATATGGTAAACACAATGTTTACCACTTATGTGTGATGTGTTGTTAAAAATAAAAATGTGCATTAATAGTATGGGGAGGTAATTTTTTTTATTATTTAGATCCTTAAAAATAGTATTACATTTAAAAAAATCCATTTTATCTATCTCCTAAATATAAATTTATAAACCATGCCTCCATAATAAGAAAAAGATCCAAATTTGCATGTTTCAATATACTACTATTCTGAGAAAGTAGTATAAAATGCTACATTGAAATTACTAAAAGTAAAAAATGTGCTATGAAAACTTCCCTAATATTATTAAAATACCACATTTAAGTATTGATGAAAGAGCTCTTCATTCATAAACATGTTATGGATGTAAGTTGTAAGCACACAATGTTTATTAGATTTCAGTTGTGTGTTGTTAGAGATACAAGTACACATTAATAATAAAAATATGTGGAGACAAAGAGATTGGTTGTTTGGATGCCCATGAATGGTAGTATAAATCCATTTTCCTTATATATTAACTATAAATGTATAAGTCATCCATCCATTACATAATATCTAAATTACACATTTTAGTAGACCTCTATGCCAACCAAGTAGTACAAAAGACTATGTTGAGATTAGTACAAGTGAAAAGGTGTTATAGAAACTCACATACTCTCATTAAAATATCACATCTAAATATTAATGAAATAAATATTTATTATTAAACATAGTGTGGGTGCAAGTGATAAACACACATTTTTTACTAGATCCACAGTGTGTTTTTTTAACATGTATGTTTACATTAACATTAACAGTATGGGGATAAAAATAAGTTGGGTTATGTGGATCCTCATTGATAATATCACATGCCAAATAATAAATGGTCATAATTTCTTAACACAAGTATATATTTTCCCACCATTCACTAATAAAAGAATATATATATAAATTACACTTTCTAGTACAATTCTATGCATTGTAAATACTATGACAAGAAATATTAAGATTCCTCTCTAATGTTACAAAAATTACAAAATCAATACAAATATGCTACTATTTTTCAAAAATCACATAATTATTCCTTGAAGTAGTTTTTTTCATAAACATGGTGTGGATGCAAGTGGTAATTACAAAGTGTTTACCAAATTTTTCATGAGTGCTTTTAGAAATAAAAATACATAGAATAGTAGTGGGAGACTGAAAGTGTTTCATATATGGACCCCCAAGAACACTAATACATTCAAAATACTACACTACACTCATTTATATGCAATTAAAAATGTTAATAATCTTAATGGATACTCTAATATTTTATAGGAAATGTCACAATAACCAATACAGCTGGTGTCTTACATCTCCTTATTCCTAAAGTAATATGCAAAGGTAGTTTATTTCTTTAACTCCTTCATAAATTTGTAAAGCCAACAAAATGAGGCACAAAAATACAACAATAAAATATAGGAATATTTTTTGACTTACATTGTTATATACATGACACCACATGGGAACACTTAGAATAAATAAAAATCATAGAAAAAAACCAACATGGTCCACACAGCCACAAAGTGAGAAGTAATTGGCTTCACAAGGAAGGACGACACACATGACCAAGCCTACATAAAAGGCTTACATAGGGGAGAGGCCGTCATTATAACTACCCATTATCCCTCCAATAAATGATCTTGGCTAGCCTTTGGTTCCTCCAAAATAAACATACCACATCAACTTCGACATGGCCCCTTATCCCTCTATTATAACATGTGCTTATCCCTCCACTAAGACTAGCCAAGAATCCCTTTGTTTCCTCCAAAATTAAAAAAAAAAATTCCCTTATTCCTCCCTTAACTAGCTACACCTTATTCCTTTAATACACAATGATGAAACCTCATCCTAAAAAAATAAAACAAAATCCACATGAACCATATGATGCACATCATAGCTATATTTCAAAATGTCAAAGGACAATGATCTAACCACATTAAAAACTTATGGATAGGCACATCCCATGACACGAAATTTTTATGGTTCATAATCTTTATAATCATGTTCCAATAATTAATCTTAATGGTTTGGAGAGAACTTAATACATGAACATACATTCTTCTTTATATTCCTAAACTAAATTTCCTTTACATCATTTAACATTCAACTTAATATGGTTTCATTTAATTTGGTTTGTGTACCTTATTGTGATTAATTATATAACTTGTTCATTAATAGGGACATTTTTATACACACGAGGGTACTACTTCTTGTTCCTACGAATCTTTTCTAAAGGGCATGCTTACTTAGCTTTACAGTATGCCTTCATTACACAATAGGGATGACTGTAAGACAAAAAGAGGATAATTTTTTAGTGTTAAGGATTAAGGGTCATGATTTTTTTTTCATGTATACTTAATAATTTATTTTGTTCACATTAAATTTTATGTGACATGGGTTTATTTATTCACAGCATGAGAAGGTTTAATCACGTTACAAGGAATATCAAGTTTTAATTTTATCGTGGGATAATATCTCATAATTACATTTCAAGGTCTAAGCATTAGTTACAATTTTTTATTTTCCACATTTAAATCTTAATATCGTGTTATAGGAAACCATACTGATAAATGTGTCAAGGATTATGATTCATCCATAACGCAAAATCTCTTTCAAGCGTAACTCAAATCTTGACACCAGAATCCTTTTTTTACTCACATGCATGGTCATGAAGGTTTGTATTGTATATTAAAATGAATTCTCATGATAAACTAACTTAAGGGAACCTATTCCTATTATTAGATGCACAAAGACAATTCTAGGAGGAAGGCCACATACTTAAGACAATATTTGACCATTGTTTTTCTTACCAACTAGTTTTGCGACAATGTCACTAAGAATACATGTTATAGTGACAACTTGAATTTGGGATCTTATTTCCTTAAGCTAGAAGGTGTCATTGAGAAAGGACATAGGTTCATTGTAAAGTTTCATTTGTTTACGTTATAGTGGATCACACGAGAAGAGTAGTCATATAAGGGTTTTATACTAAGGTTGACTATTTTATTCAAATTTCCTTTCTACAAATTCAAGATAAATAGCACAACACACCTGAGATTTAATAATTAATTTCACATTGAAAATGCACTATAAGATGCCAAATTTAATTTCAGTTAACATAGGTATCCAACCTTTTTACAATTCATAATTCAGAATCACATAACACCCATGCTTAAATATACATTTCCCAAGCACCCCAAAACCATGACAACTCATAATCATTAAAAAAATAAATAATAAAAATTTCAATATAGAAAAATATTGTTGATATAACCTATACAATTTCACATTTCCAAATAACAGGCTATTTTGAAATCACTAGTGCACTTCACTTTCTGTGTCTCGGTACTTGCAACCACCGCATGGACAACACAAATGTTGGCATGGCATCCACATAAGTCTATCATGATTTAAAAAAATTAGTTTTCCATTCAAACAATTAGAATAATTCACACACAAACATAGAGGGTTAGAGATATATAATCATTTCATTTCACTTGATTTCTTAACTAATGGAGGAGAGAGAAAGAGATAGAGAAGAGAGAGGAGAGACAAAAAAACTATTTTTCGTAAAGTTAAATTTCTCAAAAGAAGCCACAAAATAGAGTTTCGTATATTTATTTATAAGTGTTAATAATTTTTCATGGCAATTTATTGACTTTACTAAGGTCTTACGACCTTCTTTTATATTTTCCTACTAGTTAAGAAAATTTCCAAATTTAGCTTGGAGGCTAAGAATATACGTTCAAAAAATGGCCTTTGATGGGAAAATGCACAATGGTTAAATTCCTACACGCTCTCTTATATACTGATAATTCACATGAATTGAAGGAACTTAGAGTTGGAGAACCATTTACAAATGCCAACTAGTTTTTTGGGGACATCAGTCGTAATTGGACTGGTTTTGACCTAGTCAAACAACGACTAGAGGCCTAAAAAACTACTTTGGAAAACTAGCTAGAGATTTTTTTTCGCTTAAATAAGGGTTGCAAATAATTTTTATGTAAAAATAATATATTTTTATGAAAGAAGATATCTATTTCCTTTCTTAGGGTCAAAATGGCAAGCCAAAACAAAATCCTACTTTTAACTTTAACTTTAACTAGCTACTCAACATTGCAAACAGGGTCAACATGGATCCTAATGCACTACATAAAATGATCAAACAATCGATTTAGGGTGCATTAAAAATTATTGAGGAATTTCACGATGGCAAGGAATAAGATAAAATATTGACTATTAGGATTGGGGTTTGAGAGAGGTATTTCACATGTCAATGAAAATTGTGATTTACTAACTTTTACACATGAATTAGTTAGAGGTTTAAAAGGAGACTCAAAATCAAATCATCAAATGGAGAGGTTGTGGCTATACAGTCAGGTTACTTAAATTTCCCAAACCTCTTAAGTGGTGTCTATGAGTATGGTTGGCATCCAAGTGTTATTTGGGTTTCATAAGTTGCGAGGTATTTTTTTACTATTTTGCACCACAACATCATTTTAAATAACCAAACGAATAGTTTATTTCAAAGTTTAAATTTCTATTACGTTGCAAATGAAGAACTAAAAGTATGAAAGTTATGAAAGACAAAGGTAGAATACCATGCCTATTAGAGGAAGGTGTTAGGTACATGGCTCCATGTAGTTTACATGGTGTCTTATATTCTCTTAATCATTTGGACTAACCAAAAACTCAAGTAACCTCCAAAATATTGGTAGGATCAACTACTAAGTCAAACATTTCATCCAACCGACTTGGCCATGTAAAAATATCAACCAAAGAAAGATAAGAAGCTATAACATCCAAAGCCATGCAAACAATATCCACTAAAGACACGCATCGGTCAAACAAAGAACAAAGAGGTTTACACCACAATCCTCAAACTTTCCATTCACCAGCTGACTCATCAAGTATACAAATTTCCATAGTGCATATGGAATAGCCCATACAAATACAAACAAGTGGTGAGAGACCAAAGTTTGAGGACTGAATACATGTGATAATCTCTTGCAACCAACATCTTTTATCCTTTTTTTTGGTCAAGTTGTATTTTCGTCATTTATATGCTCTTGATTTTCTCTACTTGGGTTTGGGACCTGTTTGTATTTAGAGAATAATATTCTCTATGATAATCAAACATTGCATTAAGTAACCATGTAGAAAACCATGAGTAGTCCTTCCAGATATAATTTTTTTTATTACCAAGCTCACATACCAGACTAACTCATAGATTTAGGATTCTAAAATATATTTTATAATAGCTCGCTATATTATCCCAGTTCACACAAATCTCAATCTCCAATCGACCAACTCATGCTTAAGCTCAACCAAAATTATGGTTATTCAAATCAAGTCCCCAGGTTCATTCATATGCCTATGAGTTACACAGGTTTGTTGTCCACATCTCTTAGGAACCTTTTACCAAACTCTTTGTGTGTAATTAAATTTGTTTCGACATTTTTCATACTTTTCTATTAATGCATAGATGACTACATATTCTAAAAAAATATTTTCATTATTTCCCTATTTATCTCCATACCCTACTATCAAATCTCCGTGTATAGGTTCATATTCTCCATGGTTGTGTATCCAATTGAAATATTTTGAAAAAAAGAGTGTTTCACGTAGAGGAAGATTGAAAGAGACAAATCTTGTATAAACCTACGTGGTATATCAAGAAAGGGAACTTCCAATGTCTTAATCATTATAATAACTACTAAAAATAAAAAGTAAATATAGGAAAAAAGAAGTGGTCCCTATTAACTACCCTGAGAGTGGTGTTGTAAAGGATAAAGTCCACATAGCAACATGTGCTCAGAAGAAGAAGCAAAAACAATGCAGCTAGACATTATGCCTGTATCAAGCACCTCCTAATCCTTAATATTATTCATTTTCACCATAAAACATAAAAAATTGTGGCATGAAGTCAATTTTCCTTTCCTCTCATAGACAAAAGAAACCGCTTCAGATGTAGATACGGATAAAAATAAATCAATATGTATATAGTAAAATGAGGAGATATTTGGGTTACATATCTATCTCTGTGTGTGGGGATAGTGTAACCCATAATGGTACTGATTTTAGGACCGATAATAGTGAGATCTCCATTTAACACCATTCCTTGTAACGTCATGTATATTTGATTAAGATATTACATAACCTTGTTTTACTATTACTAGTAAAGTAGAGATCCAACTTCTGCACTCATTTCAACTATCCAATTACTACTAAATCTACAATGTTAACTCGGGTTTCACCATGGTTAATGCCTCTAGATCTCAAATGAATTTCTTGAATTATTTGGAAACCTTCCTATTCCAATCTTTTATTTTATCTTTTTCTTTCCTTTTTCGATTCACCTTCACGTAATCTCACCATAAGGATGTAATTTGGATAAATCATCATAAGTGGACTTAGCCATTCATATTCTTGGATGTGTAGATGAGCGTAAAAGTTCAACCCGATTAGAAGAGAAATGCATCTCATGTGTTTTGGCTCAGTTGCCAATTAGCTTGCTGCGATGAATGTTCGAGTTATTAGTCGAGCACATTGGAAATCAGAAAAGGTCACTGGGTTGGATGGATCAGGTTGGTCAGATGGGTTGGTAGGTCAAGTTGGTAGGCTGGGTTGGTCAGTTGGGTTGGTCGGTTCGGTTGGTTGGCATTGACAGGTTGGTCGACTAGGTTGGTTGGTTAGATTGGTTGGCTGGGTTAGATGAAGAGGATAGTGGTTAGACATTCATCCTGGGTTGGATGGGTGAAGCATTGAATGAATGAAGGATGGATGGTTAGTTTGGTCAACTAAGTTGGTCATCCGGGTTGGATCGGTTGAGATTATCGTTTGGGTTGGTTAGGTCACCCAGTTGGATGTGTAACAAAGTGTACGTGTGACCCCAGGTTGGGTAGATCACCATGTTAGACGGGTCACCAGGTTGGACGGGTACCAAGGTTAGTCGGCCTAGTAGATGGAAGACCATCAAGTTGGTCGGTTAAGCTCATTGTCCAGATAGAAATATGGATGACCATCCAACCTCCTATGTTCGGGTTGGATGACTCACAATGAAGAGCTAATGACAAGCATCAAGTTGGTCAGCAACCACAGTAATGTACGGCACACAGGGTTGGACATCCAACCCCCCAGAATTAGATGGTCAAAGTCAGGTGATGTATGGTTAGACAGGTCATGAGGTTGGATGCTTGATAGCTAGGTATGATGTGGTTGGACGGGTCACATGCTTGGGTGATTCAAAAGTTTGAGACGAGGTGTAAGTAGGTGAATGAATGATAGCTCAACAATTGGTATTAATGCATTATGGAACCCATGTATTTTCTGATAACAGTACCCTCGGGAAGCAAATTTTTATGGGTGCTCATGTCCCCATTAATGAGGGTTGGTGAGACATTACTTATATATTGTAAAATCCCCCTCATTTTTTAGGGAGACATTCTGGGAGCTAGGGAAACTCTTGAAATTCTTTCCCTCAATTCCATTTGAGTTGTGAGCCTTCTCTTAGTCCTAGCAATGTAATGTTCTATGCATATTTTAAAGCAATAAAAATTGTGTTTTATGGTGTTTCTTCAACCCTAGCTCATTTTTATTGTATTTTCTTGCCTCCTCTATTATTATTGTTGTATTTTGTGCATGTTCTTTCCCTTACAGGTTCATAATGTTCTGTTCCATTGAGTTTTGATGGCGGATTAGGATATGGGTATGTGTCAAATTTTTTTGGCCTCCCTCAACCCCTTTTCCCCTATTTCATCCTCCCTCAACAGAGAATCTCACCTCTTTTCTGGTGCTATCACCCCCTTAGTTGTAGGATTTCCCATTTCATACACACTCTCTCTATTTCCTTGGCATTATTAGGATAGTTGTAGTTAGGAGTCTTTTTTACATTAGGATTAGTTAGAGGAAGCCAAAGAATTCGGCCTTCTCCAAAGGTCCATCTCAAGTTTGCAAGTCCCACAACTTAAGAGATGGACCCATGTTATGCAAATTACACCAAATGCCCCATTCAGGATTAGGCCATTCAGGGGGTGCTGTAATTTTGCATTAACACTACCAAAATATCTAAGTCCCCTCATTCATCCAGGACCTAGCAATCCTACCCCACCTCCCTTGACATCTACTAGTTCACCCATATCTACATCCAAGTTACTTAATGTGATGTAACATATCTCATTGGGGGAGTATCCACTCCTCACTCTTAATCCGTTCACATCTTCTTCCTCATCCACATATCCCATGCATATCAACCCATCTCCTTCTTCATCTAACAATCCCATGGGTATATGTGGCATTGCATCCCTTCCCCATAACCTCTTTTAATCTCTATCACTCCTCTAGAAAGGATTTAACATGGAAATTTTTCTCCCAACTGGATTGGACCATACATTATCACGCATAAATACAGATCTAAGGCCTATCATAGGCATCTCTTGTTGGTGAACCAAAAGCAGAACCTCTGAATGCATTGCACTTATGGATTTTCTATTTTTAACATATCTACTGACGTGAACTTAGTTATCTCCATGGTCACACATCCATCATTAGCCTCTTCCATCTTCCATCGTAATGATTTGGAATTATATGGTCTACCATCACTTTCCTAGTTGCAACCTTGAATACAGGATCCATGACTCCACTCATAGCATATTCCTTATGGATAGGTTCTCTCTCCTATGTGAGAACTTCTTGATCATTATGTCCATTACCATTTTATTTACCTACTAAAACCATGCTAAGGGTCCAAAGGTGATGCTTGTACATCTTATCTTCCCCTCTCCAATTGGTTTACTTGGTTATCCCTGACTCTTCCATAAAAAATCAAAATCATGGATTATCATATCAACAACTATCATATAAAAAAAGCAAGTCCCTCAAAATACAATTGTTCATGTAAAGAAATAATGTTAAAATAATAGTTGATCCCTTGAAGCAAAACTATCATGCATATCTTAGCCCTGCCATTCATAAAAGAAAAATCCAAAATCCAAAAGCATAAAGAAAAATATAGACCACTCCCTCTAAGGATGGCTACCATCTCATATCATGGTAGAGAAGGATTCTTAAATTGATCAACCTTCTATTTACTCAAAATAAAAATCAAAGTACAAAAGTAATCATCCCAAGAAATCTTCCCACATCGATCAACTTTTTATCTGTAGAAAACTTCCTGCATTGATCAGTTTACATTGTATTACTCAAAGCTATGGTATAAATCTGGTCCAAAACCATTTAAGGAGAACCTATCTTCCTGCATATGAGCTACATCTTAAAACCTTTGTCATGTCTACATTAGATTCATAAGTACACTTTCCATATTCTCCTCATGATCCTTGGAATAATTAATTATCTTTGGTTATGTATTAAGACCTCTTATTGGTCGCAAGTGCATTGCGTTGTGTTGTTCCCTTCCATGTTTACCTCTAATCCATTCCAATCATGTATGTTCCATGCACACTCCTTATTATGATGAAGTGTATACTTCTACACTTTGGTTTTCCTTATTGAACTAGTGTTTATCTTTCACATCCAATCCAATTTTATCTCATCCAATATTTTATCTAATCCAGCCCGTCATCTTATCCCATCTTATCCAAATCTCATACAATATTTTATCTATATCTCATCTAATTTTTCCATCTATCCCATCTTATCCAAATCTCATCCATCCCATCTATTTTACCTAATCTCATCCAATCTTTCATCTTTTTTCTCACCTTATCAATATTCTCGCATCCATTCTTATTGATTTTTCTTATCTCATCCAATCTATTGTCTTATCTCATTATATCCATCCATATTGTATTATCCATCAACCAATAATTTTATCTGACCTATATTGCATATCCTTCAGATTGATGTGTCACCCATAACATGCATTCCTTTATTTTTCATGGCTTGTTTTTCCAACTTTTTTCTCATCTATTTATCCCATCCTTAATCTTTTCCAGCAGCTTGTTATGTGTCCATCTTTGTATTCCCTCTTGGGGCACTGTTTCACGTCAGGTTCACCAATTTTGTACGCCGGAAAAGTGACAAGCGAGCGTGGGAATCTACAAGTGACTCTTCCGCGTACCCGACCTCCCGAGGTCGTGCCGAGACAGCCGGTGGGGATGGAATATGGGTGGTATATGGACAGACTAGTTAGGCAGTCTAATGTCTTCGACGAGCACTAATGGAATCTGCGAATCTAAGGCAAAGAAGGCCCTTCTAACCTGGACTAGTGTGATAGATCGATCGGCAAGGATGACTACTCGAAGGCTCCAATCAATATCGAGATTTGGCGTGATTCGATCTATGGGTTGTGGAATATGTGGAAAATGACCCGGGTATAGTTTCGTGTATCTTTCTCCGGATAGGGTCATATGGTGAATGGTAAATATAGTCAAATCTATGGACGATTCTCTGGCCTAGTCCAAAATTCTCTAGCTTTGTTAGTTGTTGTGTCCAACAAGGATAGTTGTTGAATGATAATAGGTGGAAGTGGAGTAGACTGAAATACTAGTGTGCGTAGGCCAGTGTCTATATCTAATTCTCTTATGGATTCGCTGGGTTGCGGGATTTGTGGATCACAACCGTAGACTCTGTGGTTGTTGTGGGCCAACTATGGTCATACGTAGAGATCAAGTTCTAATTCCTAGTATCCAGTAATCATATGCTTTCTCAGCCTCTATGTTTAGAACCAACAGTTGTGCAATCTTCTCAGAATACCTCACAGGTGTTCTCAGCAACCTTGAATTCTTAAGCTGGTATCTATATCTGTGAGGGTGTCTCCTGCGTCTGGCTGTGGAACTAAAGGATCGCACCCGAATGTTTGTTCTCTTTTAAGCCCTTCTATACAGTCATGTGGATGTATTTTCTAGGGTAATCTGTAGTTTGGCTGATTTGACCAAAATGCATGTGCCTGGTCGTCTTCTATGTTTAATCCTCTCTCAACTGAGATCTGACCTGTTGGAAGTCTGCTGTTGTTTGGAAGACTTGGATCCTAAGGTTTTGGTCAATATCAGTTATTGCTGTTGTGAGATTGGGCTGAGGCACGATTGGCTCGAAAATGTATTCTCTGGGCTCCCTAGGTCCCGTAATTGTCATGCAAAAGCAATAATATAAATAAACTGCAATAAAAGTAAATCTAAATATATGAAACGCATTTATAGCATATATGAATTTCTTTTTGTATTTTCTGATGATTATATGAATTCAAGAAAGTAGCTATTTAAAATATTTAGAATTGACAGCTAAACTAATAAATTAAAAATAAAAAAATAGCCGAGTGTAGCTATTTGTCTGTGCAATTTGTATATCTATTCTAAACAATGAAATAACTAATCTATTTGCAAGATTCTCGATCCTACCTCAGAAGTGAGGAGTGAATCATAGTTTCTCAGAAACTATCAATCCCCACAGCTTCCCTTGCAATATCGAGAATAGAATTAACTGAAATAAAGTAATTAACTACTCTATTTGATATGATTCTAACTAAAACTTTGAAAGCTAGAACCTGGATTCCGCAGAACAGTGGCGAATCCAGACTGGTGTGTGTGTTCTTGTCCCCTCAGTATGATCTCTTCGTTCTTTGTGCTCACGTAGATCCAGAAAAGTGTTTAATGCTTGCATCAACAGGAATAGATATTTGGATCAAGGGACAACCTTCAGAATGCAGACAGAATAGAATGCGGATAGGAGAGGGATAGCGCAAGAGTACAGAGCTTGGCTTATGCAATTCCTAGCGGGATTCTACTGCGAGTCATGCAACATAAAGCGTCCAGAACCTGAAACTATCCTCTTTGAAGAGCAAAACCTGCAACTTTAATGGCTTCCTAAGCTATTCTACTCTAATGAATTGGATAAAACAATAACACCGTTTGCACAAGCTGGATATGTGGCTTACAACAGCAAACAATGCTAACTAACAAAATGCAACTAAACTATGCTACCAATCCTAAGCAAATGAAAGGGACTACATCTACTGCAAAGATGAAATTCAGAGGAAACTTCAAGAATGGTGAAATAATTGTTTGCACTTGCACAAGTTGGATATGTGGCTTACCAGCTGCAACACAATGCTAACCAAAGCACTGAAATGAATTAAACTAAGAATCCTAAGCAAAGGAAAACTGACCAAACCAGGCTGAAAATGAGAAATTTCAAAAGCAAACTGGTGGACCTTGCGAGGAGACCTGTATCATCATTGGGGCACTTATTACGCTGTTCCGCAGTACAGTACCTTACAATTTTGGGTACGTACATATTGCCCCCTCGGAGAAGCGTTTTAGCCATGAAGAGGCATAAAACGGTGGGTCCGAGTATGGCAGTCCCGAAATGGGAAGTTAGAAGTTATACCTTACACGTCCGTGTGTCGAAATGACGCCATCCAAAATTCCCGCCACCTGCAAAATGAAAAGAGAACTCAAGTGCAGATAGATACAATAATTTGGAAAATAAACGCTAAAATAATAGGGGAAGAGGACGTACCATTAGTGCGAGGATAGAAACTTACCTCCGTCAACGCTCCGAACCTGTGAAAAAGATATTTAAAACGAATCGGGGCGTTATATATATGAAAGTGGGCCCATTTTCCTATTCATTTGCGCGAGTCGATTTGGTTGATTTTGAGCTCTGGGACCCACGGTGACAGTTTCTCACGCGAGTAGAGTCAAAACGTCTGCAGTGAGATAGAGATCATGCCTCCACGTGCGGAACGCCACCCCGCGAGATCACAGGTTGGTTTTCTTCAATTTTGTGTTTTTCCCCCTTCTGATTTGAAATGTTAAATTCTTTGCAATGGGGGGGTTATTTTCGAAAATGTTTGGTTTAAAGGGTCCATCTAGGGGGGGCGCCTACTGGGTAGGCCCCATTTTTGATTAAAATAGTCATTTTTTGCATTTTTTGGGCTTTTTAAGCCCAAAAACCCGCGCGGGTTTTCGGACCGCGACCGCCGCCCTGGACAGGGCGGCGGTTACACGACCGCCGCCCTGTACAGGGCGGCGGTCACGAGACCGCCGCCTTTAAGGCGGCGGTTACAAAACCGCCCCCCTGCTCAGGGCGGCGGTTCTGAACAGAATGCAAAAGAACCTATTTTGAAAGCTTGTACTTGTATTTTTAGCATTTGTACGTGTTTTTATGCTTCTCTTGATATTGTTTAGATACTAACTTACTCTTCTTTGTGTGTTTTTGGGTGTATGCAGGCAAAAGAGGAGTACATTAGATGGAGCCGGGAGAGAGAGTGTGACTGGCTGCCCGGGGTATTGGATGCCCTCTCAGCAGATGAGGAGGACACATTGCAGAGGGCCGGCATATTGCGTATATCGCGTGTGCCCCACGTTGCTCCATCCAGTCACATTCTTTGTGACCTATTTTCATATTGGGATGCAGATCGGAACACCTTCCGACTTCCAGGGGTCCGTGGTGAGTGGACCATCACTTTGGAGGATGTTTACCGCATCCTGGGGGTCCCAATCATTGGGAGGAGACTCACACTAGAGACAGCTGGTTCCAGGGCACAGATAGCTCAGTGGGCTGGTTATATGGGGGATGCAGCCATTTCTACGGGGCCGAAGAAGGGAGTGCGAGTCAGATCCATTCCTTCTTTGCCCATCCCTATCTTTCGACAGGCTATTATGGGGATCCTTGCCTCGAGACTCATCGGGGACAAGGGAGGGGACACCTTATTATACTGTTGGGGCCCCATCATTGCACAGATAGAGGGACATGGCCGGAAATACGCCTGGGGCGCGGACATTTTGGGGACCACCTACCATGACTTATACAGGGTGGTCCGATTGCAGGGACAGTCCTTGAGCCACCCCACTCTAGTCATGAGTTGGGTGTATGAGCGCTTCATTCCGTATGGCAGAGGCGTGGAGGTGGCAGATCCCGGGGCGGTGAGGGCAGCCCGATGGTCAGATATGTCAGTGCTCAGAGCACCTCACCAGCCAGTAGCCACCCTTACCACGGCAGACATGGAGGCTACACCGTACCAGCTTATGGCCGGTATATGGGGAGAGGAGACCACGACATTGGTCTCCTGCTCCATCACAGGGCAGCTTATCGATCGTGTGGGACGGGTAGAGGTACATCCCTTCAGCAGGGTTCCTCAGCAGTTTGGCCTCCCATACGCGGCTATGCTTCCTCCAGTAGCACCTGTTTATAGATCAGTCCGAGAGGCTAGAGGGGGGCCTAGAGGCCGTGGTTGGACAGTGGTTACCCCTGGCATTCCTATTACAGCCAGGGGGATAGTTCGGGCCAGAGGGAGAGCTGGTGCGCCTCAGGCACCATTACTTCAGATTGCTGCAGGTCCTGCTCATAGCAGTGACGACCCCATAGATATTGACTCCGATTCTGAGGAGCACACAGAGGGAGGGTCAGAGGAGCAGACGGACGAGAGCGATCCTGAGTGGCATGATACTCAGGACATTCTGCGGGCAGAGAGGGAGGAGGAGAGTGCAGAGAGAGAGACCGTGGCTTCTGAGGAGCCACTCTCCCGAGGCCATGGTGGAGATGATGAGTCCGTTGCGGGGCGCCATGTTGCCCCAACTACAGGAGCAGCCCCTCAGTCAGCAGCGGCATCAGCAGCAGGTGCTGGCCCTGGCGACCCATCTTGGAGGCCTGGTGATCCGAGTAAGTTATCCTCTCCTCCTTTCAATGCTTGTTTGTTTTAGGATTTGTCTTTGAATGTTAACTCTCCTTATATTTGTATTGTGTACACTTTAACCTCTTGCCTAGTTCCTAATTCGTTTTTCTTTCTTTGCTTTGCAGAGACTGTTGATGAGTGGCGGGATCTAATCCGTAGGGTTTGCGTCGATTCTCTGATGATCCCTATGGATAAGACCCGTGCGGAGTTATCTGTGGATGCCGGAGAGCCCTCAGCAGCCGGCAGGCACACTGACGTCTTCGCTCCCGTTTGGCATGTGGCCAAGATGGTGTCAACTCTCCGTACAGAGTTGGCAGGCTATAGGACAGCCGAGCGTCTTATGAGGAGCCGCTCTCATGGCGAGACTACGACTGCCCCTAGGGACCCCGAGCCCTCCGTCCATTCAGAGCGCCAGCGTAGCCGGAGTCCTAGGCGAGGGCGCGCACCTTCAGCGGGATCGCGCAGGGGTTGAGAGGCCACTTGGCTTTCTGTATTTGTATTTAGATTCTTTTGTGTATTACGGGCTCTTTGAGCGTTTTGACCATGCCTAGTGCATGATGGCATTGTATATAAACTTTGATTATTTATATATATGCGTCGGTTTTGGATCAAAACTTGTCATTTGTATTCTACTTTCTTTATTTCCAACTGCTTCGTGTATACTATGATGTATGTATTATATGCTTTCTAGAATGTATGCAATGGAAAACAGATGATGCAAATGTTTGCTTTCTTTTTGTGTTTCATGATGCTGATACATGATTTTGTAGATATATTGTGATCTTAAATCTTAGTTTCTGTGAGCAATTTGGATACCTCATGATTTGTTTTGGCAAAGTGATGAAAATAATCAGTATGATGAACAGATTAACTTGCCCCACTCCTAACTCCACGCAACTAGTAGGATGCGAGGGCTCATCACCAAGAGCCAAGAAGGGCGCAAGTTATGGAATATGGTGAAGTGATAGTGATGAAAGACAGACGAAGCTTTGGTGGAACCAAATGAAAACTACAAGCTTATTCTACCTGAATGACTTCATAGTTTTGGATGCAACTTGCTTTGCGGTTTATCCAGACTTAGACCCGTAGATGGCCACATAGTAGACAAAATCTGGGTTTTTAGGATTTTTAACTCTCTTGGAATTTTTGAACATCTGATTCATTCGTTATTGACTCAAAGTTTGAATTGATTGTTTATGACCTTTTAACATTTACTTTGTTTAGAGGACCCCCTACACTTTGCCCCATGCTACCTGTAAGAAACATGGGTTTATCACCGTGGGCAAGGCATAGGCGAGTAAGGGCATTTCCATCCTTTCCCAACCCTACGTCACTAGTAAGAGACGCAAGCTCATCACCGAAGGTTGGTGGGGCAAGGAAATGTGTAAAAATAAAATTTTCTGTTTAATCACTTCTTGACTTGTCTATTTGAGTAAAATGTCAGTATATGCTTATTTCCAAAGAGATGTGTATATGGGATAGATGTGACACCATGAAGCTTCTAGAACAGACCATAGGCAAGACACCTATCCTAAGAAGAAATCAAAGCGAGAACGAACTTGCAGATCTTGGTATGGTTACCGTTAGGACTTCGTCATGTCTGATTTTGTTTGATAAAAGATTCTGAGTTGATTGATGATATCGAAGACGGAGAAGTATGATTAAAGAACTTTATGCCAGAAACATCACGAGTTTGAAATAAGTTGCTTTGAGAATAGATTCCCTGATCACAATTTGTGTAAGAACAAGTGGACAAAATGATCCTAATTTGTATGAAAATGCAATGTAGATAGTTATATAGGTAGCGTTAGCTGCTTACGCGTAGAAACGCTTGAGGTGGAGAGAATTGACTGTTTCGCCAAACTCCTCACCTTCTAGCGTGCATAAGAGGTATGCACCATTTCCGTAGTCCTTTCATGACTCGGTATGGGCCCAACCATTTGGGCCGGAATTTCCTTCCTTCGCCGGTCTTCTTGTCGATCCGGCTGTCTAACCTCAGAACTAGGTCACCTTCGTATATGTCCCGTTCATAGACCTTCTTGTTGTACTGCCGGCACATCCGGTCGGCATAGACTCTATGTCGTTGTTCAGCATCTAACCTAGTTTCATCTAGGCTTTCTAGTTGAGAAAGACGTGCTTCTCTGTAAGCGTCTTCATCCAGAATCCCTTGTAGCGAAATGCGGAGACTGGGGATTTCAACTTCGAGTGGGAGAACTGCTTCTGACCCAAATACCAATGAGAAAGGAGTTGCTCCTGTTGGCGTTCTTATCGAGGTTCGGTGGGCCCACAAGGCCGGATATAACTTTAAATGCCAATCCCGTTTGTTTTCTTTTACCGTTTTAAGGAGAATGGCTTTCAACGTTTTGTTTGTTGCTTCAGCCTGCCCATTGGCTTGGGGATAATATAAGGAAGCCGTATGATGGCTTATTTTGAACTTACTGCATAGCTCACGAACTTCTTCGTTTTTGAAAGAAGTTCCATTATCTGAGATAATGATTTGCGGGATACCGTACCTGCAAATGATTTGGTTCAAAATGAACTTAGCGATTACGGAACCAGGTACAGTTGTAAGAGGCATAGCCTCTACCCATTTAGTGAAATATTCTGTGGCCGTAATTATAAAATTGTGGCCGTCTGTGGATGAGGGAGAGAATTTCCCTATTAAGTCTAGGCCCCATGTAGAAAAGGGCCACGGAGTAGCGATCGGTTGCAAAGCTTGTGCCGGCATGTGGATCTCATGAGAGAACTCCTGACATTTATGACACCTGCGTACAAACTCTATTGTGTCATGTTCTAGAGTGGGCCAGAAATAGCCCATTCGATGTATTTTTCGAGCAGTGGCATGGCCACCGAAGTGGCCTCCACATATACCGCTATGGGATTCATGGAGAATCCTCTTGGACTCTTCTGTGTCAACACACCTTAAGAGCATTCCATCGAATGCTTTCCGATAGAGCACCTGCTCTATAATGACGTATTTAGCTACGATAATGCGTAACCGTCTTCTTTGTTGAGGTGTAGCTCCTTCTGGATACCTATGGTCCATGATATAGCTAATGATATCAGCGTACCAAGGGCACTCAGATATAGCAGGTCGGGTTTCGACGTAGTATACGCATTCATCTGGAAAGTCTAAGTCTACTAAGTCGCCTCCGTCTAGCGGGTTATCAGCTAACCAATCTGCGATGATTTGCCCTTTAACTGACTTTTGGTTTACAAAAGTTAATTCGAACTCTCCCATTAAGGTTATAAAACGTCCAGCTTTTTTGGACAAGGACCCTTGTGTGAGAAAAGTCCGTAAATGGTCCGTCTTTACTATGACCCTTGTCTCTTGATTTAGCATGTAGTGTCTTAGGCGTTTAGTAGCAAAGACTATGGCAAGACATTCTCGCTCTGCTTGTGTATAGCGCGTTTCGTAGTCGAGCAATGTTCGGCTAATGAAATAAATCGCACGCTCTCTTTTGTCATCGTCTTCTTGGGCTAGCATGCAAGCTAACGAAACATCGGTAGCCCGTGAGTACAAAATTAAAGGGCGATCTAGCTTTGGTGGCATTAGCGTAGGCGGTGATAGCAGGAAACGCTTGACTGCATCAAAAGCTTCATTGCAATCTTCAGTCCAATCAATGCTATAGTCCTTCTTGAGTAAATTGTTGATTGGATGAACGGCGAAGCTTAGATCCGGGATAAATCTCCGGATTGCACCCAACTTTCCGAGAAATGATCTGATTCCAGATTCATTCGAGGGTGGGACCATTTCGAGGACAGCCCGAATTTTGGCTGGATCAACATCGATCCCTCGTGACGATATGATGTAACCTAGGAGCTTTCCTCCTGTTACACCGAAGACGCATTTCTCTGGGTTTAGGGTAACTCCATATTCTATTAGGCGTGAAAGGATGATGCGGAGTACTTCAGGATGGTCACAACGCTTCTTGGCCTTAGCCAACAAGTCATCTACGTAGGATTCCACGATTTTATGGATTAAATCGTGAAATATGTATGTCATGGCCCGCTGGTATGTAGCACCGGCGTTCTTAAGACCAAATGGCATAACAGCGTAGCAATAGGTTCCCCAAGGAGTTATGAACGTGGTTTTAGCTTGATCTTGCTCGGATATTTTGATTTGATTGTATCCCGAGAATCCATCCATGAGAGACAAGAGTTCAAAACCTGCTGTTGCATCAACAATAACGTCTATGGATGGTAAAGGGAAGTCGTCCTTAGGGCAAGCTTTGTTGATATCTCGAAAATCTATGCAGATGCGTATCTTTCCATTCTTCTTGAGAACGGGAACGATGTTAGATACCCATTGGGAGTAGTCAACTGGCTTGATGAATCCTACTTGGAGGAGTTTTATTACCTCCTCTTTTACCATGAGGGCTACTTTGGGCTTCATGGGTCTTGATTTTTGTTTAATTGGCTTTGCATCTGATCTAGTGACGAGGTTGTGTACCGCAATGTGGGGTGCGACTCCTGTCATCTCTTTGTAATTAAATGCAAATGCCTTTTGATGTTCTTTGAGAACCTGAGTATGTATTTCCACTTCCTCTGGGGTTAACGAAGAACCTAACTTTAAAATTCTTGGTTCATCTTCCGTTCCGATATTGACATCGATTGTTTCTTCAATTAAAGAGGCATTACCCTCTTCGAACTCAGGTGGTGCCGGAGGTAGATCTATATCATCCCCGTTTTCCACCACGTATATATTAGGCTCTTTTTGTGAGGGAAGATTCATTACAGGATTTCCGAAGTAGGAAGATGAATGCGAGATCAGAGATAAATCTAGCGTGTGATAGGAGAGATGTAGTGCTGCAAAGGCATTTAAGTAATCCAAAGTAGCCGCATCATTTCCAACATGGTCTAGGACGGTAGATTTACTTCCGTTTGAAAGAGGATCCATCATTGTTTTTATTAATGGTTCGTTACGAATGGATACCGTGAAATGAGTATCTTCTAGCTCATTGTTTGGAGTAAAACGTGATGCTGAGGTTGCTATTGAATCGGCGAGAAGATTTTTTTCTCGCGGGATTGCTTCAATGGATATGAAGTTGAACGCCTTGCTTAAATCTAATACAGCGTTTTTGTAAAGTTGCAAGTGTTCGGCTTTAGTTTCATATACCTCTGAAACTTGGTTTGCCACTAATTGCGAGTCTCCTAAAACTCTGATATTATCAATACCAATTCTTTTGGCTAAGGTAAGGCCAAGGAGGAGGGCTTCGTACTCAGCGCTGTTGTTTGTGCATTCAAAGTTTAATTTAAAAGAGAATGGGAGGACCTTCTCTTCGGGCGAGGTAAGAATTATACCTGCCCCCGCTCCATAACGGCATTTAGCTCCATCGAAATGGAGAGTCCAATACTTAGCCGGGAGTATGGATGTAGGTGTATCTGCTGTGTTTGCACACTCTACTTCTACCATACAGAGATCTTCTGCTGGCAAGGAACCAACACCTAGGGAAAATCCGATACCTACTGAATCGAATGGTAAGAACATTGGTGAATCTTGTTCTATCAACTCAACGATCTTCGCAGTAGTCCCTAATGATACTATTTCTTTAGTTTTACCTTTAGGGGTTGGAATTGTTTTGGCTATGTTGGTAGTTTCAAGATCCGTCGTAGGTATCAACTTTTCCTCTGGCTTTGGGTCAGAGGGTTTGTTAAGTTGGTTTGTTGGAAGTTCGAATTCTGAGTGTATACCTGGTCTTTTCTTTAAATCAGCTAGGTGTACGTCAAACGGCTTTGGATCACCTTTGGCTACAAATACCTTTCCCAGATGCAGGAATCTTACTTCTTGAAATAGCGTGGAAGGGATTGCCTTCATTCGATGTATCCATGGCCGGCCGAGGATCATATTATAGTTAGTTTCCCGATCTATAATATAAAACTCAGTCAGGATTGTTTTAGGTCCTAAGGTGACCGGTAGTATTATAGTTCCTATCGATGTGGCTTTAAGGCTATCGTAGCCTCTCAAGGTATTTCGTGTAGTAGAACAGTTTGTTTCTCCATATCCCAATTTTTGGAGAAAAGAGAAAGGGACTATGTTAACTGCAGCCCCGTCATCAACCATTGCCCGTTTTACATAGTTATTATAAACTTGTACTTGCAAGTGTAGGGCTGGATCGCCTCGGCGTGCGATCTCAGCATCTGTAGGCATTTTACTTATTTCGAATATGAATTCAACATCCCTATCCGCCTGTCCCGGTGGATAAACATCAAAGTCTATATGATTTACTTGCGCTTCCGGTGGTGGAGTGATACTAACTAAATGACCCAAACCTAACGCCTCTAAAAGAGCAGCCCTGTGAGCAGGGGAATTCTTTAGTAAATCAAGGAATGAAATATGCGAGAAGGTTTTTGTTAGATCATTAATTAGATCGTAAGCACCCATAGGTTTTGCTACGGTTTGCTGGATGTTATCTGTTTCCGGCAGGTGGCTTGGACTTGGTTGAGAGAAATACTCTCGTGTTCTCGTAATTGCTTCAACGGGTAATTCGGAGTCTAACTCTACTAATCCAACTACCTTAGGTCGTGGTTGACTTCCTAGTTGTGGCGCGACTAACGGATTTAGCGAGGTTGAGGCCTCGTGATCGTTGTTTCCTGTTATTGCACCTTTGTTTGTTCCAGCTGGTTTCAACCTATCGTTATCATGATTTGGGAGTGGATCATTAAAGATCTTGAGAGGGGCATTCTGAGGGGAAACTGCCCCTGCGAAGGTATTTGCCGTTGGTGACGTAGGATCTGTTAAGAACATATCCATAAAGAATTGTTTTTGCTCATTTGGCAAGCGTTGCATGAATTTGTTGTAATCACGACACGTTCTAGTGTCATGCCCTTGAATTTTATGGAAACCACAATAAGAATTGGGGTTGTAATTCCCGTTTTGTTGGTTTGGTGTGTATTGTGGCCTAAAATTCCGATCAAACTGTTGCCTATTAGGACTAAAGTTTTGGAATTGTTGTTTCTGGTTTTGACTTTGGTTTTGATAACCAAAGGAGTTTTGGCTTGGTCCTTGTATGGGATTTCGCCGTTGTTGTTGTTGTGGATTATTAAAATCCACCGTATTGATCGTCGGGGTAAAATTGTTGTTTCTTTGGTTGTTTGTTTGTGACGGAGTATTAACGACATTTACCCTCTTGGGCTGGTCAGTTACCCCATCTGTTGTTACCCCACGATTTTTGTTAAGGATTTTGGGTCCTTGATTGACGCTTGTGGTGGTTGTAGTATTTTGAGTAGAGGTGATTAACCTCCCGTTTGCTCCATACGTCTTACGGCCACTATCTATCGCTGCTTGATCAATTCGCAGAGCGCTCTCAAGTACCTCGTCATAAGTCCTTAGTGGGAACTTCTGGACTTCTTCCTTCACTTCTCTGCTAAGAGAATGAAGGAATAAATCGCATAGCTCCATCTGATCCATGTTTGGAGCGCTTGCCGAGGAATAAAGGACTGTGCGCCACCTTTGGATGAAATGGGCGACAGACTCGTTATGTTCTTGCTTGATGTGCAAGAACTCCCTGATTCCTGTCCTTAGTAGTTTGTTCATGTCGAAGGCTTTGATGAACTCAGACACGAGTTGTTTGAATGAATGTATGGAAGCTTCGGGTATTCTGTAATACCAATCGAGGGCAATGCCTTCCAGCGTTTTGGGGAATATTTTAGCAACAACCCCATCCCATGGGAGTAATTCTCGAATGGCTGTAGCGTAAGCTTTGATATGCGCATTCGGATCTCCTTCTCCTTTGTATTTGGGCAAATCGGGAAGAGGCCTTGGAAGCATAACGCTTCGTATGGCGAAATCTAAGGGCTCCTTTAAATATTCTGAATAAGTCCCTATTGCATACGTCTCAACCATTGATGGTGCCTGTTGAGGAGGTGGTGGCGGAACGGGTTGTTGATATGGCATAATGTACGCGTTGGCAGGGGCATAAGGAGGTCCCTGTATTGGAGTAAACATGCCGGGGGATGAGTACATATCCCCTTGTGGTGATTTGGAGTACATGTTTAAGTACGAAGGTGTACTATCCAGGAATGGATTGCTCTGTACTGGACCAGGAGGAACAGTGCTAGCGATAGTGGGTCTAGTTGGCACTTGTTGCGAATATTGAGGAGTCATACCTAACGTGCCTACTCCTGTGAGGAGATCTACTTGGCTAGGATGGTGCGGAGGATTGGAACTCCCTGTTTGTATGATTCTCGAATTTTGACTTGCTTGGGCAAGTTCTAATCCTCTAACCTTTTCTATTAGAGTTGAAATGACTTCGTTCGGTGAAGCCACGATATTGTGCCTTGGTGGCGTTTGTTGTATATCCTGGTGTTGTATAGGCATGTGATAGCCTGTCATGAACTGATTGCTATCTTGCCAAGTTTCTCTGAGAGTATTTTCCATACGTGATGGCATAGGGGAATTTTCTTGAGGAGAGAACTCGGGCTGTATCTGTAAAGTTCCTACAGGTGGGTACATGCCTTGAGAGCGTTGTTCACTCCTAGGATAAGGTATTGAGTACTCGTCATCTAGAACTGAGTATGGATCTGACTGTCTACTAATAGGCGGTCTGAGTAATACCTGAGGAGATGAAGCAGACTCTCCAGTTAATGTCATATTGTTCGAGCCTGAAGGCTCTGTTTGTGTTTGAGCAAGTTGCTCCAACCCCTCTGTTTGGAAGGACGAGTTATATCTAGTCCTTGGTGTTTGTGTTGACAACTGATTAGTTGAATAGTTGTCGCCCCACATTGAGAGTGAGGGTGATGACTGCCTATTCTGTTGGGCGTAGTATGCCTCAAGACCCAAGAGGGGTCTGCCGTATGCATCGAATCCCGACATATTCGGGGGGTATATGAATACCCGCAGAATAATGGGAAGGAGCGAAGGTGATTTGGAGAAGATGAAACTTCTCAAAGAGAAGGTGAAAGAATTGTTTATTTCACGTCGGGTTCACCAATTTTGTACGTCGGAAAAGTGACAGGTGAGCTTGAGAATCAACAAGTAACTCTTCTGCGTACCCGACCTCCCGAGGTCGTGCCGAGACAGCCGGTGTGGGTAGAATGTGCAGGCAAACTAGTTAGGCAGTCTAATGTCTTCGACACGCACTAATGGTATTTGCGAATCTAAAGCAAAGAAGGCCCTTCTAACTTGGACTGGTGTGATAGATCGATCAGCGAGGATGACTGCTCGAAGGCTCCAATCCATATCGAGCTCTGGCGTGATTCGATCTATGGGTTGTGGGATGCGTGGAAAATGACCCGGGATGGTTTCGTGTATTTCTCCTGATAGGGTCATATGGTGGATATAGTCAACTCTATGGACGATTCTCTGGCCTAGTCCAAAATTCTCTAGTTTCGTTGGTTATTGTGTCTAGTAGGGATAACTGTTGAATGATGAGAGGTGGAATCGGAGTAGACTGAAATACTAATTTACGTAGGCCAGTGTCTATGTCTAATTCTCTTATGGACTCGTTAGGCTGTGGGATCTGTGGATCACAACCATAGACTCTTGGTTGTTGCGGTCCCGTTATGGTCATACGGGAGATCAAGTTCTGATTCCTAGTATCCAGTAGTCGTAAGCTTTTTCAGCTTCTATGTTTAGAACCAACAGTTGTGCGATCTTCTCAGAATACCTTACAGGTGTTATCGCAACTTGGATTCTTAAGCTGGTATCTATATCTACTAGGGTGTCTCCAGCGTCTGGCTGTGGAACTAAAGGATCACACCCGAATGTTTGTTCTCTTTCGAGCCCTTCTACAGTCATGTGGGTATTTTCTAGGGTAATCTGTAGTTTGGCTGATTTGACCAAAACAGATGTGCTTGGTCGTCTTCGATGTTTAACCCTCTCAACTGTGCCCTGATCTGTTGGAAGTCTGTTGTTGTTTGGAAGACTTGTATCCTAAGGTTTTGGTCAATATCAGTTATTGCCACTACGGTATTGGGCTGGGGCACAATTGGCTCGAAAATGTATTCCCTGGGCTCCCTAGGTCCCGTAATTGTCATGCAAAAGCAGTAATGAAACAAACTATAATAAAGTAAAATCTAAGTGCACTTCTAGCATATATAATTTCTTTTTGTATTTTCTGGCAATTTATAAGAAAGCAGCTATTTAAAATATTTAGAATTGACAACTAAACTAACAACGTAAAACAAACAAAATAGCCGATTGTAGCTATTTGTCTGTGCAATTTTGTATATCTATTCTAAACAACGAAATAACTAATCTATCTGCAAGATTCTCGATCCTACCTCAGAAGTGAGGAATGAATCATAGTTTCTCAGAAACTATCAATCCCCACAACCTCCCTGGCAATATCGAGAATAGAAATAACTGAAATAAAATGATTAACTACGTTATTTGATAAATTCTAACTAAAACTTTGAAAGATGGAACCTGGATTTCGCAGAACAGTGGCGAATCCGACGGTGTGTGTGTTCTTGTCCCCTCAGTATGATCTCTTCGTTCTTTGTGCTCACGTGAATCCAGAAAAGCGTGGAATGCTTGCATCAACAGGAATAGATATTTGGATCAATGGACAGCCTTCAGAATGCAGACAGAATAGAATGCGGATAGGAGAGGGATAGCGCAAGAGTACAGAGCTTGGCCTATGCAATTCCTAGCGGGGTCTACTGCGAATCATGCAACAAAAAGCGTCCAGAACCTGAGACTAGTCTGTATGAAGAGCAAAACCTGCAACTTTAATGGCTGCCTAGACTATTTTACTCCAAAACAATAATACTGTTTGCACAAGTTGGATCTGTGGCTTACCAACAGCAACACAAAGCTAAAACAAACCTGCAACAAACTATACTACCAATCCTAAGCAAACTAAAGGGACACATAGCACTGAAAACATGAAAGTTGGAGTGAAAATGGTGGCCCAAATAATGTCTGCACTTGCACAAGTTGGATATGTGGCTTACCAGCTGCAACACAATACTAACCAAAGCACTCAATGAGAAAACTAAGAATCCTAAGCAAAGGAAAACTAAAACTGCTGTAACAAGAGTTTCAAAAGAATCAGGGGCCATTTGCATGTGCACAAACCATGCATTTATAGGAATCCAAACATCCAAAAATCAAATCCAAACTGAACTCTTAAACATTAAACAAAAGAAAAACACTATTCCAGGGGACCAAAAACATTAATGCATGCTCAAGTCGGCAAGAAAAGCTGGTGAGTCGTGATATTTCACGCGGGTCGCGTCAAAAGAGCGTTCTGGAAAACGCGCACAGGACCGCCGCCCTGCTCAGGGCGGCGGTTACAGGACCGCCGCCCTGTTCAGGGCCCTTAAGGGCGCGGTTTCGTCACTGAAGACCAAAAAGCCAAGAAAAGAGGGAAAAATAGGGAAAACAAAGCACGCGGGGGCTAATCGGGGTATGCGGGATGTTAACGCATATCTGTAAAGCTTTTCTGGATCCCGAACACCTTGCGAAGAGACCTGTATCATCATTGGGGCACTTATTACATCGTTCCGCAGTACAGTACCTTACAATTTTGGGTACGTACAGTTTAGCACATTAGTAATACTTTCCTTATTTTATGTGAAGAGATGAGTTGTTCCTTATCAGAACACATTTTTATACTTTGTGATCTCCCTTCCCAAACATGGGACTTGTTTGATCCATGTGTATCTCAACACTACCTCTTAAAATTTGTGGGCATTATTAGTTTATCTTGACAAGAGGAGATGGGATCTCAAATACTTGTTACCATTGTAATATGGTTGCTTACTTCTAGATATGTGAAACCACCTATGGGAATTATAATGGACCAAGTATGTTGGGAATTTTTTAATAAGGTGAAAGGAGGGTCCTTTTTGGTAAGCCTTGAGTCATGTTTAGATCTAATTTCTTCATAGTCCAAGAGTATGTGGGAAAAGCGTAAGAATTTGTGTGTTCCTCCCTAGAAACCTAGTAGATAATTTTTCTCTTGGGCATGAAAGTGTGGAAGAGGATTCAATACTAGGATTAATGCCAGTTTTGGGAGATTTGAGTTGAATTATCTAGTATGTAATCTTATGGTTGTCCTAGAAACTAAACACCCTTAGAAGGGAAAATTCCATAGAATATTTGGGATCGAAAAGATTATTGGTATATGCAATTATTCACCACTAAGCCCTCTTTTTGTAGAGGGAGTTTGTCAATTTTTTTTGTTTTGAGAATGTACCCTTGTGATCTTGGGATATGAATTATAAGTTCTAAGAAGATTATTTGTTTAGATTAATAAATCTTTCTTGTATTGTGAAGGTAGATGTGATTTGACCTCTTGAAAACAAATTTTTGCGAAAGCATAGTTTCATTTTGGGAATCAAAACTTAATGTATAAATGTTAAGAAACTTCTAATAATCAATCGGGTTATATAATGTATTCACAATAAGAAAAACATACTAAATTCTATGGAAATGGTATAAGATAAGTGATAAATGAACCAAAAGAAATGTGGTCTCCCAAAAAAATGGGGAAAATGAATTCTTTCTTATTATGTACTCCCTAAATCATTAAAGTTAGATAACAAAAGATGAATATAATACAAATATAACCTATAAAATGTGGTAATGTGGTAGGTGCCCATGAATGATGTGCAATTTATGGTTGGGTCATGGTTTTTTACCCATTCATTATGAAATAGTGACATTGAAAAATGTCTTGTGTTGTCTTGTTAATTGTATGACTTGCATGTTGTATGAGTGGAATCATGTTTATGTTGGATTCACATGTGGTGTGGAGTTTTGTGAGTAAACCATGTGTTGTCTTGTAACAAGTAATGAGAGAGTCAAAACAATTCCTGGTATTTTTGTCATGTGTTTGGGTCCCACATGGATGGGAAATACATATGGAGGCATGATAGATGGTTTTAGGGCCAAGTCATGGATCCTAAGTTTAGATACTTATTTTAGCTTGCATACTTATGTCAGGGGGAAGAATGTGGAATAGAGGCTCCATTTAACCCAAGAGTCTATCACTTATGAGTTATTTGAGGAGCACTTCTAGGCTCGATATATGTCAGAGCATTTCATTTAGAAGATGATCAAAAAGTTTCACGATCTTTGACAAGGATCTAGTTCAGAGTCTCAGTATGAGTGAATATTTTTAGATCTTCTATAATATGTAGACTATATCAATAATGAGAAGTTACAGGTGAATAGGTTCATTAGGGGCATCAATACAAAATTGATAGGAGAAGCTAGGATTTTGTCTCCCCTGACCTTGGAGAAGGAGATGGAGAAGGCCTATCTAATAGAGGAGAACTAGACTAGTTTTCAAGAGTCTCGAGATAGGAGCCAGGGAAAGTTGCATGAGTGAGTTTTCTTATTTTAGGATTAGAGATCACGTGGCTTGGTCCCACCCCTGAGAGGAGGTTTATACATTTTCACTCATCTTTGCAACCTCCTCCACATCCATAACATCCCTATTAGCATCAAGTTCTTCACTAATAGAGGACTAAGCCATGTCAGGATAGTCAAAGAGGTAGGGGCCGTAATGGCCACACATTCTGGGTAGAGATAGGAGGTTGGGTAGTCATAAGCCTAATTCACCTCATTCACAAAATTCAGATAGAGTTGGACCCACATTATCAGTATATCAAAACACATGATGGTATCATTCACACAAGGATTTAATAGGTTGTTTCATTTATGGGGCCCATGATCATTATGCACTTTTATCCTCAAATATCATTTATTTCTGAAAAGAAAAAGGCACTTTCCTCAGAGCAGACAACTGGTAATGTAGGACATGATCATCATATCTAAACTATGGTGGAGATCCGTTAGGCTGAGCACCAAACCATGGTCATTGAGATGAAAGGTATTATTAGGGGTACACCTATTACTAGATTATTTGATTTAGGAGCTTTTGACTCCTTTATATCACCCTTTTTAATGGATAGGTGTGGATTGGCAGCTTCTAGGTATCCAGATAGGTGATAGGTAGAGTTGGACACTAGGGCTAATATCACTGTAGACTCATAAGTGGAGAGTTTTATTCTTGACCTATGGGTATTCTCCACTACGTTAGACCTCTATATTTTTCCATTGGGATCTTATGAAGTTTTTTCTCGGTATAGATTGGCTTGAATCCCATCACGCCAAATTTGACTACAGAAACAAGTTCATTGAGTTTGTGGATGACATAGGTAGTTCTGCAATTATATTTGTGGTTCAAAGACCCGTATCATTATATATGATTTCCACTATATAGCTCAAGTGGAACATGCACAAGGGATGTCATATGTAGGCGATCACATTCAGTGATAGATGTGATGATATTTTTGATAATTCTCCATTAGATGAGCACTATCTTGAGAGATTTTTTAGATGTTTTTCCTAGGGATCTCCTTGGTATGCCACCACATCATGAGGTGTATATTTATATTGATCTTGTTTTAGGTATGACATTTGTGTCCTGTGCTCCATATAGGATGACTACCCTTGAGATCCATTAGATCAAGATTTAGATAGAGGATATTTTAGAGAAGGGCATCGTCCAACCTAGTGTGCCTCCTTACAGTGCAATGAAATTTTTTATGAAGAAGAAGAATGGGTCTCTTCATTTGTGTGTTGAATTTAGAAAACTTAACAAGGTAATGATGAATAACTGTTATCCTCTACCCCATATAAATGATTTTTTTGATTAAATGAGGGGAGATAGAGTGTTATACAAGATAAATATGAAATATGGTTACCATCAGCTGTAAATCATAGAGGTAGACACATAATATAACTGTTTGGACTTGGTATGGGAATTACATGTTCACAATAGTTCCTTTTAGTCTAACAAATACACTTGTGTTTATGAGCCTTATGAATGGGGTTTTTAGGAATTTCTTGGACAAGTTTGTCATTGTGTTTGTGGATGAAATTTTTATTATTTCTTGCTCAATAGAGGAACACCGAGAGCACTTGAGACATGTACTACATGTTTTGAGGGAGAACCAAATTTTTGGGAATTTAGAGAAGTGCTCTTTCTTTAAAATTGAGATTGAGTATTTGGGGCACATTATCACAGGTGAGGGTATCTCAGTAGATCCCTTGAAGATTTGTGCTATCATTGATTGGCTAGCCCCCACCAAAGTGACTAATGTTAGGAGTTTTATGGGGTTAAATGGTTATTACTACCTTTTGTTTTGGATTTTTCTAGGATAACCAATCCTATCACTTCCCTTCATTGTAAAGGGATGAATTTTTGTTGTTAAGATAAGTGTGAGAAGGATTTTCAGCTACCCAAGGAGTGATTGACTACTATACACATCCTCACAGTTCCAGATCCTTTGTCTGACTTTGTGGTTTGCACATATTCATCTATAGAGGGACTTGGAGCATGCTCATGTAGGATGTGTTGGCTCCCTAATGTACACCCACCAAGGAGGAGAGAGAGAGGGAATAGATGCAAAGTGGAAGAAAAGGTAGGAAAGGGGGCAAGGTAGGAGGAGGGACCCATATGAGTTGTCATTTTGTAGCAAGGGATAGGGTCTTCCTCTACTCACTTGACCATTATCTCTTTGGGAGTGATAGAGGAGGACACCTTAACAAAGGGTGTGACTAATTTCTCATACTACTTCTAGTTGTGCCTAGTCCAGGGTGAGAGAAACTGATGTGTAGCCTAAGGGGTGAGAAAAGAGTGAGAGAACTAGGGTACAAGTCCCGAGTCTGGAACATAGAAAGTAAAATCTAAGGCCAGATGTAGCCATCTAAATGTAAGTGCTCACTTGAAATAGAGTGGTTCAAAAAGTAGCTGTAAGCACCTGAGAAATCTGACACAGAGATGTTGAAGGAATATATTAAGTGGTTTCAGAATCAAATCTAGAGGATTTGCATCTATCACCAAACATTTATGCCAAGGATCAAATGAAAATAAGTTGGCAAGGATAACACACTTAGGATATATGAGATCAATGTGTGTTCCACCCACAAATCTCTTGTGAAATGTTAGTTTGATACAAAATCTATGGGATTTGTATGACACAATGGAACAATTGTTTGGGAAATTATAAGGTGGGGATGGATTTACAAGAAGGAAAAACTTAGACATCAAAAGGGAAAGGGAGTTGAGAAATATGTCAGCCATCACACCATGACATTTACATTATTTCGTGACATAGTGGTAGGATGAGGAGAGTTTCCAAGGGGGAAAGTTTCCACAATGAACATAAAAGAAAGACAAATGACCCAAATCCCTAATGATCCATCTTAGGATCCATAAGAATGAATTAGCTATGTGTGGATTATATTGATTTTTCAAGAAGGAAGTGACCCCCAAGACACAAAAAATCACTTGTTCTAGTAATTCAGTGAGGAATTGTATAGGCTCGAAAATGATACCCCAAAGTACCTTTGGGACTTCAATATTTTTCCAACCAAACCAAATAACCACTACAAACTATTAACATATAATTTCTAGTCATAATTCACATGAGATTTTTGAAGAAAAAATACATAATTCTACTTCCACATCATTTGATAATAGAGCATGACAATAATTGTTGTAAATTGTTTCAAACAAACCCATTTATTTTAGAAAATAAACAAGGGAGACATATAATAATGCTCTCAAAGCTTTCTAATGGCTATACATATGCAACCATCTTGACATGAAATTCAAATAAATAGAAATCCCAATAATGCTTACAAAAAAATGGGTGTGAATTCCTATGATAGAGACACATTTCTAGCTCCTCATGGAGCACTTCCAGTGAGTTCTTCATCTCTACCAAAGGGATCTCCCTTCAAAGGAATCATCCTCCTTTTTCTAAAACCCTTATTTTATTTTTATATAACCTTATCTTCTTAATGGTTTTAGGGAATATCCCATCCATATTCTAATTCATTTAAACCCAAAATATCTCTCAGAGACTCTAAAAAAATCAAGGATTGTTCCTCTACAACAACCTTCAACTTTTCCCACTGCCAACCAGTCACCATAATGCTAGTGTGACAAGGTAAAATATTTTCCACATCACATCGATTTATGATTTTATTTTCCACATAATATTAAATGTGACCTAGAAAATAAGATTAAATTGAAAATAATTTTATTTGAAGATGATGAAATTTATTTACCCTCCAGTGACATGTTTCAAATGAATGTTTAATTTTGATTTAAATCCCACTCATGCCTTCCGATCTGGGAATGATATGAAATTTATGACGACGTGATTTTTTTAAAACATGTCACCCCAGATAAACCTTCCTATTTAAGCATGGATTAATGGGCCTCAAACTTACTATCCGCATTTCACATAGCCTTTCAAATTTTACCTCCACACATAATCCTTCCACCATGGCTTCATCGACCTTAGGAGAGAATCCCACATGAGAAGAACTTAACAACCTAGGTTATTTCTTCTAGCTAATAAGTCCCAATGAGGCATTTATCAATCATGTCTTTAGTGTACCCAAAATCTAAGAAAATACCCTATATGGATCCCCTTAGGATGCCCTAATTCTATATTTTCTAAACCGGTCAACTAGATTATGTGATCCAATTCCTGGTTTCCAAACCCTTCACTTGCATCTCATCCTCTCTGAGTATCATATTAGAATGGAGTGTTTTAAAATTAATTGGTCCCATCATTGCCCACATATCCATAATGATCATTGGCACATGTATAAGGCTTACTATGCTTCTCCCTTATTAGAGACACAACTTCCTTTTTTGGCCCCAATGTGTGTTCCAAATAAAAAAACTACTTCCAGGCTCGCATGTAGATGAGACAAAGGAGCAAATTTTGGTACTTGAAGCTATCCTAGATGAAATATAGGCTGCAGTGGGTACCTAGGCCTCTCCCCCAAAGAAAAGAAAAGGTTTTCATGATGACCTGACCAATGGAGCAACATAACTCATAATGACTCAAATTTCCACCAGTGGGAGGACTAAGGCATATGTAAGGGGATGGATCCCTCTTTGTGATTGGGTGAGCTCACTAAAAATCAAAAGGGAATTTACCCAAATTCTCAATGAGAAACAAGAAAAGGGTCCCAAAGTTGATAGAGAAAGGAATGTTGTGAGGCCTTGCCAGGGATGTCAAGTTTGTATTTAGTATTGTGGCCCATGAGGAATTTATACATCACAGGGATCAACTTTTGAATGTAGACACAAAAGCATGCACTTTGGGTAATTATCCAGTCCTGATTGCATACTATTATTCATATGATTACCTAACTAAGAAAAGTACTAATTAACCCATGTCTTTGGCCATATTTTCTTTATTTTTGTTACCACTTTTGGTCTTGCACACTATTTCTATGCTCAGTCTGACCTTTGACACCTTTAGTATTCTATGAGTCCTGGACACCAAATTCCAGCCAGGACACCAATGTTAGGTGCCCCTATCCCCTCTGGGTGCCCCTGAGATTTTTTTACTTTGTTCACATATTTTGGGTCCTTTCTAGCCATGTTTGAACATCTTATCTTTTTGGCAATGGGAACTTTTTCAGGGTTAATTGCGAAATTCAAGCAAAGGAATCATATAAATATAAACTTACCTGATCACAATAAGGGACCAAGCACTAAGCATTAACTATCACCACCTAAGGTTGTATCTAAATTTTATTCAAGAGTATTCAAGCATCCATCATAGCATACATTCAAGGGTAAGGGATTACATTCTTCTGTATATAATTCATAGGAAAGGGAGTTCATTCTATTCCACTGCACACATCTACTTACATCTTCTACATCTAGCTAGTTTACTCGCTATCAAGTGCGACACACATAAGAGCCACCTAGGGTACATGATTCCACACACACACACACACACACACCTAGAAACTAAATTGGGTCTGAAATGTAGTTCAACACTTAGTCATAAGTTCACTCATTTAATAGACTGCGGGCAGTATGACCCCTCATTTACATTCTTTACTTTTTGTGATTTGATACACTCTTAAGGGTTTTACAGGTCAATATTTCATTGCATGTTATCAACGACATTAAAGATCATTGTGTGCAACATACTAGACAACCAAAGGAGAAGGACAACAAACACCTTGTAACTAGTCAAAGATAGTTTTATGAGCATTTTTGGTAGATCAGAGGTGCCCAGTACTGGTCTTGCGCCATTTGCAAGATATACCTAACCCTTTCTAGGTGGGCCAGTCTAGGCATATTGATCATTAGCTCACACATTTTTACATGAGTATCTGTGTGATAGTTCTTCCTCTATGTTCATCACCCTCATCACTTCGGCATAGTCCACGATTTAATTGCGACACAACTAAGTAATTCTTATCTCTTATTTTACAACTAGGGTTTCATAATCTCTAGCTTGATCTTTCTTTGGATCTATTTTTGTACATAATTTATTACATTCATTTACTGCTACATTACAATTAGTATTTATGCATATATTTATTTCAATATTTTCATAATCATTTTGGTGAATCACCACTCATGATCGATCATTCATGGATCCTTCTTCGGAACATTATATTTTCTATCATGGCTCCTAAAGTTGCTCAAAGTTATTTGTATGATTTGATTCAAATGCATCCTAATTGCTAAGTTTTTCTGAAAAAATCCCTAGACAGATACACCATTGCATCAAGTGAGTGTTATTCTCGATCATCTATTTGATGACTCTAGTATGCTTGATCCTCCATTTAATCAATCCATGTTAGAGTCAATTCAAGCTTTGAATTCTTTATTTCAATACAAATTTTAGGCAATGGAATCCATGATTACACATCTTAAATCTAAAATCCAACATCTTAAAGATGCTTCTTAGGCTCACACTAGTTCTTCTTCGCATACTCATTATGTCTTCTAAATGTTCTCATATCAGTGGACCTTACCACTCCCCACACCTCTAAAGTTTGATTTAAATGCTAAACAATAAATTATTCTTTCACAGCTCGTAGCTCATCAATGAATTAGTTTACCATCTACTCATTGCTATCCTCCTTATCGGCTAATCAAATATTAAGCTATCCCATTTTGTGCATATCATCGAATAAATGGACACAATGACAATGACTATTATGCTTCAAAATGAAGAATTAAGCATCTTGAGCATCAAGGATTTATCTCATTTGATGCACAACATTTTGTTCCATGCCCATCTACAAATGCTACATCCAAATGGGCTCCTAAATCTACTCCTTTTATGTCTCATAAACATCATGCCATCAATTCTAATATGCCTTCTTCAGCTAGTCAATTACACTTATTCAATCCACTCAACCTTCTCTTAAGGATGGTCCCACACCAATTCAAAAAAAGAAATCACCTGTCAAGGTTTGTTCTCCATCACCTCCTCATGCTAAGTCATCTACAATATTACCAAGTCAATCTAAGAAACCTCCTCTAAAAATAAGTTTAACTTGGCCTTTACTCAAGTATTCTACAATGATATCAAATAAGCCACCACTTTGCAAGGCTCCTAAACCATCACCACCTTAGTGTCTAATAAATTTTATGAAGGAAACTACTCTTACATTGATCTACTTAGCATCATTAACTGGATCTCCATCACTTACACACTTGGGTTGCACTACACTATTTCTCCCCCCTTTAACATTGACACATGTCTTATATTCTCATCATTTCACATCAAGTATCTCACTTGAAACACACATGTCTTGATACATTAGTATCGTCATTACCCAATGACACACACTTGTGCTAAGGTTCACACTTAATGTTGAGGGCATCATATACACATGACCCTCACACACACTACACACTACATTACACATATTCATATTTATCACACATATTTATCACTATACAATCAACACACTTGTGACACATTATTCATACTAAACACATTCAACCTAACATACTACACACTCAACACACTCCTAATACATAATTCACACAAAAGAAACACATTATCAACACATAATATTTGTGCATATTCAACACAACATAAATCAAAATCACCATACTTACCACCTAATACACAATTAATGCTTTCAAAACATACCCCTCTTACATCACATGACACATTTTTATTGTGCACAATCAACACACACATCTTAGACACTCTACATATCCACAACACATGGCCTACTCGAAAATTTAACATGGGACACAACCTACTAAAAGTCTAATGATGTAGCTTAGAATTTACTAGTAAAAGCCCAAGTGCACTGGCACATCACTCAACCTAAACTGAGTGCTCACCTGAAGCACGTAAAGGTACCAGGTCCCTCCTCAAGGTTTCTGTAGTAGAATGTTAATATGATGAAGAATTACATCATATGGATACATAACTAATACATCATTATACAATGCATGATAGATCTAGATCTAGGAAAGAATAGGTTCAAAAAATAATCATGATAGAAGTAAGAACATGCACTACTCAATTATACACAAGAATAACACTTAGATTTAGCTATATTAATAAAAACAAAAGCTCCTTACTATAATGGAATTCTATACTGATGGTGCATGGATCTGATACAGTAATCTATTCATATGCAAATATCTCTTTATGCTTACCTCTTACGCTCTGCATATACCTAGATATCAACTACTATGTGATTCACATAATATATATAGGGTGGGGACTTTCCCTTCACTACTTATCTATTCCAAAAATAGGCCGCATTCTACTAATAGCCATGCACCATTTACAGGCATAGCCACACATGCAAGTGTGTTTTCTATAGACCTCTTACATTTAATTGAAGTGAAAATCCTATTATTAGCTCGTCTCCATGCAAAATGCTTTGATCTGATTCTATAAATATAGAAAATGCATGGCACGCACATCTCTACCTCATTTATGTTCTCTGCACGCCATCTTCTAAAAATAGGTCTTCATGCTCAAAATCGGCTAAGTCCCGAAATTTAAACTTTCCCTCCGCGCATGGGTTCTTCTTGTCCCTCTGCACCCCTTGATCCTAGCATTATCTCCTACATGGAATTCTTGTGTGATATTTAACAAGTATTCTTTGATCAACATTACCCCACACTAATCTCATTATCGTCCCGATAATGGTTATCTCCAAAACTGAAGTAAAAAATGTTGAATGGAAATAATAAGAAAGAATGTAGATGAATAAAGAAAGTTTTATGAGGTAACCTCCTCTGTTAGGTTTGAAGGATCAAATTTGGATAATCCTCCTTTATTTCGGCCTCTAAGGCCTACCACTCAGTGAATGCTTTCTCTGCCTGCTTTGATATTTCCACAATAATAGACTCTAGTTCATCTTGGGTAACTTCACCTTTTTCATTCTATAATACCAACATAATACTGGACAATGCAGTATGTTTTCCTTCTAGTGCATCCATATTTTATGTAATGAGTTTCCCAAGCTCATCTAATCTTTCCTTGTGTGGATCTTGTGTTGCTGCTAGGGCCTCACACTTTTTATTTATGAGTGTTAACCATTGTGCGTAGCCCAAGTTATCATCCTTCATAGACTTATGGACTGCATTATCTTCTTCCAGAGTCTTTACCTTGATCAACGCCTCTGTAGCTATGCATATATTAAGGCATGATCTGCCCTTTTCAATTATTCTTAGAGCGCTTGTAGTAGGCCTTTGTATGATGCAATCTTTCTGACTACTGCAAGCCTTAGCTCTTTCCACCTCTTCTTCAAGATTCTTTGGTTTTGGCATTCTAATTGTGTCCTCTTCCAATAACAAGTCCACCAAAGCTCTAACATAATGCATTTCCAAGGGTTATTGTTCTGGTACCTTATATTTTAGATGCGGATGTTATTTCATCACATGATCTCCAATGGTCTCCGCCATGCCAATTAACGCAGTATTCTTTTTCTGCTCCAAGTCCTTCTCTTGGGTCAGGTGCCATATCACTACATCCTTTGTCTTCAAATCCTCGTGCAACACTCTGATTTTTGCAACTTTGTCCATGTTTCTTCTTGCAACCTCAGTAGAAACCTTTACCACTGCATTGATAACCTATTCATTTGACATAATAGTAGGTTTAACTATTATGTTCCTGGTTTGAGGTGTCTTCTTCATTAATCTTGACATGCATGACTCCTCACATACATCAAAATAAGGCTCATCCATGTGGGTGTGCATTGACCATGAGAGTTTCTTTCTAGTGCGAACAGTCACCATATCTGCATCCATTAATTCCCAGCCAAATAAATCCTTTTATTCTATAGTGCTTTGGAAACGGGTGTAGATGATTTTTTTGGTGTCTTCTACATAGCCCATGAGTGGTAAACTATATTCCCCACTTATCCTCTTTGATCTAGAACCCTCCAGAAATTATAGCGTCAAGGTTAGGAGTCTGTCCTATTACACCTTGAGCATTCACATGTGCATATCTAGAGGTTTCCTTCTCTCTTTCTTCTCTATCCTTTATCACTTCATCTTTTTGCTCTTCCTTGTTCTGTGGCTCATCTTCTTGATTGAGTGGGGTAGGAGATGCACACTCAATCTCCCCGAATTCCTCTAATTCTTCATCCAAATTCAACTTTCTTCTCCTCTTTGGCTCAGTGGTCTCCTTATGTGGAGAAAGATGAGGTGATTTCCTTACCGTTTGTGGGGTTCCACCTTGAGTCCTTATGCATCTGAATACTTTCTTAAATCTATGCTCCCCCTGTTCAACCTCTGTATCTTCCTCTTCATCTTGTACTTGAGGTGGAGTGGTCATGTGATGTGACTATTCTCTTTCATATGGTTGTTTTCTTTTGCACTCTAAGCCTCCACTATATTCACGCTCCTCTTCTTCATCCTCTACTTCAATAGTTTCTATGGGCCTTTACGTCGGTATATTTTCCATTGTGTGCTTACTCTTTACTGGAATTAGGAGCACAAATTCATTCTCCACATACTTATTGTTCTTCATCTTGGGCTTCAACTGAAGATATACTAATGCTGCCCCTATATCTGTTATAGCTAGAATTATTGGCTTAATATTCTACACCTCTAAAATGAGCCTCTCGACATAGGCACTTCTTCCTTGATACACATACTTCTTCCTCAAGGTGTGGTAGTTGTAGTATACCTTATCTGCATTGAATACAAGTCAGCGCATGTTTTTGAATATCTGAATAGATGCTTGGAAATACCTTGCAGTGAATGTGTAAGGCAATTTACACCAAGGGCTCCAGACTCCATCTCTTATTGATTCGAAAATAATCAGATTATTACTACCTGATCTCGGACTCTTGTAGGCTTTAATTATTTGCCAATAATTTACTCCTTTTAAGTAATCAATTTAAAATAATGCAAGACAATAAGACAATTGCACAAAGATTGATTACGGAGTTCGGAAATTGCCTACATCTCTGGGTTCATGGTCGAACCGTTCCACTAGTCAAAACTTGTAAGTTACAATAGTACTTTCACAAGAAAACCTAATGGAATTTTACTTGCCTATCAGTACACCAGTTCTTCGAAAAACTTCTGATGATCAGTCGAATTATTCTTCACCTTCCTGATGCACAATCTCCTTCGGCTTCGATCGGCCTTCCTGATGCTATCAATGCGACGCTAGCACTCCGGTCGACAATCCAGGATTTGCAAGTAATTGGTGTGGCTCAATGGGCCTATTGGGTAGTTTATAATTTGCTCCCTAATCACAAATATTTCATCTACTATTGCCTAAAATAATAGGCCAATAAACAATATTTGTTGACACATCTCCACAAATAAGCTTAACAAATAATAAGCTGGGGTTGTCTCCATAATAAGCTTAACAAATAATGTGTGTGTCATTACAAATGAAATAGGTACCCTATTTATACAATTTTAGGGCCCCTTGAATAATGATTTACATATAATCATTAGGCTAATATTAGCCTAAACCCGTACATGAAATTTGGGATAAAATATAATCCCATTTGGGCGGATTTACATATTTTAATGGGATAAAATCCCCATGGCAGTGGATTAGCAGGTGAAATGGGATTAATATCCCCATTTTAGCGAGTGTTGCATTTTTAAGGGATTAAATCCCATGTGGGCATATAAATAGTATAAGTGGGTATATCCCACATTTTTAGGCGGAATCTTAGATGTTAGGGCAGGTTTTATTTCCCCAAACCTTCACATCTCCTCCTTCCCACGTGGATACTAATGTTTGAACCACGCATGGCATTAATGCACCCCAACAACCACTTCACCTCCTCCCTTCCATGTGGCAAAGCATACACATTTGGCATGTTGGCAATTTATACTAATGTACACATATATATATATATATATATGTGGCATTTGGAATGGTGTGTAAGTGGACTTACCAAATAAATAAAAATTCGACCCATACCATGGGGTATCGAAATTAATTAACTCGGTCATCATGTAGTCCACTTGTCGTCTCGAGTGATAGGAAAATAAGTGAATTCGGCCAGGCTCCCTTCCGAGTTGAGCCTCTTGATGGCAAGCCACGTGTCGCAGTACGATTGGTCCAATATTGACCAATTGACCAGAGTTGACTTTCCCGCTATCTAAACTTTGACCAAACATATCTAGAGCTCCCGATGTCTGTTTGTCACGTTCTCACAGTCATTGGAAATATCTCAAGATGATCTTCTACACTGACACCATTTAGGGATGTTTAGGGAACTTTTAAAAATGATCCCCTGATCACACCTCCCCACTGAGAAAAGGCTTTTTGTCCCAAAAAGCTTCCATACTGTCCTGAATCTGAAAAACTCTGCTGCCACCTCGGAAGTGCTGCTGTAGTAGACCCTTGGGTCTTCTCCTCCAACCTTCTCACTTTGAAAACTCTACTCCGATCCTGGGACCTGTGGGTTATGGGCCCATGACACTTTCGCTGCGCCACTCTGATATCCGAAGAAGACCTCCACGCCTCTGCTTTATGGTGCTAAGTTTCTGAATGAAACCTCAACGCTCCTTCTGTGCGGTGCTAAGCTTCTTGATATCTGACAACAAGGATCTTCTTTGACTCTATAACACAGCTCCTAGCTCCGAGTTGATTCCGTAGAATCCAAACTGGTTTGAAGGAACTCCATGTTACGTAGAGCTTTGATTGATCTGATGTTGGTGATGGACAATGCCTTATCCCTTTACAGACCTCAACACCTCCAATGCATGATGCTAAGCCTCTTTCAAGACCTCAAGCCTCCGATGCATGATGCTAAGTTTGTTACAATGACCTCAACTAACCTCTGATACAGACCTCAACACCTCCAATGCATGATGCTAAGCCTCTTTGCATGAGACCTTTCAAGACCTCGAGCCTCCGATGCATGATGCTAAGTCTGTTACAGACCTCAATGCCTCTGATGCATGATGCTAAGCCTCTTGCAAGACCTCGAGCCTCCAATGCATGATGCTAAGTCTGTTGATCAGCTACCATTTGTATGTGTGGTCACAATGCCTTGACACCGAATGATGTTCCGAGCTAATCCTTTGAGAGCTCCTCTTGTTGACATACTAATATCAGGTACCATTCTGCTGCACAATTGCAATGCCTCTACACAGAATGAAGTTCTGACCCGATGTCAATGCCAATGGTGATTCAGCTACCATTCTGTTGCACGGTCACAATGCCTCTACACAGAATGAAGTTCCGAGCTGATCTTTTGCGAACTCTATTGTCTGCACAAATGGTAGATCAATCTCCAAGCTTTATATGAGTTAAATCTTATATCCAAGCTGTAACAGGTACTCACAAGCTGATTAGGAGATAGGTACCCCTAATAGGGTCTCTTTTTACAAATTTCAAATACAAGTGTAAGGAAATTATATCCTAATACATCATGTAGAACTAGTTGTAAAAATGCTCCATTTTTGGAGTCTTGTACAATAAGCTTAAAATACCAATTCTATAGGAAAATAATTTTGCATGGTAAACCATGTCGCGAAATTTCTCCTACTTGGTGGCTTATGTACTTGGTCTTCTCCACTGCATTGCAATGTGGATTGACTTCATTTGTCTCCTCCCTGCCAGACCAATGACTAAACAAGGAAAAATATACTACATTTTATGGTGTTAGAAAAATCACCAAAATAATTTCCCTCTGGTGGTATTACTAATGCAAGTATAACAAGGTATAAACATTACCCAGAATTGGGTCTTTAACTAATGTGCCATGTCTGGTTAGATGTATATAAACGTTGCCCTCAAAGGGGTCTTACCAATACATTCTACCTAACACAATAGTTTTCAGGTTTTATCTGCATATGAGATATAATGGATTCATCCAAATAGAAATGCGAGAAAAATTACTGAGTATGTTAAACCTATCTCTCAATCCTACCAATAATCTGAGTACAAGCCAATGCCATCCCTCTCAAAAGCAACCTGTATTGATTAACCTGCTCGATACCAACTTTCTTCATAGATTAGCAAGTTTGTAAGTGTCGATTACCAGCTCTGATACAAACAAATAATAAGCCTGTTAGACTAATGCCAAAGGAATGGGCATCGGGTGGAAAATTGCTGGAGAACTGCATCCATCTCACCATCAGAGTAATGGCAAGCCAAAGATGGAATGGAGGCCTATTGAAAAGGCAGAGGAAGTTTCTACTCCACCACCATGACAAGTTAACCCAGGGACCAGGTAATACTTGAAAGTGAAATCAAATGGGTAAGTCAACAATTTTTCAATTATATATTGAGATGATGAAATGCAGTATTAATTCAGATATTGTGAGAAAATTCTGAGATAAAGGTTTACAATACTCGGTGGATTTTCTTAGTTAGAAAATTTGATTAATGCTCCAAACATATCTCCTAATCAGCGTGTGTGAGTATGTTAAACCTTAACTCTCTCAGTCTATCCCAGCTCAATCTAGAATCAGCAGAAAGAATCACAAGCCAATGCCATCCCTATCAAAGCAACTCTGTACTGATTAACCTGCGACCACACTCGATACCAATGCATTGGAATCTCGAGGTCTTGAAAGAGGATTAGCATCATGCATCGGAGGTGTTGAGGTCTGTAACGGACTTAACATCATACATCGGAGGCTTGAGGTCTTAAAAGAGGCTTATCATCATGTATCGGAGGTGTTGCGGTCTACAGAGGACTTAGCATCGTGCATTGGAGGCTCGAGATCTTGAAAGAGGCTTAACATCGTGTATCAGAGGCGGTTGAGGTCTGTAACAGACTTAGCATCATGCATCAGAGGCTCAAGGTCTTGAAAGAGGCTTAACATCATGCATCGGAGGCATTGAGGTCTGAAAAGGGACAAGGCATTGTCCATCATTGACATCGGATCAATCAAAGCTCTACGTAACATGGAGCTCCTTCAAACCAGTTTAGATTTTGTGGAATCAACTCAGAGCCAAGAGCTATGTTATAGAGTCAAAGAAGATCCTTGTTGTCAGATATAAAGAATCTTAGCACCACACAGAAGGAGCGTTGTGGTTTCATTCAGAAACTTAGCACCATAAAGCATAGGCGTGGAGGTATTCTTCAGATATCAGAGTGGCGCAGCAAAAGCATCGTGGGCCCATAACCCACAAGTCCCAGGATCAAAGCAAAGTTGTCAAAGTGAGAAGGTTGGAGGAGAAGACCCAAGGGTCTACTACAACCAACACTTCTGAGGTGGCAGCAGAATTTTTTCAAATTCAGGATAATATGGAAGCTTTTTGGGCCAAAAAGCTTTTCTCAGTGGGGAGGTGTGATCAGGGGATCATTTTTGAGAAGTTCCTTAAACATACCTAAATGGTGTCAGTGTAGAAGATAATCTTAAGAACTTTCCAATGACTGTGAGAACGTGACAAATGGACATCAGGAGCTCTAGATATGTCCCGGTCAAATTTCAGACAGCGAGAAAGTCAACTTTGGTCAACTTGTCAATATTTGACCAATCGCACTGTGACACGTGGCTTGCCACCACTCATCAAATTCGCTCGATTTTTCTATCGTGAGACAACAAGTGGACTACATGATGACCGAGTTGATTAATTTCGATACCCCATGGTATGGGTCGAATTGTTATTTACTTGGTAAGACCACTTACACACCATTCCAAAATGCAACGCATACATATATATACATACATATATATGTATATATATATATATATATATATATATATATATATTGATGTTTATACATTAATATAGACCGCCACATGCTATTGCCAAACTTCCCATGTGCACATGAAGGTGGTGAAGCGGTTGTTGTGGGAGGTAAATGCCATAACATGGTAAGGATCCATGTGGATGAATGCGAGTTGAGATGGGGGTGGTTAAAACCTTCCCTAAGTCTAAGGTCGCAAAATGTGACCACTATACATGCACAATGGACAAGGCTTACATAAAGCCTAAGCCCATTATCTCCCTAACTCCGCTCAAAAATATGGGACCTTATCCCCATTAAAACATGCGGCTCCGCCAACATGGGGATTTTTATCCCTTATTAAACATGCTAATTCCGCCCTAATATTGGGATAATCATATCCAAAATGCTACGGGTCTAAGGTTTAAAAATAGCCTTAGATAATATTTTATTGCATATTTTCAAGGGCCCTAAAAATTGTATAAATAGGGTACCTAGTTCATTATACATGGACACACACACCCCAAGCTTATTATTTGTTAATCTTATTGTGGGGACACACATTACACACAACCCAAGCTTATTATTTGTTAAGCTTATTTGTGGGATGTGTCAACAAGTATTGTCTATTGGCCTATTATTTTAGGCAATAGTAGATGAAATATTTGTGATTAGGAGTAAATTATAAACTACCCAATAGGCCCATTGAGCCACACCAATTACTTGAAAATCTTGGATTGTCAACTGGAGTGCTAGCGTCGCATTGAAAGCGTCAGGAAGGCCGATCGAAGCCGAAGGAGATTGTGCATCAGGAAGGTGAAGAACAATTTGACTGATCATCAGGAAGTTTTTCAAAGAACTGGTGTACGTAATAGGCAAGTAAAATTCCATTAGGTTTTCTTGTGAAATTACTATTGTAACTTACAATTTTTGACTGGTGGAACTGTTCAACCATGAACCCGGAGACGTAGGTAATTTACCGAACTCTGTAATCAGTCTTTGTGCAATTGTATTATTGTCTTGCATTAATTTTTAAATTGATTACTTAAAAGGAGAAAATCAGTCAGCAAATAATTAAAGCCTACAAGGGTCCGAGATCAAGTAGTAGTATTAATCTGATTATTTTTAGATCAGGTGGAGTGGTGGTGATAAGTTGCAGAGAAATTTACAGAGCAAGTTGTACACAGAGGAGTTAGTTGTTAGAAGTTAGAAGCAAGAGGGATTTTAAAATTTTTGAAATAAATCTAAGATAAGAGATGGTCACATTCCATGTCCCTAACATCCCTCACCTCAAAGGTACATGGGGTACATCAAATTCCACAGTGATCAAGGTGACGACACGTGGCAAGGATTCGATGACAAGGAATGAAGGCTAAAAAATTAGCTTTAAAACACTCAGGCGTTGGAAGCTAGTCATATGGGTGACCAGAAGTCTTCCTTAGGGAATGGGTGCATTTTTCCATGTTTAATGTCCTTGACCTATGAGGGAAATGAGGGAAATCAAATTCCGTGGCACTCTTGGTGATGACACATGGCAACAATTGGACGGTTGAGGCTTTGAGCTCCCGCAAGCACCTAAGGGTTGAACTAGCAATCCTAGAGGTCATAATGAGGATATAGAGATCTTATGGGGGCTAGGAACATTTTTCCATGGTTTATTTCCCTCATTTTGAGGGACATGAGGGATTAAAAATCCCACCATGCTTCTAGAGTTGACACGTGTCCTCCAAAAATTTGACTAACTCTTGAACTCGCTCCAAGAGGAAAACTTGAAATGGCGATCCAAACTTGAGCTCCCGATGGAATTTTATGATGAAATTGTATATGAACAATAACTGGAAATGTCATTTTCAATCCAATGGCTAGAGTCTTAGTTCTTTATTCTTCCATTTCATCCCTAAAAAATGGATTTTTTATTTGATACTCCACCTGTGCATGATAAAATCTACTTACAAACACCATGTGCCGAAGTGTTGTAAAAACATAATTTCACCATATTGTAGGGCTTGGAATTACCTTTCCAGAGATGTTTTGATTTTTTTCCTAAATCCATTCGAAGCTCTCGGAATCACCTTCAGAAGTTCAGTAGTTGTTTTGGCTTGTGCACTACCTAGGCTTGTGAACCCTAGTTTTTGTGAAACTACCCCAACTTCTCTAAGTCCTTACATAATCTTCATGAATCACTTCCATGATGTCCTAAGGCCTTTGAATTATCTCCACATCCATTTTGGAATTTCCTCTCCGCTCCATTGGGTTGCTCCAGTTCAGGAAGGCCAGTGATAGCCCTTCCCAAAACTGCCTAAAGCTTGCAACTTTTAATGAACTCCTAAAATCACCTAGGGGGAATGAATTGAATTTCCTAAAATTACCTAGGGGGATGATCTAATATTAATCGGGAGGTCACTTTTACTAATTGGGTAGACCTGGTGTACCTCAGAATGATAAAACATGAAAAATTTGGTATAGGGGTATCGTTGTCATGATTAGAAATTTTCAATTTCCCTGTTGCACATTTACACAACAACACATTGGTGTGTATTCTTGAATCAAATTTGATTTTTAAATTTATGGTTATTTGATTTATTGGGAGCTTTGGAGCTCTTTGAACCTTTGATCTTAGCTTGATACAAAAATTGTCTGGGATTTGTATAAGCTAAGGCGTGACTCATTTGATCCCAAGAAGTGGGAGAAGAAATTGGATGTTTAGAATCGATGTGAGAAATGATGGTGAGATTGCCATAGTCATTGATAGGATGATGATATGATGTATTAAGATAATATTATCAAAGGGTTGAAGAAGATGGGCTACCATGAGGTGTCCCATAGATAGAAGACAAAGGACTACTAGGATGTGGCCCAAGTATAGAAGATGAGGGGACTACTTTTGGAGGTGTCCTATAGATAGAAGAGGATAAAGGGATAATAGGAAGTGGTCCAAGAATTGAAGGAAATTGGCTACCCAATGGTGACTCATAAATAGAAAATAATGGAGGGCTACTAGGATGCAGACCAAGAATAGAAGATAATGGGTTACCCAGAGGTCACCCACAAGTAGAAAACATAGGGATAATATGATGTAGCCTGATAATAGAAGATAATAGGCTACCCGGAGGTGACCCATAAGTTGAAAATGGAGGGCTACTAGGATGTAGCCTGAGAATAGAAGATAATTAATTACCCAGAGGTGACCCACAATTATAAAATGGAGGGCTACCAGGTGGTGTCCCACACATAGGAGAAGACAAAGAGATACCAGGAGGTAACCTAAGGTGAGATTGTGATTGAGGAATTATTATGGATAAAGAATGATCAGACGATGAGAATATATGTCATGGATCAATGCTAGACCCAGGCATCTCATCATTCACAAAGGAAGGTGGAGATGGAAGAATATGAGGAGGATCATGTTCAATGATCTTAGAGTCTTCCTCTTTTTCTTGATGAAAGGAATCAACCTCTTCCCCATAATATGTGAATGTATCGATGTCTAAAGATATTTCTTTCGCAACCTTCTACAAGAATATCTTCATGTACCCCCATGAATGCTTTGATTGCTTCTTCATTCCGAAATGAATCAATCGATATGGGTGGTTGTTCTTTGAACAGAGTAGGTTAATTGGAATAGATAGGTCCAATAGGTGTGGAGGATCTATAAGATGTTTGATGAGGGGAAGGTTTGACCGTATTATGTCCATAAAGGAATTTTATAGTGTGTCGAAAAGATATCTTAGCACATTGTTTCTTATGAATGGTTCAACATGGACGTAAACATCAATCTTTAGAAGATTAATGAATATGGAATAAGGTATGATAATCATGACCCAGGGGAAAAAGATGTTAGGGTAAATATATTATTACCTTAATTAATTATGCATTGCATAGTTAGTTTGTTTATTTATTAATATTTATATGGTTACATTTAATTATAACCATCTATTTTGTTTTATTCATCATACGAGAGTTTTTGTATTATTTTAACAATACTATTGTTTGTATTGGTTCATGTACCTGTGCAACCCATTTATTTGTTTGTATATTATTTTCCAATATGTATAAATAATACATCACATCTTTTGTAAATCGATTTTGATCATTAATGTAATTCTACAAAGATTTTTTCCTTGTTTCACATTTGGTTTCAGAACAAGTTGAAGGATATTGGAGGATTAAAGAAGTGTTTGAGGAGCATTGGAGAAGCTTGTGCAAGTAAAGGAGGGCCATAGTTGCCTATGCAACTTCTCATCCCCCATCCCCCTGCAATAACATCATCTAATTCCTCAAAACCGCCATCAAAATTCCTCAAAACCGCCTTTATTCATTGCAATTAAGGTTGAGGGAGGATAGAATACACCGAGGAAGAGATTACAAGCTCAAAGGAAGGAAGGAAATTAATCTACGGTGCTATACACACTCAAAACCGCCTTCATTCTCACCAAAAACCGCCTATCATTTTTCTCTTTGCTAGAATTTTTGTTCAAAACCACCTTTCCCAAAGTTTTTTAAAGAGGTATGGTTTTACCATTTGGAAGTGTTTAATTACAATTTACTCTTTCCATATCTATGTTTAGCTTAGCTACCCCAAGTGGCTAGCATAAAATTTTGTAAGACACTTTCCATCAAGAGAGGTCAAGGGGTCATATACCCTTCCCTCACCCACTACAAAATTTGGTGGGAAATTTAGTGTAACCGCTAATTTCAGTGGAAAATTCAAATTTATTTATAACTAACTAAATTTAGCGAGAAAGACCCTAATCAGGGGCATTTTTTTCTCTCGTAATTGGCCTAGTTTTTTATTCTAGACAACATTTGCCAAAGGAGTGGTATCAGAGAACTTCATTTTGAGCCAATTTTTTTTACAGTCTTTTGCTCAGCAAGCCGTATTGAGCTCCAGAGGCCACCAGGACCCTAAAAAAAATTGTCTGCTATTCAATTTTTCCAAATTTTTTGAATGTAATTGTATACTTCAATGTATTATACTAATTTTTCAGGTTGTCATAGTCAAAACATTGTAACTGATCAAATACTGATAGAGAATTGTAATAAAAAATAACGAGATTTGGTTCGAAAACACTCATGAGATCCTAGATCTCATTCGTAGTGTTTGGTATAAATAGGTCCTCTGGGAAGCACTTACGGTATAATCCATTACAACTACTATTGCACTTAATGCCTAATATAGCTACAAACAATGTCGTTTGGGCATCGACCCTTTAAACAGATAGGGATTAATAAGGACACAATGCACAAACTATGAGCCATCCTATTCATCTATGAACAATTGTTCGACGTAAACCTGGACTAAGAAATTATCCGAGTATATAGCGAAGTTACGCATATGTATGAGGATATTTCTTTGAGCCGATGTCAATAATCACACAGAACCCTTTCAGTACTATCTTGGTACCACGTATCGAATTCTTTCAAATATGTTAACAACTCTTTCACATACCACCAGGTATATCAAAAAGGGAAAGCTTCTTCCACATACTAACGAGCATATCGGAAGGTTGTGCATATAGAAAGGTTTTATATATTAGACTGACGATATATAGATTGGGAGACCTTATACCTAGAGTGATAAGAGCCTAACCCTGTCAGTGATTCTGTAAAATGGGTCACCAATGCGCCCACTATTCTTTCTTTCTAGATTCACAACTACTAAGAGGAAACAAAAATGCTACATGGAAGACAAAAATCAAGACACAAATTGGGTTTGAAGGGATCTAGATTGTTGTGAATGTTACTATAACCAAATTAGCAACTGATACAACACAATAGAGATAGTTTGATAAATCAGATTATAAGGCCAAGCTCATCATCTTGTTTGGAGTGTTCAAAAATGTGCAACCCCACATCCGAGATGCCAAAAAAACAAATAAGCATGGGATAAGTTGAGCACGGTATACGAGGCCAAAAAAAAGAATGTCATTATGAATTTGTAGATTCAGTTACACACACTCAAGTTCAAGAAAATGAGAAAATCAAAGTTTTTTGGAGAAGAGTTACAAAGTTGAGGGAATCACTTCTAGCCCTAGGAGAAGCGGTCATAGATGAAGCTCTCGTTCCCATTGTTCTGAAAGATCTCCCTTCCTCTTACCAGAATTTTGTAACAACACTAAACTTGTTAGATATGACAGTAAGTTTTGATAAAGCTGGTAAACTTAATACAAAAAGAGGAAGCCATACATGATAAGGATGATAAAGAATAGAAGGACACCTCTCTTCACATCAAAAATGGAAAGGAAAAGGTAAAGGAAAACCTAATTCCTATCAAAAATCTCAAAATTAGAATCAGTATCAACATCAAGGGGACAAAACAACAGAAGAAGCAATGTCCTATCTGCAAAAGAGGACATGACCTGACAAGATTGTTGGTATAATACTTACAATAAAGGTTCATCTAGAAACTCTAGACCTTAACAACAACAGTCTCCCAAGGTACATTCTAAACTACAATTAATCACGGAAAGAAAAATGAGAACTGGAAAAGAAGAACCCATCAGCAAGGAAATATTGCTGAGCAATAAGAAAAGTTAGACAATGAAGACTACTTGTATCACTTGCTTGATTCAAGTGAACCATCCATGTCATCTAGTTGATGTATGGTATGTTGATTTAGGAGTCTACTCGACACACTGACTGGCCACAGAGACTAGTTTACGTTAAATTGAGGGACAACACCTTTGAAACACCTTGTTTCGTTGGGTGATGATTCTTCATATTCAGTTCAGGGAATTGGAAACATTTCTCTACCCCCTTGGTTCACACAACTACAGACTATCAGATGTCTTATATGTCCCTGGGTTGACTAAAAATCTGTTGTCAGTATAAACAAACATATATATTATTTTTTACTATACAACAATAATCCCATTACTCACTAATCACTAACAATATATTAACGAGAACAGTAATAAATGTTTTCTTAACACCAATGAGCATATAGTGCACACCTTTTTGTAACAAAATGTGTAGGTGATGGAGACCTATGCAAAGTGGAGCACTGCGATGATGGACGCTTATGTGGAGGAGAACATAGAGGTGATGAGAACCTACACAAAGTAAAACAAGGTGGTGAAGTATTCCTAGATATAGAATTTGTTCTAGCGATGGATCTAGACTGATTCACTGGACTAGCAAAGCGATGAGATCATGTGGGGGTGTGCAAATAGGAAAACAAGGAGTGGATTGATATTTAGGTTGGAAGATCATGGGGAATTAGATGAACTAGGTGATGCAATGGTAACCTCAAGAGGAGGTTACGACCACGGAGTTGAGGGAGGCACACCATTGATAGAGATGACCTGATTGTTTGTGAATGAACTTTAGATGTAAGTGGTTCATGGAAATAATAATCTGAGACATGTGAATCTAGTTGAGACCTAAGAGCATGTCACACCCTTAAGCTATTTTTGCTACAAGGAAGGGCACAAGCATGGTGAGAGGACCGAAAGTAACTTGAACATGGACTACCTTGTATGGGTTATCCATTGGATATGAAATTTGTGAGAGAGGATAGGCAATAGCAATAAAAAGTGGAAGCGAACACGTGTTGATAGGCCATGATGGATCAACTTTTTTATTATTGAAAAACATGGATATGATAGAAGTACTAATGTGAAATTGATTAGAAGAGAATGTGACATGATAATTATGATCATAGAACAAAATGATATGTGGAGAAATTTCGGCATGAGCAACTAGGAAATCAAGATCCCCCGATGTAGGAGGAGGCATTGCATGATATGTGATTTATTGAAGAATCAACCACATTTTTTTCATGTTTTGGAAGTGGATTATTGAATATTTTTAGCTTATTATTTTCATTGACTGGTGTAGAGGCCATAGGCTCTTGAAGCTCAAGTTTGTTGTCATCAATAAGATCTTGGATGATATTATGAAATTTGAAGCACCTATTTTTAGAATGTCTCAAACATTGATGATAGTTGTATCAAAATTTATTTTTGTATTTCTAACCTTTTGTATGAGATGGGTCTAAGTCGAACGAAGGAGGAAGCATAATAAAAATTTTCTCAAGAAGTTGTTATAATATAATTTAACAGAAATAGTCAAATTTGTAAATGTACGCTTAGGAGGTTGTCATTAAATTTATTGAGTGTTGGAGACGACGTTGACATTGACTTTAGCTTCAGTGGGTTTCATGGTTGGTTTAAAAGTGGTTTTTTAAAAGGTGTTTTACTTAAAATCGTGTAGAGGATGAAGCTTTCTCCTTATACTTGAGATTTCCTATAGATAAGATTTTAGGTTCGTGAAGCTTGAGAGTGTGACACAGTTGATCAAATGATGGAGATTTCTTAAAGAGAACACTTTCCTGAAGAGGTGACGATAAAATTTAAATGAATAAGTCTTGAATCTCAAAGTCCGCAAGCATTTTAGACATCTTAGATAGGTTATTTTTGTATCGAAAGACATAGTCCACTAGATGCTCATTAGACCCTTGTTTAAGTTGTACGAGTTATGCATAGAAACAAGACGAAAGAGAATATAAGAGTCTAAACACGCGATACGGAAAACACATTACACACAAACCTTTTCATTCTACCAGTTTTAATACCAAAACTCTAAGCTGGCTAACCCACGCATTGCTCACACAATCCTACAACCTTTCTTTCTCGATGCCAAAAGGTTATCAAAGGGACTTGCGAAGAAGCTAACAAAAAAATGTCAAAAGACAAACATGGGTGCTAGGGAGGAGCTTCATGGTTGTCGTAAACTTACTTCCATGATATCAAAATACTAGTTTGATCAACATAATAACTTGCAACTCAATCACAGAGAAGAATTAATACATAAAAAACAGACGAAGGTCTATCAATCGAGCAAGAGAAACATAACAATCAGGGGAAAGGGCACACGCATCCTTTCGACCAACATAATGTCAACGATAAAAGCTAAAACAAGAGGAAACAAGCAGAAAGGGGAAATCTCCCATCATGACATCCAACTGACAAATCAATGCAAGGAAAAGTGGTTCGATTTCACAATAATTTTAAATAAAATAACAGTAGAAAAGTGTAGAAATATCTTGCCTTTTTCTCCAGATTCAGTAGGTTTCATGGACACCGCCCGGACCAGCAACAACAACCCAAGCCTAATTCCATTTTCTTCAAGCTTTGTTGGGCACCTAAACATCGACCATCTTCATGTTGGCACAGGTAGGAGTTCACAGCCAAGGTGGGTGGTCTAAAATACTTGCCAACATCCTCCTCCCAACACCGCTCCAAATTAGCCCTAGAACTTCTGTAGGCCCCATTTTTGGTAATTGATCTTGATCCTTCGTCATTCATCTAAACACACCTCCACCATCTCCATATGCATCTGATTTTTTCTGATTTGGACCTCCTAACCTTGGTGCTCTTATAATAGGATCAACCCTAGTCTGAGACGAAGCAAAAGAAGATCGCTTTATAACCCAAAAAAATCTCTTCGTACAGACTCCATATCCATAAAACAGTCCCAAGACTTAGCATCCTCAATTAAGGCTGACCAGTCACTAGATTGCTTCAATGCAGCTGCTTTTCCCTTAACCCAAAGTGCTCTGCGAGCTCGTGCTAGTGCCACATTCATGCGGCGAATATCAGCTACAAAACCACCCCATGATTTGAAGCTCAGACATAAGACATAATGATTACATCATGCTCCTGGCTCTGAAAGGCATCTACCGTAATGATATATAAACCTTTTCCTTCATCAGATTTGAGGACAACATCAAACTCTCGGTGCAAACATTTCAGCTGTAGCTTGTAAGGTGTGATAATTACAACATAAACCTTTATGCCTGCCAACTTAGTGACTCGTTGAACAAGCTCATATAATTGCAAAGAAAATTGTGCTTCATGAATATTCTGATATGAAACAGATCCATGCCTATGAGATTCTCTTCCATGAGTTACATCGTAAAACAAGCTATGATGACTGGAACATTTCCCATTGCAGTACATAGCTAGATACTTTTATTGAGCATGTTGCTCTTGCCACTGCTGTGGAGTTACTGCCTTCTTTATTGAAAGTGCATGGATTTCTTTAAGTTCTTCTTCCAATGCCAAATTTACCATATGATGTAGCTCCAGATGTATCGACCACATTCAGATGAGTTGGGTTGAGTTTGGAGGACGAGGTGGCCTCCACCGCCTCCTTTTTGATGCCCATCTCTGCTAAATTTGATTTTAAGGATACAAAATAAATACCTTCAGACTTTTTGCAGGTCTCATTAGAGAATCTTTGCACTAAATTTCATCAAGTCTCCTGGTAATACTCTCACTGTCACATAGTCGATTTTGATACAAATACCTTGAAGGAGAATCCCGAATTTGAGGATGCATTCTATACTGAATAGATAACAACATAACTGGACATCCTGCTTGTTGGAAGCGCTCAAAAGGCTTCTACTAGACTATAACCTGCCTGCCGCCTGGCTAATTCCTATTGCAGGATGTTGTTGTGGATCCCCGACAGAACACACCTCGCAGCACCCAATGAAAGTGGAGGTAACACGCCTGCTTCATTAGCTGGTTTCCACACCCCTCCTCCACAAGGAACCAGTCTCCATCTGCAATGCCACGTGGCCAGCAACAAAGCAAGATCCCAGATAAAAAAAATAGTTCATGAGACCACACAAATCCTTCACCCACAAACTCACGCGTCCAGGGCAGACAAAAGCACGCAGACCATGAAAGACAGCAGAATATTTTCAAATCTAAAAATAAATAAAAGGAAGATGCGCCCAACACTCCACCTATACGCATTGAAGAAGGAAATCAAAATGAGATCACGGAGAAGGAAGTCAAGACTCCACCGACTCCCACTATCTCATGCCAAACAGGAAATTACAAGTTCATTTAAGAAGTGACAAGAAATGTCACCCATCCGCCAGCTAACCAGGGAGAAAAATGCACTTCAACCCACTACCAAAAAGAATAAAAAAAATACAGTCTATATAAAATAATAATCATTAATCTTCTCCTTGATTACTTAAACTACACTCTCCTCATTTAGCAATTGGAACACAATGATGGAAAAAATATAAAGCAAGGAGGACATTCATGCTTAGCTTTGCAAACAAGAGAATAAATGGCACGTGATGTTACACAACCACAAACCACACCCACATATGAGCACAAATAAATCATAAGTGTTCCATATATCGAAGGCACGACAGACGAAAGAAGAATAAAGGATGCTAAAAAAAATAACTTCGCAAACAGGGTAAAAGTCACCTAACGATAGAAAAAGGGAGATCAATTCAGCATTCAATGACACGCAATAGGACAAGGACGTAACAACGAAAGCGATTCCGAACAGGGAATTACATTCTCCTCCCCTTAAGAAAGCATCGTCCTCGATGAGACATAACACAGAGGAAAAGAAATGGCATGTAACTAATAACATGTAAAGGAGAAATTACAACCTATGGTTTAAAATTTAGCTGATTAAAGCACGGTCACAAGTAGCCTTAGGAACATTTGGTAGAAATTTTAACTTTCAAGGTTCTGTGAAGATTTGCAGTTCCCTCTTATTTATTATTTCATTAGTTCCTTTCCATTAACATTGTTCTTAGTTTAATTTCTTTTACAAATTTCATCATTGAAGAGTTTTGGTTTATTCCTTATTGTGGGTGCCCAACATGAACTGCTAACACAACACCCTATCAGGTTCACAAGCCACTACAGATTCACAAGCACACAAGTATATACTTCAAGATTGTATTACACCACAAAAGGTTACTCAAATACGGAATAGAATAGGCACAGTCTACATAACATAGTACTCGTCACACATCAATGACTGACATACAAAATACTCAAACAAAAGAGTACTACAATCCACCAGACATTTCCTCAATCACATCGATGAAAAAAAATTCACATAAACACCAAAAATGCTATAGGTACATAGTTTCCACAAGGGAATCAATGACATAACCATAACATCACAACACATATCCATCTGACATGAGTAACACATACATCAAAAGACCACTACCAAAACATCACAATAACTCAACATATATCCCGAAACATCAACCATACACACAAATATCATAAGCCTCCCTCAAACTCTTATGCCTCCCTCAAATCTCTTATGCCTCCCTCAAGTCTCTTATGCCTCCCTCAAACTCTTATGCCTCCCTCAAGTCTCTTATGCCTCCCTCAAGTCTCTTATGCCTCCCTCAAGGAGGCCGGTTGACCCTATGGTCCAAGACACATAGAGTTCGAACACTCATAACCCTAAGTGACATAAAAAATCGTGGTTCAACAACCCGCTAGTTATCTATAACTCCTTAAGGCGTACCCCCATACAAAGAATCGGGTCCATAGGTCTAACCATTCCATGGTGCATCCTATGACCCTATTCCATACATCACAATAATATAACCAGCACAACAATCCAATCCAATGGCAAATGCCAAGTGGGCAAGTACAAGCCTTGGGCAAGGCGGTAAAAATTCCAAATTTAAAAGAAGACCCAAAATCAAGCAAAATAAATGGCCAAATAGGCATAGTTAGTATCAAAATCTACATGTTAGTGCCACAAACCAAGGAAATGCCCAAAATTGTAACGCATTGCAATCAAGAAAAGTTGCTGGTCCTTACAAAATAAAGTAAAAAGCTCAATTTACGAATAAAATCAACTTATAATAATGTCACATTACGATAACTGTGTGGCCTTATCTGGCCACCAAGGGTTACTCAACGAGTTACTAGCACTCGGAACATCGAGCCTCAGCTCGCAAAATACGTATCAATAATACAACTATCATCACCTCTATCTGAATCATCCTGCCACCACTTCGACAAGGCTAAACATAGTCATAGTTGCACTTAGGTTGCGTACATACAACCACATAGGGAGAGAGGAAAGAATCACATGTTATCTACTAAACCGAGTTTTGGCTCAAGTTATTGACCCATGGTACACCACTCCTCACTCTCAACATACACTTCTACCGATTTCCCTCAGGGTCGGTTAGCGTAAGGTTCACAACATAATATACAACAACATCACTAACATAATGGTGGCACACACATAACTACCATAACGTCTTACATATTGTACATATACAGGGTAGATCACAATCATACATTCACCAGAGTGTAACACACCACTTTACCACATTCTGCACCCAAAGTGCAACCACTATACTCTGGGGTTCATACACTCACCGTATGACCCTAAATCACAACATGAAGCGTTACATATTTACACAATTCATACATATGATGAACATAGTACATCACAACATAACATCCATTGCTACATAACAAGGTGGTATACAGATCTCATCAAAACATGATAAAAACATCATGATACAACTTATTTATTTTAAAATCAATCTAGACATACAACACATTGATACACCTATATACCATAATATGCCACAATGCTCCAACACTACGTCATCCACATTATAATTCTTTTCACACATCACAAACAGTAATTCACACATGAACTGTTTATAGAATCCACAAGAAGGACAGAGAATACTCCCATCCCCAACATATCAACACGATCACAAACACGCACAAGGTGACATACCCATCATGTGCGTTCACAATATCACAATTACGACATGGATCACATCACGCTTAAAGCACATTACTCTTCCAATATAAATCATCATCATGCAATACCATCATCATCCATGAAACAACATCAGTATCATCATGTAACACCATCACCATCATGTAACATCACCATACAACACCAATCCGGCCCATAGGTTCGAGAGCATGAACCTACGCTCTGATACCAAGTGTAACGACCCAATTAATTCACACACACGAACAACACAGTAAAAGACAGGATTAAATTTATTATTTTTTACTTGCTTCCACACATAACACGACACAACATGTCATCACAAAGTTACAACCAACTCTGGGAACCACTTGTTACGGGGATGACCACAAGGTCAGCACGGAAACGTTCACACCCAAAAGGATAATACACTTTTTTTTTGACAAGACAACATAGAAGTCCAACCACAAAACACACTTACAGTTAGGGCCAACCACAATGAGATATTATTGAGGGTTATTTATTTTAAAAAGACATCTTGCAATTCTTAGCTTACGTTTTCAAGGAGGCTCAAGATATGATTCATACAATTCATCTTACCAAGCTAAGTTTATTCTTTTTACACTGAGTAATCATCTTTAAATCTTCTCTATTATGACATTTATTTGCTTAATTCGTTTATTTAGAAAAAGGGGGGTAATTTAATTCCACAAGGCCATCTATTAACACTTACGCTACTAGAACTTGTTCATGCCCATATGACAACATGGGTTTGCGTTTAACAAACTTAAGAGAAGAAAGACAAGGCACCTTGGAAAAAGGTTAGAGGGAGAAGGTTGAGTTGAAATCATCTTCAAGACCTCATTAGTTATTACCAAGATTTAATTGAAACTTGAAAACTTAACCAGAATTATTAAAGACTTTACTTAGGGTTTACTAAATGAGTTTTATAAAAATAAAACAATTTACCTTCCAAATGGCTGAGAGATAGATTGCGTGGTTTCTAAATTGTTTTCTCTGGCTTATTAAATCTTATCATCTTCCAGAACTAATCCAGTATATTTCCGTTAAGTTCGTTTAAGAATTTCACCATGAAAGGGATAGTGTTCACTAGTGTAGCTAGGGATATCAATTTATATAGTGTTACTTTACAAAGGATAGTTTCATCTTTGATCACTTATGGAATTACATGCTCTCAAGTTGGTCACCTCTACACCAATTTATTTGCAATATAAATTTTAGTTTAACTTCTATAAGTATTAAACAACCCATTTTATTTTACTTATAACACACTATTACTAAGTCTTAGAAGATTTAGCTCAACATTTAATCACAGGGATAAAGTTTAACAATATTCATTTACGAAAATGAAACAAGGTTACATCAACTCTTAGAATACCGATAATCCAATAAGGTCACTCAACAAGCGGTAATCCAACTTTCTTTTATTTTCCAAGATAGACAGACAATTCAAGGTTCCAAAGTTAAGACGACAAAAACCATGATACAATAAACTAAGATATTGATCCTCTTCTAAATTTTCCACTAGATGTTATCAATAGTTGAACAATATAAAAAGGATTCATGCAAAAGAACTTCTCAACTGAGGTTGATGTAAAAATCTACAAGTCTATCCCTCATCTACTCGCAAAATCCATCTGCAACAAATTTTTCCACAAGAGTCAGTTCGCGAGAACTGAGCAAGATAAGGCTACACAAAACCACCATAACTATTATCTAACAATACCACAAAAGGAAGCACTTTATTACAAGAATTGGGTCAAACCTCTAAACACTATCAACACATCAAGTTATAATAAAGTCTCTATCATGCCAATCAAAGAAGGAGAAGACCTTGTACTTCAGTTAGGAGTAAAAGCAACGAAAGTATACAATCGTATGAGAATGGCCCTTGGCCCTATAAGGAGAAAACAAACAATCTAGCAAAAAACAGAATTCCCATCAAGTAAGTAATTAAACAATAATTACAAGATTAAGATTTGATATATACACCAACCATCTAGAAATTTATCAAAGGTACCAAACGCATAGGCTAAAATAATATATTTCTAAAAGAACAAGAGTTGATCGGCCCAAGAAAGGGGAACCACGGGTTTCAGAAATTAACACAAAAAGCCATGTATAATTGAGTTTCAAACCGGAAATCAATATAGAGTATACACACAACATAAGTTTCGAAGCGAAGGCAAAGTATACTAGTTTTGACCATTAACTACAAGATTTTCCAATCATCCAAGAAGGGTCAAAGTCTTATAGGCTAGTAGCAAACACGCGAGAGAAGAAGGGAGTTCCGTCAAACAAGAGTATACAATAATGTCATCAACAAATTTTTATAACACTAAAGATTTGCAAACCTCCACTACAATACTAATGTTTGGTTAATTTAAAATAAATTACCCATTTCCCAAAACAACCATATTTTAAGGCAAACCTTGGTAACACAGTCAACCATCACACAAAGATACAAACATAATTTCTAAGTGACATTATCAAAACAAAACCTTCCGCTATGAATCCATAAGACTATCAAATGAAAGATGAGTTTTTTTCCCGAAGATTAATCACATTTAAGGAAATTTCCATCACAAACTATTAAGGTAATTACGTGCATAAAAACCGACCAATATTAATTAATAGCGTTAACATTACAAGGGAGAAAAATAATGCAATTTAGGAAAAATAGAAGAGCGCCATCAACAATAATTCTGAGAGGGGGATTAGACCAAAACTATTCTAGTGTCAACGAGGTACTGGATTCGCACAATGAAACCTCAAGCTTAGTTGATCCGAAAGGCTAGTTATGGTTCAAGTTGATAGGGATGGTCAAGGTACTTCTTGAGGATGGCCTTAAAAGCCTAGAAACAAGATGAAAGATAATATAAGAGTCTAAACACGTGAGACGGAAAAACACATTGCACACAAACCTTTTCATTCTACCAGTTTTAATACCAAAACTCTAAGCTGGCTAGCCCACGCATTGCTCACACAATCCTACAACCTTTCTTTCTCGATGCCAAAAGGTTATCAAAGGGACTTGCGAAGGAGCTAACAAAAAAAAACATCAAAAGACAAACTTGGGTGCTAGGGAGGAGCTTCATAGTTATCGTAAACTTACTTCCATGATATCGAAAATACTAGTTTGATCAACATAATAACTTGCAACTCAATCACAGAGAAGAATTAATACATAAACAAACAGACGAAGGTCTATCACTCAAGTAAGAGAAACATAACATTCAGAGGAGAGGGCACACGCATCCTTTCGACCAACATACCAACAACGATAAAAGCTAAAACAAGAAGAAATAAGCAGAAAGGGGAAATCTCCCATCATGACATCTAACTGACAAATCAATGCAAGGAAAAAGTGGTTCGATTTCGCAATAATTTTAAATAAAATAACAATAGAAAAGTGTAGAAATATCTTACCTTTTCTCCAGATTCAGAAGGTTTCATGGACACCGCTCAGACCAGCAACAACAACCCAAGCCTAATTCCATTTTCTTCAAGCTCGTTGGGTGACAAAACATCGACCATCTTCACGCTGGCACAGGTAGGAGTTCACGGCCAGGGTGGGTGGTCTAAAATACTTGCCAGTTCATCCTCCCAACACCACCTCCAAATTAGCCCTAGAACTTCTGTAGAACCCCATAAGCTTTTTGGCAATTGAACTTGATCCTTCGTCATTCATCCAAACACCTCCACCATCTCCATATGCATCTAATTGTTTCTGATTTGGACCTCCTAACCTTGGTGCTCTCATATTAGGAGCAACCCTAGTCTGAGATGAAGCAAAAGAAGATGGCTTTAAAACCAAAAAAAAATCTCTTGGTACAGACTCCATATCCATAAAACAGTCCCTAGACTCAGCATCCTCAATTAAGGCTGACCAGTCACTAGATTGCTTCAATGCAGATGCTTTGCCCTTAACCCAAAGTGCTCTGCGAGCTCGTGCTAGTGCCACATTCATGCGGTGAATATCAGCTACAAAGCCAACCCCATGATTTGAAGCTCGGACACAAGACATAATGATTACCTCATGCTCCTGGCTCTGAAAGGCATCTACCGTAATGATATATAAACCTTTTCCTTCATCAGATTTGAGGACAACATCAAACTCTCGGTGCAAACATTTCAGCTGTAGCTTGTAAGGTGTGATAATTCCAACAGAAACCTTTATGCCTGCCAACTTAGTGACTCGTTGAAGAAGCTCATATAATCACAAAGCAATTTGTGCTTCATGAATATTCTGATATGAAACAGATCCACGCCTATGAGATTCTCTTCCATGAGTTACATCGTAAAACAAGACATAAACGTAAAGGTTTCAATAGAGAATCTTTGCAATAATGATTCATCAGGTCTCCTGGTAACACTCTCACTGTCACATAGTCGATTTTGATAAAATATCTTGAAGGAGAATCCCAAATTTGAGGATGCAGCTCTGATACTGAATAGAAAACAACATAGTTGGACAACCTGCTTGCTGGAAGCGCTCATGAAGAAGGGCTTCTGCTAGACTGTAACATCGCCTGAAAAGCCTGGCTAGTGTGTACTACTATCTCTGAGCAGAATCTAAGCTTGCATGGATTCCTTCATAAGAAAGTAGTAGCCCTAAGAAGAATGTGCAGACACTCCTGAAAGAAAATGGACTAAAAGAACTATGAACATACCTTGTTGTAGGCTTTGGATGTCAAAAAAATTCGACGACACAGAACACCAACATATGGATAGCACCTGCTTGTTGGAGGTGCGAGGCATGGATGCTTCAGCCACGACTAGACAACTCGAGCCTGGTAGCACAATGCGACTCCAGCAATAGGTGTCAACGTGCCTGTTGCTTGGAGATCCTGAGAACACACCTCGCAGCACCCAAGGAAAGTGGAGGAAACACGCCTACTTCACTCGCTTGTAGCTGTAGGCCCTCATCCACAAAGGAAAACAAGTCTCCAGAAGAACCCACGCGGCTAGGAAGGAAGGAGAGGAAATGAGAAGAACACAGACTCACATTTTGATGGCTTGCTTCAACCACGTCCACTCGTAGAGTTATCCAGGCCACTCATCTCACGCGGCAGAGCAGATAAACACAGCAACCAAGAAAGGAAAGATTTGCAAATCACGAATAAATCAGGAAGATGGGAAGAAAACGCAGCAAGGCAGTCAGATCACGTCAGAAAGAATAACTGCACCCCTCCATGCCAAGAAGGAGAGTAAGGTTGACAGGAAACACGGAACAACACTGCAGCAAGATTTGGTAACGTGGCCTAAAAGGCTTTAATAAATGAACAGGAACACGTCAAAGAGAAGCCATGAATAAAAATGCCTTCACAAGAAAGGACGCGCCCAATGGCCTCTTAACCTACTACGACATTTAAGCAGTCCATCAAAATAAGATCTCCATGGTGAAGAGAAGCTAAGAGGTATGCAAGGCATTTCAACTATGACTAGGAAGATTCAACCTAATAAATGAGGTGCATCCACATGCCAGAAGAAAACAGAGGAAGAAAGATTTAATAACTCCATTACTCCCAATGATTACAACAACTTACGAATGAGGCTTAAGCTAACCAAGGGAAAAAAATAATTCCCTCCAGCCCACGCCAGTAGGTGATAGGAGCTGAAGACAGGGATACGACCATGTTTTCATTACAGACGGGTAACTGATGTTCAATTCAGCGCAGGAGCTACGCATTAACTGTCACCTAAAGAGCTTAGCCAAAATGAGTTCAAGTCAGCATTCCAATGACACGCAAAAGGACAAGGACATAACCGTGAAAGTCGATGCCGAACAGGGCATTACATCTGGCACCATCGATGAGGCCACATAAACAATTTCGTGGCCATGTTTTTCAATTGTTTATTGAGTGTTTGTTCTCAGTGTGTGGTTTAGAAATAAAAGCACATATGATTATGTGTTCACATGTAAGATTGATATTCCAAATGTAGTTCCTTTAGATGTTGCGATGTGTCATGGAAGATGCAAAACTGAGAAACTTTGTTTCCAAAAGGGAAGCTTGACTAGAGATCCTTTGACAAAAGAGATCCTTTGACTGCCTTCCTTCTTTATGAAAATGATCTGCCAGTGGAATGCCAAGTGCATTCTTTTCATGGAGTAAATGCAGGATCCATTCCTTCGTATAGTTTTGATCATGTGCAGCAAGTTCCAGACAACAAGATCCAGATAGCAATTGCAGAACTTTGTCATACTCATGTCTTCAGGTGCTACTTGCCCCATGCTGACACTAAGGGGGTGAATGTTAGGAATTAATATTTAGTTATTGTTAGCTCATTAGGCCTTGTTCCCAGAAACCACCTTCTTTTTCACCCACCTAAACTATCCTTACGAGAGGGTGTTAGTGTAGCTTATTATTTATCCTTTTATTTATTTATCAGGATAATTCTTACACTTGTGTTAGCCCTACACTTGTTGGGTTAGCTTGCTTAGGTGTACTAGTTTTGTGGAGTTAGCTTAACTTGTTTAGGTGTACTAGTTGTGTGGAGTTTGCTTACTAGTTTTGTTGAGAACGTAAAAAATTCCATATAAATCACAAACTCGATGAGAATCGATAAATTACCTGTATGTTTTGTTGGTGCGGTTCCTCCCGAGGATTTCATGCATGGACAATACAATGGAAGTATTTCTCAGCATTTCCAAGTTGAAAATCATCATTTCAATCAAGGTTTTCCATATTCGGTGCACCTTCTAACCATATGAATCCATGCACATGCGGCGAACCTCTATGTTGTCATTCATATCTAGACCAATAATCTTTAACTTTAATTCCTTTTTGTAATATCTCCTTTCGGAAAAGTGTATGTCGCAGGTGCATATAATGTGCCACTATATGTGGATATTCGATGACATTTTTCCTTTGCCAATTTTGTGCTTCCCGTGGATTATTTGGTGGTGTTCCAGGCATTAATGCATGTAGATCAGGGCAATACATATCAGCTGCACTTAATGTGAAAAAAATTGTAGGTGATCTGATTTGATGCAACATGTCTGTCAATTCACCACGATATTTTTCCAAATAAGACCTCATACCAGTCAAAGATGTTCCGAACCACATCAAACAATCAGCCAAATTGGAATGGGGAACATTTTGCATATGCTCACGTAACTCATTAATGGTGATTGGCATATCTTGAAGGTTTTTCTTAACAAACACTGCAGACAAGTTTTGTGCACGATGTCTCATGATCATGTTCATCATGTAATACCTGAATCATGGATGTCAGTGAAATCGATGATCCCTATATCGAAATAAATGTTTTACAAATTCATGGAGACATACTCGTCTTAACCGCTGTTCTAGCCAGTCAAATTTTCCATCAGGAAACAAAGTAGGGAATGCCATATCAAGTAATCCTTCTATCACATACTCATTGATAGGAGATGATCCTATCCCTGGCCAATCAATTAGCACTCAGGGGTGCGCGTGAGGGTTATTCACCCATGCATGGATTAATTCCATCTCCCTTGGGGCATTAGGTTGTTTAGATGCCATTGATGTTGTATGAATAATTATGTTTCATTCATCTGTATCCATGGACGGACCTACAAATACAACTTCATTTGCGTCAGAATCAAACTCCATATGCACTGAGTTCAACTCCTCAAATACATTTTTATTAGAATGAGGTGGAAGTTCATTTAGAGCATTTTCATCGATCTGAACATCTGAATAGAAATTATCATGTTCTATTTTATATTTCAGCACATTGTAAACTCACTCTCTATTGACTGTAAAGTTGTAATTTGTTCCACGCTAATCTCTCCTCCGAACAATAATCATCGGTAAATATTTCAATCTATGCGGCAAAAGATTAGCGATTTCTTGTACTTCTTGAGGAAAACATATCATGTGACCTTCATATTTATATTGACCTCCTGTCGCATGTGTCACTTGCAGGATTGGGTTGACACGGGCTATCAACATTTCCTCACCTTGAGTTAAGTTTGTAAGTTCTAGTGGTTGTGCCCCGGGATCCATATTGTTTGATGCTAAAAATTGATGATGACCTTTCTCTTGTCGGCATCTAGTACACATGGGTTCTTCAGGTGTTCGAGAAAATGTTATTCCAAGGTATCATTCTTGACAAATATAACACATGATCGGTGAAGCAAGGTTATCAAGACCACGTTGAAAAATCATTTGGACAGTATTCAAATATCTCCTAACCATTCCATTGGGATCAAATATATTTTGTTCTATCTCAATATGTGAGTTTTGCATTCTTCTTCTTCTTCTTCTAGGTTCTTTTGTTGATGCCTCCTATAAATGATTATTTTGCATTCTTCTTCTTCTCTTTTCTCGTATTTGTTGTAATGTTGTCTCCTCCTGCACACCATTATTATCTACGTTATCTCTAACATCGACATCCATTGTATCTTGGCCCAAGTTTTTAGGTGTTTGGAGCACGCGATCCACCGATGTTGAATTTCCTCCCCCAAAATTGAATTCATCATTACTAACAAATCTATGATAGTTCCTTTGAGATGCTTCACGGTGAAGTTCTTGTCTTTGAATTCTTTCTTCTTCTGGCAACTGATCTGAATGAATATGTGTTTGTATATTTGTTCTTGATACATGTGATTCATCTTGAGATGAGCGCGCACGAATTGTTATCATCTTATCTGCATGTTGTGGTCTTTCTACATCTAATGCATCATTTTTCAATTCATTCCTCTGTTATGCAAATCTTTGTCTATCGTCATCATTTCGATGTTTCCTTTGTTCCTCTCATTGTGCATATGTCATTTCTTTTTGTCTTCTTTTACGATATTGTCTTTGATATTCTCTTCGATATGCTCTTCTCTCTTCTTCACTTGTTAATTCATTCCTCTGTTCTAAAAATGTTTGTCCATCATTATCATTTCGATTTTTTCTTTCTTCCTCTCATTGTACCTATGTCATTTCTTGTTGTCTTCTTATGCGATATTGTCTTTGATATTCTTTTTGATATCCTCTTCTTTCTTCTTCATTTTCAAAATTTAATCTTCCTAATTTTTCATTTGTTAATTAATTTCTGTGCTGCAAGTCTTTGTCTATCATTATCATTTCAATGTTTCCTTTGTTCCTCTCGTTGTGCATCTGTCATTTCTTGTTGTCTTCTTATGCGATATCGTCTTCTATATTCTCTTTGATAAGATCTTCTTTGTTCTTCATTTTCAAAATTTAATCTTGGTCGAGCCATACCTATAAAGTATTTTCAAGAAATTTTTAAATTATTTATATAACTAAAAATTTCACGTACATGTAATAGACAACAACCATATAATATCAATTTTTTAAATATTAGGAGTAAACTTACAAAACAATTCTACACAAATTGGACATGATTTTTTTACAAAAACATCAAACAATTAATTTCGAGACTTCTAAAAAAATTACATCGTCCCAAAATGGACAAGTTTAACATACATTAGGAGCACCCTTGTTACGTTCCTTTAAAAGCCTTTTCAAAAACATAGGCTGGCATCCAAATTTGAACGTGCTAGGATAGTTTCAAAGGGAAATATCCCATTCAAAAATCCTAGCTCCTAGTATCAAAAAAGGCATATGCAACGTTGGATTCCGAGTTGGACAAATGTTCGTAGCTTCTTGTGTAAATGGTTTGACAATTTTAGAGAATTATTTCCAAAATTTAATAAATACAAATCATGAATGAAATGTATATAGATCTATCTAATATTCAAAGGCACCATGATATTCCGATTCATCTAATATTTAAAAGCACAATGACATTCAAAATTTCATATTACAACAAAAAAGACATTACTTATCAAATTCACACAAAAGCCTAAAATTGAATTCTTCCAATACTTATGTAGTGCCCATTTCCCTTCGACACCATTTTGTTTTGTTGTTTTCAAGACTGATTACTTCACTTATGGATTATTATGGCTTCTTGATTTAGCATGCTAGTAGATATCATAGACATTGGACTGTTATTGATTTGATCTTTATATGATGCATATGGTTTACTGGTGGACATTTGATGATGATATTTGTATACTTTTGACAGGGTTATTTATCTTAATTATGACATGTGATATGTTTAATCATATTGAGTAGAACTTGATAATTTGACTAATGTGATGATCGTTTTGACATAAATGAAATGTGGAATAGAAATGTGCTAGAAAGTGTAAGTGATATCGTACTTGCATAGATGATAGTAAATCATGTGTCGTTTATTTTAGATTATATTGTATATTTGGCATGAATGTTTTAATGCGGCCAACAGGCCGAAGGAGGTATTCTCTGTTCTGTAGGTATATTATATTCACAACAATATTGGGGAGTGGAGACCAACCACATCGGAATTCGAGAAGAATCCAACTAAGGTCACCATGGCAACAAGTAATTGTGTGTGTGTTAGAATTATTTGGTTAGGGGAAAATTGTGACCTAGGGGTCATGTGTTGTTTTGTTTTAATTTTCCCTTTCTATTATGTTAGTATGTGCTTCTCTTAGTAAGTGAAATTTTACTTGTGTTATTATTCATATTCTTTGGATTGTGTTTACCCCCTTTATTAGTCATGGGTTGTAGTGTCTTAATTAAGTTAATTTGAATTTGTCCTAAACTAATTAAAGGATATGACCAAAAGAGAGTTCATTTATTAGGCTTGATTTACTTGGGATTTTGTGTGGATTGATGTGTGTTTGAGTTTTGAGTGTAGCACACTCTACCCCACATGGGAAACTCGAATTTGGCCTTAGAGGCCAAATTTCAAAGCTTGTGGGACAAGTCAAACTTGTCCCACACCTCTTAAAACCCCATGCCAACCCTACCTATGGGTTGGAAGGCCAAATTTAGGGTCTTTTAGGTGTTTTGGGGGGATAAAAGGGTAAAATATTAATTGCACTTTTTTTCCAAAATTTAATTTTGTCCTTTGGGGGAGTGGGCTTAGTTGGAGTGTGTAAGGTGCTTGCCTTTCTTTCAACCACTTATTAATGGTGCATTGGAATATGAGGTTGACCAAATGATGTGGAGTGGAGGGAAAAGGAGGTGGCATCCTACTTGGAGCCACATCACCCCTCCCTCTCTTTTCTCTATTTATTTGATCCTCTTGTTTGTTTTGGGGGTTGGAAGTTTCATTTTTAGTCTTTTGTATTTTGGAGAGGAGAGGATTTTGAAGGAGTTTGTGGATTTTTGGAGCTTGTTGATACTTGTGGATGAGCTTGTTGCTTGATCTTTGGAGGGATTGAGACTTCATACTTGGAGCAAGCTCTACCATGGAAAGGTAGGAGCTTCACCTTTGCTTGCATTATGTTTCTTTTTTGTTATATGAATGTAGTATTTATGTTGTGTTGAATGTTGTTGTTTGAAATGCTTGTTGGGAATGGGTAGAATGCCTAAGTTGGGAGTGGGAGGAGACTATGGGGAGTTTATTTGAGGGAGGCATAAGAGATCATTTTCTTGAGGAGGGAGTTTGGGTTGGGTGCCCACCTAGTAAGAGAAATGCTTGCATTTTCTTCTTGTTTTTACTTTGAGGGAGCCATAAGAGTTGAGGGAGGCATAAGAGTGGATGGAGGGATAAGGGGTACTTGAGGGAGGCATAAGAGTTGTTAGGGGTATTGTGCTTTGCATTGGAGGCTTTTAGGTGGCACCCATTCCCATTGGGAGGCATAAGTGGCCTCCCCATAGGTCTTACTCTTATGGCTTTCTTGATAAGCCTTGTGACTTGTTGTTGTGATTGTTTTCCCTCTTGTTGAGTTGTTGATTCTTTTGTTTTGAAGGATTATGGAATGAATGTGAAATTTTATGTTAAGTTATGTGGAAGCTAGTAGTTGCCATGAGTTGGATTTTCTCCCATTGTAATGTGGTTGGGGCTCGGGGGCCAATGGAGAGGATGGCTTCTCTTCTCCATTGGGTATCTTGGTTGGGAGGAGAGCGTTGCCTCTCCCCTTATTTTGTTGTGAATCAAGCAAACTATTGGAGGAGCTACCTTGTTGATGTTTGTAGCATTGGAGCCTTGTTGATGACAATGTGAAACCACCTTGTATTTTTACCCACCTTGAGTGGAGGAAAAATGTAATATTGCTTTGTATTTTAGCTTCCATTATTGTAAATTTTGTTCCCACATTAAGTGGAAAATGTTGTAACAAGATGTTGAAGGAAAGTTGTTTTGAACTTCATTAGTAAGGTTGTAATGTGGATGGAATTAAAAGTTGAAAGAAAGACAATCTATTTATTCTCCTTTAACTTGGCTTGGAACCTCTTATGAATGTGTTGATCTTGTTGAAATGTTAGTAGTTCTTAATTTAAAACTTAATGGAAATATGGTTGAAACCCTCTTAAGGAATGTTGGGAAATTTACTTTAAATTGAATATATATATTAAATTTCATTTTGTTGCTTAAAAGAGATGTATTGAAAAGTGAGAATATTAGTGCAATTCTCTTCTTGTATTGTTGATGGAAAGACTTAAGTTTTAAATATCTTTCAATATGCCAATGAAGTAATTTATGCTCCTAGCTCTATTATGTCAATTATCTTCATTTAAGAATTCATTGAAAAAATTATTTGCAAATTAGTAAGGGAAATGAAATAAATCTACTTGAAATCCCATACAAATGCTCCCTATTAATTTGTGTAGAAAGAAATTTTAATGTACAAATTTTAAACTTATTAAGTTTATTAAAACATGTTTAATGTAATAAGGAAACTAATATTCATAAATTTATTCATATTTAAGTGTTACTTATAAACTAAATTTACTATTATTAAATTCTATTTATAACAATATACGTTATACAATATATTAGTATTAACAAAGTATATTAATAAAACTTGCAATCAAGAAATGCATTATTATATTCAAATAATTTGCAAATAAACCTACGTATGTACAATATTCTTTTTATAACAGCCTTAACCAAGGACTACGAATGACGTGTCCATATAATTGCAAAGCAAATCTTATATGGAGCTTCATGTATAAGGAAATTTTGTTATGAAAGAGGAGATCCTTTGTAAAAAAAAAGATGTAATTCCTGCATATACATTGAACAGGGGACAGACTTATTGCTTGACCTCTGATGGTCGAAATGAGGCCCATCATAATCTGCAAAACAAACTCACTAAAATGAATATTCTGATTATGATAACAGATCCACCTCTATAAGGCTCCTTCCTCGAGCTACACTTTAAACAAAGGATGGTCTCTTTAGAGAATCGTTGTAATAAATTTCATCTAGGTCTCCTCGTAACACTCTCACTATTCCTTAATCGGATTTTGATAAAATATCTTGGAGGTGAATCCTGAATTTGAGGATGCATTCGATACTGAATAGATAACAACATAGTTGGACAACCTGCTTGTTGGAAGCGCTCAAAAAAAAAGGGGCATGTAGTGTTGTATTATACCCTACCTGTCCATACTGTGCATCTAGCTAAATATAACTGAAGACCCCGGCGTAAACACACCACGCAGCACCCTTTGAAAAGTGGAGGTAAATGCCCTACCTAGCCTCCTCGCCAAATAGCTCCTTCTAAAACCCTCCCTTTTGCTCGGGAGCACGGCCTGGGCCAAATAAGAAGAGATAAACACGCCTGTATACACGTGCCTGTAGCTTCATCTATGAACCTCCAATTGAATTCACGCGGCCAGGGCAGAACTAAAACAACAATTTGTAACGCCTTCCTGAAAAAAAGAAACTGAGATTCATGAAGACTTGAACCAAGGAGATGAGAATTTAATGAACTTTCATTAAAGCCACCCACTCCCCGAATAAAACCATTTAGATTGGCAGACCTAACAATCGGGCGGGGATTTAAATTTAACTCATTTCATCCATATGCGAATCCTTTGTTGCAATAAGTGTTGTCACAAATAAATGTGATGCGGACTAAGGGCTGATTCATCCCTACAAGGGGATAGGAATTTTATAAAATGGCAGGTGGTATCCCATTAAAGCCATTTTAATTTAAATGTTTTCAAACCTAAAATTGAATGATAATTTTTAAGGGGTCACTTTTGTCCGTAATTTGTTTATTTTTAAACGACAACTTTTAAGGAAAGTAGGACCTTGCCTATTATATTATAATTATTATCATGTTTACCTTAGTGGTATAAAATTAAATAACCTTGGTATTCATAATTATATTGAAATATGTATTTTAGCTAAACTTATATTATGTAAACCTATGGGGGATATTTAATAATACCTTCAAAAGGAATGTATCCTTTAACCTATTTAAATAAGAATGAACCCTATGCCTATTATAATGAGTGGCATATATAACTCATTTTGCCTAATTAAATCATATATATAGTAAATTCCATGTAGATAAAGATTAAATATAATACTCTGTAAAATATAAATTTATGGATGTCTGTTAGCACATTATATGCTAGCTCTTGATAAGAATTTATTTGAATCATTAAGATTATAGAACAATTGTATTGTTATAAACATTGTTCTAAAACGCTTTAGAAAATCCCCTAAAATAAGTGCATAATGAATCGTGGAAAAAAAAAAATTAGTCAAATAATTTTCGGGTTATGTGATTTAGTGGAAGCAAGTTCTTGGTCGTCGTCGTCGAGCATTTTAGCGGCATTACATTTTGGTATCAGAGCCGGGGTTCAAAGCTTGGACCCTTGGGCACACGCAGAAAACATGAAACATGAACATTTAACCTAGTGCAGAGTTGATTCTTTTAATATATAAAACCACAATGTTGATAATTATAGGAAACAACAAATTTAGAAAACTGGCACAAGACCTAGAACAATGAACTAACTCTCACCTTGATCTGTGCAGGAGGCGCGGATTGGGCGAGGGGTCTCTTCATATAGACCTAGATATACCACCGCCAGAGCAGGCTGTAGCAGCCATTCTACCTCAGATCTTGCAGACACTCCAGGATGTCAATGCCGCTATACGCGGAGAGCCCTTGGGAGGACGACTTGCAAGACATAGTTTGGAGCCATCAGTAGATGCCCAGGCATCCCCTCGACACAGCGAGGAGCACAGGGTAGAGAACTTCCGTGCGGAGTCGGCTAGGGCAGAGTCACCACAGAGAGGACATGGGGACAGGATCTCAGGACATAGGGACAGGTCTCGGAGCCCTAGACAGAGGGAGGAGCATACAGAGAGACCTAGGATTCATCATACGTCAGCTGCAGACCATATCAGGGAGATCCTGAAGCTACGACCATCTCACTATTCGGGTGATACAGGTGGTTTTCAGGCAGAGGCCTGGTTGGTGAGCTTGAGCGGATGCTTCAAGCTCTGCCCTTGTACTAGCAACATGAAAGCTCGTGTTGCAATCCATCTTCTGAAGGATGGAGCAGGAGTCTGGTGGAGGACCGAGGAGCAGAAGCTCCATGTTGACTCGGAGACGATTACCTGGGAGCTGTTTGAGGAGCGTTTCAGGAGCAGGTATTTACCCAGGAGATTTATACAGCAGCGGATAGACGAGTTTCATGACCTCCGTCAGGCATCGATGATAGTAGCTGAGTATGAGAGTCGATTTCTGGACCTACTCCAGTACGTCGACTATATGCAGGATGAGCAGGTACGGATTCACAGGTTCATCCGGGGCCTAAACTTGGATTTAGGTGGCGCAGTGCGCATTCACTGCCCACAGACATTAGCAGAGGCCGTGGAGAAGGCCTATATTGCAGAGGAGACACGGGGGAAGATGCAGCAGGCTAGAGACAGAGTTCGGAGCCGTATCCAGCAGATGCAGGATGGTAGGTCGAAGGGGTCAGTTCCTCCTCCACGGGGTGGACAGAGTTCAGGGCAAGCTTCATTCAGGCCACCACCACAGTAGTAGCAGCAGCAGAACCGCCCACCTTACCGACCTCCTCAGAGATTTGATGCACAGAGAGGATGTAGTATGGGGCCTCCTCCTAGGGGTCCCATCAGGACACAGGGTGCACCGAGAGCTCAGTCAGCAGGAGCTCGTCAGCAGAGACCTCAGCAGTCCATAGCCGGATCGTCAGGATCTGTATCTCAGTCATCTAGAGTACCAGCTGGAGCTGCTTCCCACTGGAGAGGACCAGGTAGCTGTTATGGTTGTGGTGTTGTTGGACATCATTGGAGAGATTGCCCACAGAACCCTAACAAGGGTAAGACGCAGAGCTCAGAGCCTACTGTTGGAGATATGGCATGGAGTCATCGGATCTACGCAGTGGTCGAGAACCGCCAGGCTGAGCACCAGAGTACTGTGATTGAGACGACAGGTAGTATTGGTGGTATTTCCACCTCTATATTATTTGATTCTGGTTCTTCTGATTCTTTTATTGCACCATCCTTAGTAGAGCGTTGTAGGCTGGTGGCAGTTAGGCAGGGCCATAGTTGGGACGTTGAGATGGCTTCTGGAGCCAAAATTTCTGTAGACTCCTTAGTTAAGGAGTGTGTAGTGGATTTGGGACCCTTCACCACTACTTCTGATCTTCGGATCCTTCCATTAGGATCTTATGGCATCATTTTAGGCATGGATTGGTTGTCCGCTCACAGAGCTAGAGTGGATTGTTACCATAAGACTATTGCTTGCATAGATGATCTTGGAGTAGAGTCAGTGATATCAGGAGTTAGGAGGGCCGTATCCATTCGCACCATCTCCGCTATGCAGCTTAAGCGGTGTGCGCGATGGGGTTGTCAGTTGTTTGCTATTACGGTCAGTGACAGATCAGAGGATGAGTCTAGAGGACCTTCCCTCGATGACCATCCCATCTTATCAGAGTTTTCTGATGTGTTCCCAGGGGAGCTACCGGGGTTACCTCCCCCACGTGAGATAGATTTCCATATAGATCTAGTTCCGGGCGCAGAGCCTATCTCACGAGCACCCTATCGGATGACTACTCCTGAGTTATGTGAGCTCAAGTTGCAGCTTGAGGGCCTTCTGGAGAAAGGCCTAATCCATCCTAGTGTATCCCCTTGGGGTGCACCAGTGATCTTCGTAAAGAAGAAGGATGGATCTCTTCGGTTGTGTATTGACTACCGTCAGCTGAATAAAGTAACGATCAAGAATCGTTACCCCCTTCCACGCATTGATGATTTATTTGATCAGATGAAGGGGGCTACAGTTTTCTCTAAGATAGATCTTAAGTCAGGGTACCATCAGCTCAGGATTGCGGAGACAGATATTCACAAGACAGCATTCCGTACGAGATATGGCCACTACGAGTTCACAGTGGTACCTTTCGGTTTGACGAATGCCCCCGCAGTGTTTATGAGTTTGATGAATGGGGTATTAAGGACCTTCCTTTATCGCTTCATGCTCATCTTCCTTGATGACATTCTGATTTACTCACGCACACGTGAGGAGCATGAGGAGCACCTTCGCCAGGTTCTTCAGTGTCTTCGCGAACAGCACCTTTACGGGAACTTGGAGAAGTGTGCGTTCTTTCAGCCTGAGGTGCAGTATTTGGGCCACATCATTTCTGGGGAAGGTATCGCAGTCGATCCTTCCAAGATTCGAGCCATCATGGATTGGCCAGCACCCACTAGTGTGACCGAGGTGCGTAGCTTCATGGGTCTAGCAGGGTATTACAGGAGGTTTGTTCAGGATTTTTCTCGGATTGCGCACCCCATCACTTCCCTTCAGCGGAAAGGGAAGAAGTTTTTATGGTCAGATAGATGTGAGCAGGCCTTCAGTACACTGAAGGAATGCCTCACGAGAGCACCTATTCTTGCAGTGCCAGATCCTCAGGGTGAGTTCTACGTTTGCACAGATGCTTCCTTGGCAGGACTTGGAGGTGTGTTAATGCAGGAGGGTAGAGTAGTTGCCTTTGAGTCTCACAAACTCAAAGATTATGAGCTCAATTATCCTGACCCATGACCTTGAGCTTGCAGTAGTGGTACATGCCTTAGTGCGGTGGAGACATTTTCTTCTTGGCCGGAGATTTACACTCAGGACTGATCACTTGAGTCTTCGCCACCTCTTCACGCAGCCCAATCTCAACGCTCGTCAGCGGCGTTGGATGGAGTTACTCTGTGAGTATGACATGGAGATAGAGCATGTGAAAGGGAAGGAGAATGTGGTTGCAGATGCCTTGAGTAGGTGGAGACATGTGGCTATGGCCACCTCAGTGGGCACAGATTTGCGGAGTAGGATCTTGCAGCAGCTTCCTCATGATAGTTTCTACCTTGCAGCCAGAGCAGAGATTGAGTCTCAGAGACCCCTTGAGGGGAGATTTGATGGATTTTCATTAGAGGCAGATGGTCTTCTCAGACATAGAGGTCGGATATATGTTCCTATAGATGGAGGCTTGAGACATGACATTTTGACAGAGGCTCATCGTGCACCTTATTCAGCCCATCCCGGGGTGAAGAAGATGCACGCCACCCTGAGACAGTTGTATTTTTGGAGAGGACTTCGGAGAGACGTGGCTTTGTTTGTGTCATGCTGTTTAGAGTGCCAGAGGGTGAAGGCCGAGCATCAGCATCCAGCTGGCCTTCTCTATCCTCACGCCATACCGGAGTGGAAGTGGGACACCATTTCCATGGACTTCATCATTGGGTTACCTACGTCGAGATACCATCACGACGCCATCATGGTCACGGTGGATAAATTGACGAAGGTAGCTCATTTTTCTCCAGTGAAGACCACCTATACAGCAAGTGCTGTGGCACGAGTATACCTTGATGAGATTGTCAGATTACATGGGATTCCGTGGAAGATCATTTGCGACCGCGACCCTTTGTACACCTCCCATTTCTGGACCACCATGCAGTATGCCCTCGGGACGAGGATTAATTTCAGCACAACTTATCACCCTGAGACAGATGGACAGACAGAGAGGGTGAATCAGATTTTGGAGGATATGCTCAGGATGTACGTGATGGATCATCAGTCGAGATGGGAGGAGTATCTGTATTTGGTGGAGTTTGCCTACAATAATAGTTTCCAGAGTTCTATAGGCATGGCTCCTTTTCAGGCATTATATGGTAGAGAGTGCAGGACACCTCTTAGTTGGGATAGGATTGAGGATAGGGTTTCCCTTGGGCCAGCATTATTACAGGATATGGAGCAGCAGGTTACCTTGATCAGACAGAGATTGCAGGAGGCACAGGATAGATAGAAAAAGTATGCAGACCAGCATAGGACAGATCGCAGTTTTGAGGTAGGCACGAAGGTGTTTCTTCATGTCAGACCACATAAGAGCCCTATCCATTATGGAAAAGGTTCTAAGCTTGCTCCTAGGTTTGTGGGTCCCTTTGAGATCTTGGAGCGCCTCGGTCCCTTGGCCTATCGTCTAGCATTGCCACCTAGCTTATCTCGCGTCCATGATGTGTTTCACGTTTCTGTGCTTAGGAGATATATTTCTGATCCTTCTCATGTGCTAGATTGGACTGCATTGCAGGTGCAGGATCAGGGGCAGGTGATGGTGGAGCCCGTACGCATTATAGATCGTAGGACCCTGGGCCTTCGTGGTAGAGAGATTGATCAGGTTCGGGTCCAATGGGACAGGTATGATGAGACTGCAGCTACTTGGGAGGATGCTACTTTGCTACGAGGATAGTTTCCACACCTTTTCCAGTGACTTCCAGGAGGAAGTCGAGTCTAAGGGGAGGGGGATGTAGTGCCCACTTCCCTTCGACACCTTTTTGTTTTGTTTGTTTTGAGACTGATTACTTCACTTATGGATTTATTATGGCTTCTTGATTTAGCATGCTAGTAGATATCATAGACATTGGACTGTTATTGATTTGATCTTTATATGATGCATATGGTTTACTGGTGGACATTTGATGATGATATTTGTATACTTTTGACAGGGTTATTTATCTTTAATTATGACATGTGATATGTTTAATCATATTGAGTAGAACTTGATAATTGGACTAATGTGATGATCATTTTGACATAAATGAAATGTGGAATAGAAATGTGCTAGAAAGTGTAAGTGATATCGTACTTGCATAGATGATAGTAAATCATGTGTCGTTTATTTTAGATTATATTGTATATTTGGCATGAATGTTTTAATGCGGCCAACAGGCCGAAGGAGGTATTCTCTGTTCTACAGGTATATTATATTCACAACAATATTGGGGAGTGGAGACCAACCACATCGGAATTCGAGAAGAATCCAGCTAAGGTCACCATGGCAACAAGTAATTGTGTGTGTGTTAGAATTATCTGGTTAGGGAAAAATTGTGACCTAGGGGTCATGTGTTGTTTTGTTTTAATTTTTCCCTTTTTATTATGTTAGTATGTGTTTCTCTTAGTAAGTGAAATTTTACTTGTGTTATTATTCATATTCTTTGGATTGGATGTTTACCCCTTTGTTAGCCATGGGTTGTAGTGTCTTAATTAAGTTAATTTGAAATTTTCCTAAACTAATTAAAAGATGTGACCAAAGAGAGTTCATTTATTAGGATTTGATTTACTTGGGATTTTGTGTGGATTGATGTGTGTTTGAGTTTTGAGTGTAGCACACTCTACCCCACATGGGAAACTCGAATTTGGCCTTGGAGGCCAAATTTCAAAGCTTGTGGGACAAGTCAAACTTGTCCCACACCTCTTAAAACCCCATGCCAACCCTACCTATGGGTTGGAAGGCCAAATTTAGGGTCTTTTAGGTGTTTTGGGGGGATAAAAGGGTAAAATATTAATTGCACTTTCTTTCAAAATTTAATTTTGTCCTTTGGGGGAGTGGGCTTAGTTGGAGTGTGTAAGGTGCTTGCCTTTCTTTCAACCACTTATTAATGGTGCATTGGAATTTGATGTTGACCAAATGATGTGGAGTGGAGGGAAAAGGAGGTGGCATCCTACTTGGAGCCACATCATCCCTCCCTCTCTTTTCTCTATTTATTTGATCCTCTTGTTTGTTTTGGGGGTTGGAAGTTTCATTTTTAGTCTTTTGTATTTTGGAGAGGAGAGGATTTTGAAGGAGTTTGTGGATTTTTGGAGCTTGTTGATACTTGTGGGAATTTTGTTGGAGCTTGTGGATGCTTGCTTGATCTTTGGAGGGATTTGAGACTTCATACTTGGAACAAGCTCTACCATGGAAAGGTAGGAGCTTCACCTTTGTTTGTATTATGTTTCTTTTTGTTATGTGAATGTATATTATATGTTGTGTTGAATTGTTGTTGTTTGAAATGCTTGTTGGGAATGGGTAGAATGCCTAAGTTGGTAGTGGGAGGAGACTATGGGGAGTTTATTTGAGGGAGGCATAAGAGATCATTTTCTTGAGGAGGGAGTTTGGGTTGGGTGCCCACCTTGTAAGAGAAATGCTTGCATTTTCTTCTTGTTTTACTTTGAGGGAGCCATAAGAGTTGAGGGAGGCATAAGAGTGGATGGAGGGATAAGGGGTACTTGAGGGAGGCATAAGAGTTGTTAGGGGTATTGTGTTTTGCATTGGAGGCTTTTAGGTGGCACCCATTCCCATTGGGAGGCATAAGTGGCCTCCCCATAGGTCTTACTCTTATGGATTTCTTGATAAGCCTTGTGACTTGTTGTTGTGATTGTTTTCCCTCTTGTTGTTGTTGTTGATTTTGTTTTGAAGGATTATGGAATGAATGTGAAATTTTATGTTTAGTTATGTGGAAGCTAGTAGTTGCCATGAGTTGGATTTTCTCCCATTGTGATGTGGTTGGGGCTCGGGGGCCAATGGAGAGGATGGCTTCTCTTCTCCATTGGGTATCTTGGTTGGGAGGAGAGCATTGCCTCTCCCCTTATTTTGTTGTGAATCAAGCAAACTATGGAGGAGCCACCTTGTTGATATTTGGAGCATTGGAACCTTGTTGATGACAATGTGAAACCACCATGTATTTTTACCCACCTTGAGTGGAGGAAAAATGTAATATTGCTTTGTATTTTAGCTTCCATTTTTGTAAATTTGTTTCCACATGAAGTAGAAAATTTTGTAACAAGATGTTGGAAGGAAAGTTGTTTTGAACTTCATTAGTAAGGTTGTAATGTGGATGGAATCAAAAGTTGAAAGAAAGACAATCTATTTATTCTCCTTCTCACTTGGCTTGGAACCCTCTTATGAATAAGTTGATCTTGTTGAAATGTTAGTAGTTCTTGCTTTAAAACTTAATGAAAATATTTTTGAAAACCTCTTGAGGAATGTTAGGAAATTTACAAAAATATATATATATATATATATATGATATATATCATATATTGAAATTCATTTTAAAGGAGATGTATTGAAAAAGTTGGAATGTTAGTGTATTATCTCTTCTTGCATAGTTGATGGAAAGACTTAAGGTTTTAGATAGATTTCAACATGCCAATGAAGTAATTTTAGTTCTAGCTTTATTATGTTCTTCCCCATTTAAGAAATTATTGAAAATCCATTTACAAATTATTAAAGGAAATGAAATTAATCTATTTGAAATCCCATGCAATGTTTATTGAATTCTGTAGAAGGAAATTTTAATGCAAGGCTTTTAAACTTATTAAGACCATTACTTAATACTCCTTAATGCATAATAAGGAAACTAATTATTTTAAATATTATATCATATTTAAGTATTATGAAAACTAATGGATTTACTATTATTAGATTTTACTAATAACAACATACCATTAATATTCCCTTTATATTAATAAAGTATATCATTGTAATGCCCCGTGCATCATTGTGCCTTTTCTTCTGCGACGATCCTTGTGCTTCTTGCGAGTCATTGAACATTGAATTGAACTCCCTCTTTCTATCGTTAGGTGACTTTTACCCTGTCCTGCGCTGAAGAAGTGGTTACCCGTCTTGGTGCCATGGTCATTCCCTGCTTCGTGTTCACTTTGGAATGTCAACCTCTAGTTTTCTTCGCTTGGTTCTTAAGCATGTTCGCATGTTGTTTTAATCATTTGGGAGTAATGGATAATTCAACTCTTACTTCCTCTTGCTTGCTCGTCTGTATGCGATTTAATCTTCTCAGGTTGAATAGTAAATCATACAAAATTTCTTATACCTTTTAGCTTATGAGAATTATATGGAGAAAACTATTGTAATAATAAATGAATTCGTGTCAGTTATATTTTTTTTATTTGTGTAAATAAATTATAAAATTCTGTGTTCAATTATTAAAGCCTTTTAGGCCACGTTACTCATCTATAGACTTGTAAATTTGTCACGGCTAGCAGGGCTTTATCTCCTTCTGAATGGCGTGGAGGGTGGAGTTATTAAAGTCTTGACGTGTTGGACTCCTTGCTGGTGGCCGCACTCATTTATTACCATTTCTGATTTGCAAATCTTCCTTGCTTCTTGTTTGACTGCCTGCTTATCCTTCTTGGACCGCATGAGATCTCCCTTGGATAGTCTGCGTGTGGAGTGGTTGAGAAGCCATTGAAATCTTGTTTGTCAAGGTGTTTTCTCATGGTTTCTCCTGGATGCCTTCCTTCTTCCTGCCCTAGCGCGTGAGTTTGTGACTGGATGAAGTTTCTTTGTTGTTGTTAGTTCGCATGGACTGTCGTACGGCTCAGAACCTTGGGCGCCTTCCCTGCTGGCCGCGTGGGTCTGTATGGCGAGATATAGGATGAAGCTTCAAGCTAGTGAAGCAGGCGTGGTTACCTCGCACTTCCTTTGGGTTCTGCGAGGTGTGTTCTGGGCATGTGTTCAAGATCCAGGGGTGTGTTGGAGGCTGGGCGCAAGGACCGTTGTTATAGCTCTGCCGGAGTTCTTTCACAGCAGCGGCCTGCAACAGTTTTTAGCCAGGCAGCAGACAGGTTGCAGAGTAGTTGAGAGGCCTTTGTGAGTGCTTCCAACAAGCAGGCTGTCCAGCTATGTTGCTTTCTGTTCAGTATAGAATGCATCCTCAGATTCGGGTCTCTCCTTCATGATATTTTATCAAAATCGACTATGTGACAGTGAAGAGTGTTACCAGGAGACCTGATGAAAATTATTGCAAAGATTCTCTATTGAGACCTTACTTATTTTACGATGTAACTCATGGAAGAGAATCTCATAGAGCGTGGATCTGTATTCATATCAGAATATTCATGAAGCACAATTTGCTTTGCAATTTTATGAGCTTCTTCAAGCGAGTCACTAAGTTGGCAGGCATAAGGGTTTCTGTTGGAATTATCACACCTTACAAGCTACAGCTGAAATGTTTGCACCGAGAGTTTGATGTTGTCCCCAAATCTGATGAAGGAAAAGGTTTATATATCATTACGGTAGATGCCTTTCAGAGCCAGGAGCGTGAGGTAATCATTATGTCTTGTGTCCAAGCTTCAAATCATGGGGTTGGCTTTGTAGCTGATATTCGCCGCATGAATGTGGCACTAGCACGAGCTCGCAGAGCACTTTGGGTTAAGGGCAAAGCAGCTGCATTGAAGCAATCTAGTGACTGGTCAGCCTTAATTGAGGATGCTAAGTCTAGGGACTGTTTTCTGGTTATGGAGTCTGTACCAAGAGATTTTTTTTTGGTAAAGCCATCTTCTTTTGCTTATTAAACGTATGCCCTGGTTTTGTTTCTTTTGGTGACCTTCTCACGCCAATTATTGGCTGGCTGCGTGAGGATTTTTCAGTCCCTGCTTAGGCTATGAAACCTTGCAAGTGTTTAAACAATTTCATTCCTTTTTTTTTCTGTCATTGTTAATTCCATGTACCTACCAGAATTAATATTCTTGAAGAATGCCACAAATAATGTAAAAGGACCTTATAAACCTGTTTGTTATAATGAGGATTCCTTTCTAATTTGTATACAGGCATGTAATTTTAGAGTGTCCTTGAAGTGCTGGATTGATTGCAAAACCCTTCTCTCTCAGAACATCTTTTCACCACTCCTTTTTCTTTTTCCTTTCCTCCAAACCCCCCAGCTGATCATCCCAGACTTGCACAAGTTTCTCGAAAACAGTTCAATGTCACGGCATCTCCATGATATTGTAAAACGAGGCTTTAACATTTACCCCATCAGTATATGGGCAGAGATGCACATTGCGGACTATACAATTGATTTCATGAAGTCAAGGGCATGGCCGTTAACAGAGTTTGGACCTTCAGCAGGCTGAGGAAGAGAAGTTGCGCAGGTTGTGTTGCTGTTGCTCGAGCCCTGGTCGACGTGCTTGTTGGTTGGAAGAACTATAATCAGGCATGTTAAATCTACTCCTTGTAATAGTTTTCTACCTTCTTTCAGTATCTTGAAATGAATATTCTTTCCTCTTGAATGGCACCTAGACAAGATGTTTTCGTGGTTGTTTTATATCGCTGCCTGATTGTGTGGCTGTTCCCTTAAATCTCGTTCCAATTTCACTGGTTTTGCTTGGAATGTTCTTTTCCTCTCTTATAGCTTACTCTATTTTCATATTTGTCTAAATGGGCTACTGCAATATTGAGTGATGCAGTCTAGTTCGTAGGGAAGGAAACATTATTGAGTTTTGTTTGCTTATATGACTCTCTTTTAAAAGAATTTTGTGATGGTATTTATAATTGAAGGTTACTAAATGGAAGGTTAAGCCTACATATCTCTTTTTGGTTGAATAAATACGTATTTCCTGTTTAGGGCTCTCCTGTTTTGCTAAAAGGTACATTAATAGTGACATTGTGTTCTAAAACTTGTTTAAGCCTGTGGGCATTCCTTACTTTTTGTTTAATTAGAAAATGGCATTAGGGTTTTGCTTTAGAACTGTACATGGTTGACTTTTGTACCCAGTTCTAGAGGATGAATAACCTGACATCTATTTTGGCCTCTACGTGTTGAGAGAATTACTATACCTACTTCCTGGTTCAAACTCTTGTTTGATTAAAGTAAGGGGGAAACATTGTAAGTTTAATTGAATGAAATCTCTACAAATTTTATTAAGGGTCGCAAGCAAGCTATTAATAGCTGGACTGAAACAAAAGTTGTAGGTGAATCCATGGTATTGGACTCGTGAACTCGTTTCCTGTTAGATGACAGCTGATTACAGTGATAATATAATAGGTGGTTATTATATTCATCTGTTTGATATTTGCTAGACATTTCCTTGATAAGCCCACATGGATCGGGTAAAATTTCCATCTTCTATACCATTGGCAAGGAGCTCATAGAACTTCTAGGCCTGACTGCACTGCGTAACCTTCCTGATGGATATGTGTGTTGGTTCTTATTTTTGTGCTTGCACTCGTGGTAAGGTCTTTTGAGTCTGGGGCATCGCTGGTGTATTACCCACCGTGTATCGAATCCCTTTGTTTTCGAACTCGAATATCTTATTCTTCGAACTTGGTTACTAAAAGTCCCATTTTGTGGCCTTGTTAAGGAAATCAAATTTTTATTTTTATTTTAAAATACTTTTTGGCATTGTCGGAAATATATAAAAATTATTAACGACTTTTGGGTTTAGCCTTCCCTTATATTATGTAGAGAAGTTGACGATTAGGATAAGGTTTGTTGGTAGAATAATGGCCCTTTTTGTGTCTCATTTGTACGCTTTTGGAAGAGTGGATTTGTTTGTTAACTAGTACTACGTTTAAGAAATCCTATAAGAAGGTAGTGGTAAAACTCCTTGGTTAAAACTGAAACTTATAGTTGTTTTTCTTTTAAGGGCGTCGAACCCATATTACTATGAAGCCTTCCCCTGGGAGATTTGGATAACGTCGTTTTGTTTCACAGCTACGATCATAATTAGTATGTTTTGTCTTCTCTTGGACCTCTTTAGATGGATGGATTGAGTATTGGATTCCAATCACGTAATCCATAGGATTACATGAAGGAAAATATCAACACTCTTGACTTTCTTGTTCATAACCCATAAGGTCTTGCCTTGATTTATGTGATTTTGTTCTTACTGGTATTTTGACTTTCTCCTTGTTGGATGGTTTAGATTTCTTTCTCATGCGAATAATTTTGGAGTTGTGGGTTGTGTTTTAATCCATTTTTGAATTAGAACTTTCCTTTCTTGATATTGTTAAATGTTAGCTTACTGTTGCAATGTGTAGCCTTAACATGCTCAGTTCTCGCGAACTGATTCTAGCTAGTATTTGTGCAGATGGATTATGCGAGTAGATTAAAGGAAAGAGTTGTAAAGTTTTCATCAGTGCAATTTATGAAGTTCCTTGTAAAAATGTCCAATGTGAGGTAAATTTTGTAATAGTGCTTGCAAAGGAGTTTAGAAGACCTCTTGCCTTGGGTTGTTCTGAAATTGCGTGATGATGTTGTCTTGTCCTTCTGTAGGCAAATTGGTAACTTATCCTTTGTGAGAAATGGTATTCAATCTTTACATTGATATGAGTATTGTAAAACTTTGATCTTGAGAATAAATTGTCAAGTTAAATCTTTCTAAGACTTAGTGACAATATATTATAAGTAAAGTAAAATGGGTCGGTTAACCCTTAAAGAAGCTAAACAAAAATAATAATTTTATATTCAACAAATAAATGTAGAGGTGATCTTTTTGAAATCAAATAATTCCATGAGTGATCAAAATGAAACCATCCTTTGTGAAGTAAAATTTTTATAACTTGATATCCCTAGCTACACTAGCGAACATTATCCTTTTTATGGCGAATTCTTAGATTGATCATAAGATGAAACAAATTGTTAGTTGATATAAGATAATAAGATTTAATAAGTAGGAGGAATCGGTTTCGAAACCATGCAATCTGTCTCTCAACCATTTGAAAGGTAAATTGTTTTCTTTTGTAAAATCATCCAGTGAAGCCTAAGTAAAATATTTAATAATTTTCGATAAATCCTTAAGCTTCAATAAAAAACGAGTTAATAACTAATGAGGTCATAAAGATGAATTCAACTCGACCTTCTTCCTCTAACCATTTTTTTTTAGGTGCTTGGTAATCTTTCTCTTGAGCCTCCTTGAAAAACGTAAGCTAAGAATTGCAAGATGTCTTTTTAAAAATAAATAACCCTCAAGAATATCTCATTGTGGTTGGCCCTAACTATAAGTGTGTTCTGTGGTTGGACTTCTATGTTGTCTTGTCAAAAAAAAAAAAAAATGTATTGTCCTTGATGGGTGTGATCGTTTCCATGCTGACCTTGTGGTCATCCTTGTATAACAAGTGGTTCACTAGAGTTAGTTGTAACTTTGTGACGACATGTTGTGTCGTGTTATGTGTCGAAGCAAGTCAAAAAAAAAAAATATATCCTGTCTTTTACTGTGTTGTTCGTGTGTGAAATTTTTGGGTCGTTACACTTGGTATCAGAGCGTAGGTTCATGCTCTCGAACCTATGGGCCGGATTGGTGTTGTATGGTGATGTTACATGATGGTGATGGTGTTACATGATGTTGTTTCATGGAGATGATGGTATTGCATGATGATGATTTATATTGGAAGAGTAATGTGCTTTAAGTGTGATGTGATTCCATGTCGTAATTGTGATATTGTGAACGCACATGATGTGTATGTCACTTTGTGTGTGTTTGTTATCATATTGATGTGCTGGGGATGGGAGTATTCTCTCTCCTTCTTGTGGATTCTATGAAGAGTTCACGTGTGAATTACTGTTTGTGGTGAGTGAAAAGAATTATAATGTGGATGACATAGTATTGGAGCATTGTGGCATATTGTGATATGTAGGTGTATCAATGTGTTGTATGTCTAGATTGATGTTAAAAGAAATAAGTTATATCATGATGTTTTATCATGTTTTGATGAGATGTGTGTACCACCTTGTTATGTAGCAATGGATGTTATGTTGTGATGTACTATGTTCATCATATGTATGATGTGTGTAATATGTAATGCTTCATGTTGTGATTTGGGGTCATACGGTGAGTGTATGAACCCTATCGTATGGTGATTGCACTTTGGGTGCAGAATGTGGTAAAGTGGTGTGTTACACCCGGTGAATGTATGATTGTGATCTACCTTGTATATGTACCACCTTTGTGTTAGTGATGTAGTTACATGTTATGTTGTGAACCTTACGCTAACCGACCCTGAGGGTAATCGATAGAAGTGTATGTTGAGAGTGAGGAATGGTGTACCATGGGTCAATAACTTGAGCCGAAACTTGGTTTAGTAGACAACATGTGGTTCTTTCCTCTCTCCCTATGTGGTTGTATGTACGCAACCTCAGTGCAACTATGACTATGTTTAGCCTTGTCGAAGTGGTGGCGGGATGATTCAGATAGAGGTGATGACAGTTGTATTATTGATATGTATTTTACGAGCTGAGGCTCGATGTTCCGAGTGCTAGCAACTCATTGAGTACCCCTTGGTGGCCAGATAAGGCCACACAGTTATCGTAATGTGACATTATTATAAGTTGATTTTATTCGTAAATTGAGCTTTTTTACCTTATTTTGTAAGGACCAGCAGCTTTTCTTGATTGCCATGCTTTACAATTTTGGGCATTTCCTTGGTTTGTGGCACTAACATGGGGATTTTGATACTAACTATGGCTATTTGGCCATTTATTTTGCTTGATTTTGGGTCTTCTTTTAAATTTGGAATTTTTACCGCCTTGCCCAAGGCTTGTACTTTGCCACTTGGCACTTTGATTGGATTGTTGTGCTGGTTCTATTGTCGTGATGTGTGGAATAGGGTCATGGGATGCACCATGAAATGGTTGGACCTATGGACCCGCTTCGTTGTATGGGGGTACGCCCCAAGGAGTTACAGATAACTAGCGGGTTGTTGAACCACGCGTTATTATGTCACTTGGGTTAGGAGTGTTCGAACTCTATGTGTCTTGGACCATAGGGTCAACCGGCCTCCTTGAGGGAGGCTTGAGGGAGGCATAAGAGTTTGAGGGAGGCATAAGAGACTTGAGGGAGGCATAAGAGTTTGAGGGAGGCATAAGAGTTTGAGGGAGGCTTATGATATTTGTCTGTATGGTTGATGTTTCAGGATATATGTTGAGTTATTGTGATGTTTTGGTAGTGGTATTTTGATGTATGTGTTACTCATGTCAGATGGATATGTGTTGTGATGTTGTGGTTATGTCATTGATTCCCTTATGGAAACTATGTACCTGTAGCATTTGTTTGGTGTTATGTGAATTTTTTTTTTCATCGATGCAAATTGAGGAAATGTCTGGTGGATTGTAGTACTCTTTTGTTTGAGTATTTGGTATGTCAGTCATTGATGTGTGTCGAGTACTATGTTATGAGGAGTGTGCCTATTCTATTCCATATTTGAGTAACCTTTTTGTGGTGTAATACAATCTTGAAGTATATACTTGCGTGCTTGTGAATCTGTAGTCCTTTTGAACCTGATAGGGTGTTGTGTTAGCAGTTCATGTTGGGCATCCACAATAAGGAATAAACCAAAACTCTTCAATGATGAAATTTTAAAAGAAATTAAACTAAGAATAATGCTAATGGAAAGGAACTAATGAAATAATAAACAAGAGGGAACTACCAATCTTCACAGAACCTTGAAAGTTAAAATTTCTACCAAATGTTCCTAAGGCTACCCTGTGGCCGTGCTTTAATCAACTAAAATTTTAAACCATAGGGTGTACTTTCTCCTTTACCTGTTCTTGGTTGCGAACCATTTCTTTTCCGTTGTGTTATGTCGCATCGAGGACGATGCTTTCTTAAGGGGAGGAGAATGTAATGCCCTGTTCGGCATCGACTTTCGCTGTTACGTCCTTGTCCTTTTTGCGTGTCATTGAATGTTGAATTGAACTCCCTTTTCTATCGTTAGGTGACTTTTACCCTGTCCTGTGCTGAAGAAGTGGTTACCCGTCTTGGTGCCATGGTCGTTCCCTGCTTCGTGTTCACTTTGGAATGTCAACCTCTAGTTTTCTTCGCTTGGTTGCTTAAGCCTATTCGCATGTTGTTTTAATCATTGGGAGTAATGGATAATTCGACTCTTACTTCCTCTTGCTTGCTCGTCTGTATGCGATTTAATCTTCTCAGGTTGAATAGTAAATCATACAAAATTTCTTATACCTTTTAGCTTATGAGAATTATATGGAGAAAACTATTGTAATAATAAATGAATTCGTGTCAGTTATATTTGTTTTATTTGTGTAAATAAATTATTAAATTTTGTGTTCTATTATTAAGCCTTTTAGGCCATGTTACCATCATAGACTTATAAATCTGTCATGGTCAGCTTTATCTCCTTCTTGGCGTGGAGGGTGGAGTTATTAAAGTCTGACGTGTTGGACTCCTTGCTGGTGGCCGCACTCATTTATTTTTTCTGATTTGCAAATCTTCCTTGCTTCTTGTTTGACTGCCTGCTTATCCTCTCGGACCGCGTGAGATCTCCCTTGGATAGTCTGCGTGTGGAGTGGTTGAGAAGCCATCGAAATATTGTCTGTCAAGTGTTTTTCTTCTCATGGTTTCTCCTGGACGCCTTCCTTCTTCCTGCCCTGGCCGCGTGAGGAGACTGGATGGAGTTTCTTTGTTGTTGTTAGTTTGCGTGGACTGTCGTAAGGCTCAGAACCTTGGGCGCCTTCCCTGCTGGCCGCGTGGGTCTGTATGGCGGTTATAGATGAAGCTTCAAGCTAGTGAAGCAGGCGTGTTACCTCCACTTTCTTTGGGTGCTGCGAGGTGTGTTCTGGTCATGTGGAGATCCAGGGGTGTGCAAATGGTATGATTCTCCTGGGCTGAGAGAAGGACCGTTAATTATAGCTCAGGGGGTTCTTTCAGCAGCGGCCTGCAACATTTTTAGATCATGGCAACAGCAGGTTGAAGAGTAGTAGAGGCCTTTTTGAGCGCTTCCAACAGGCAGGTTGTCCAACTATGTTGTTTCTGTTCAGTATCGAATGCATCCTCAGATTCGGGTCTCTCCTTCAAGATATTTTTATCAAAATCGACTATGTGACAGTGAAGAGTGTTACCAGGAGACCTGATGAAAATTATTGCAAAGATTCTCTATTGAGACCTTACTTGTTTTACGATGTAACTCATGGAAGAGAATCTCATAGGCATGGATCTGTTTCATATCAGAATATTCATGAAGCACAATTTGCTTTGCAATTTTATGAGCTTCTTCAGCGAGTCACTAAGTTGGCAGGCATAAGGGTTTCTGTTGGAATTATCACACCTTACAAGCTACAGCTGAAATGTTTGCACCGAGAGTTTGATGTTGTCCCCAAATCTGATGAAGGAAAAGGTTTATATATCATTACGGTAGATGCCTTTCAGAGCCAGGAGCGTGATGTAATCATTATGTCTTGTGTCCGAGCTTCAAATCATGGGGTTGGCTTTGTAGCTGATATTCGCCGCATGAATGTGGCACTAGCACGAGCTCGCAGAGCACTTTGGGTTAAGGGAAAAGCAGCTGCATTGAAGCAATCTAGTGACTGGTCAGCCTTAATTGAGGATGCTAAGTCTAGGGACTATTTTCTGGTTATGGAGTCTGTACCAAGAGATTTTTTTTGGTAAAGCCATCTTCTTTTGCTTATTAAACGTATGTCCTAGTTTTGTTTCTTTTGGTGACCTGCTCACGCCAATTATTGGCTGGCTACCATGAGGATTTTTCAGTCCCTGCTTAGGTCTATGAACCTTGCAAGTGTTTAAACAATTTCATTCATTTGTTCTAGAGAATCTATCATTGTTAATTCCTTGTACCTACCAGAATTAATATTCTTGAAGAATGCCACAAATAATGTAAAAGGACCTTATAAACCTGTTTGTTATAATGAGGATTCCTTTCTAATTTGTATACAGGCATGTAATTTCAGAGTGTCCTTGAAGTGCTGGATTGATTGCAAAACCCTTCTCTCTCAGAACATCTTTTCACCACTCCTTTTTCTTTTTCCTTTCCTCCAAACCCCCCCAGCTTATCATCCCAGACTTGCACAAGTTTCTTGAAAACAGTTCAATGTCACGGCATCTCCATGATATTGTAAAACGAGGCTTTAACATTTACCCCATCAGTATATGGGCAGAGATGCACATTGCAGACTATACAATTGATTTCATGAAGTCAAGGGCATGGCCGTTAACAGAGTTTGGACCTTCAGCAGGCTGAGGAAGAGAAGTTGCGCAGGTTGTGTTGCTGTTGCTCGAGCCCTGGTCGACGTGCTTGTTGGTTGGAAGAACTATAATCAGGCATGTTAAATCTACTCCTTGTAATAGTTTTCTACCTTCTTTCAGTATCTTGAAATGAATATTCTTTCCTCTTGAATGGCGCCTAGACAAAATGTTTTCGTGGTTGTTTATATCGCTGCCTGATTGTGTTGGTTGTTCCTTTAAATCTCGTTCCAATTTCGCTGGTTTTGCTTGGAATGTTCTTTTCCTCTCTTATAGCTTACTCTATTTTCATATTTGTCTAAATGGGCTACTGCAATATTGAGTGATGCAGTCTAGTTCGTAGGGAAGGAAACATTATTGAGTTTTGTTTGCTTATATGACTCTCTTTTAAAAGAATTCTGTGATGGTATTTATAATTGAAGGTTACTAAATGGAAGGTTAAGCCTACATATCTCTTTTTGGTTGAATAAATACGTATTTCCTGTTTAGGGCTCTCCTGTTTTGCTAAAAGGTACATTAATAGTGACATTGTGTTCTAAAACTTGTTTAAGCCTGTGGGCATTCCTTACTTTTTGTTTAATTAGAAAATGGCATTAGGGTTTTGTTTTAGAACTGTACATGGTTGACTTTTGTACCCAGTTCTAGAGGATGAATAACCTGACATCTATTCTGGCCTCTACGTGTTGAGAGAATTACTATACCTACTTCCTGGTTCAAACTCTTGTTTGATTAAAGTAAGGGGGAAACATTGTAAGTTTAATTGAATGAAATCTCTCCAATTTTTATTAAGGGTCGCGAGCAAGCTATTAATAGCTGGACTGAAACAAAAGTTGTAGGTGAATCCATGGTATTGGACTCGTGAACTCGTTTCCTGTTAGATGACAGCTGATTACAGTGATAATATATTAGGTGGTTATTATATTCATCTGTTTGATATGTGCTAGACATTTCCTTGATAAGCCCACATGGATCGGGTAAAATTTCCATCTTCTATACCATTGGCAAGGAGCTCATAGAACTTCTAGGCCTGACTGCACTGCGTAACCTTCCTGATGGATATGTGTGTTGGTTCTTATTTTTGTGCTTGCACTCGTGGTAAGGTATTTTGAGTCTGGGGCATCGCTGGTGTATTACCCACCGTGTATCGAATCCCTTTGTTTTCGAACTCGAATATCTTATGCTTCGAACTTGGTTACTAAAAGTCCCATTTTGTGGCCTTGTTATGGAAATCAATTTTTTTTTATTTTTTATTTTAAAATACTTTTTGGCATTGTCGGAAATATATAAAAATTATTAACGACTTTTGGGTTTAGCCTTCCCTTATATTATGTAGAGAAGTTGACGATTAGGATAAGGTTTGTTGGTAGAATAATGGCCCTTTTTGTGTCTCATTTGTATGCTTTTGGAAGAGTGGATTTGTTTTGTTAACTAGTACTACGTTTAAGAAATCCTATAAGAAGGTAGTGGTAAAACTCCTTGGTTAAAACTGAAACTATAGTTGTTTTTCTTTTAAGGGCGTCGAACCCATATTACTATGAAGCCTTCCCCTGGGAGATTTGGATAACGTCGTTTTGTTTCGCGCCTACGATCATAATTAGTATGTTTTGTCTTCTCTTGGACCTCTTTAGATGGATGGATTGAGTATTGGATTCCAATCACGTAATCCATAGGATTACATGAAGGAAATATCAACACTCTTGACTTTCTTGTTCCTAACCCATAAGGTCTTGCCTTGATTTATGTGATTTTGTTCTTACTGGTATTTTGACTTTCTCCTTGTTGGATGGTTTAGATTTCTTTCTCATGCGAATAATTTTGGAGTTGTGGGTTGTGTTTTAATCCATTTTTGAATTAGAACATTCCTTTCTTGATATTGTTAAATGTTAGCTTACTGTTGCAATGTGTAGCCTTAACATGCTCAGTTCTCGCGAACTGATTCTAGCTAGTATTTGTGCAGATGGATTATGCGAGTAGATTAAAGGAAAGAGTTGTAAAGGTTTCATCAGTGCAATTTATGAAGTTCCTTGTAAAAATGTTCAATGTGAGGTAAATTTTGTAATAGTGCTTGCAAAGGAGTTTAGAAGACCTCTTGCCTTGGGTTGTTCTGAAATTTCGTGATGATGTTGTCTTGTCCTTCTGTAGGTAAACTGGTAACTTATCTTTGTGAGAAATGGTATTCAATCTTTACATTGATATGAGTATTGTAAAACTTTGATCTTGAGAATAAATTGTCAAGTTAAATCTTTCTAAGACTGAGTGACAATATATTATAAGTAAAGTAAAATGGGTTGGTTAACCCTTAAAGAAGCTAAACAAAAATAATAATTTTATATTCAACAAATAAATGTAGAGGTGATCTATTTGAAACCAAATAATTCCATGAGTGATCAAAATGAAACCATCCTTTGTGAAGTAAAATTTTTATAACTTGATATCCCTAGCTACACTAGCGAACATTATCCTTTTTATGGCGAATTCTTAGAATGATCATAAGATGAAAACAAATTGTTAGTTGATATAAGATAATAAGATTTAATAAGTAGGAGGAATCGGTTTCGAAACCATGCAATCTGTCTCTCAACCATTTGAAAGGTAAAGCGTCCTCTTGTTTTCTTTTGTAAAATCATCCAGTGAAGCCTAATTAAAATATAAATAATTTTCGATAAATCCTCAAGCTTCAATAAAAACCGGAGTTAATAACTAATGAGGTCATAAAGATGAATTCAACTCGACCTTCTTCCTCTAACCATTTTTTTTTTAAGAGGTGCTTGGTAATCTTTCTCTTGAGCCTCCTAAAGAAAAACGTAAGAATCATATCTAACCTTTGCAAGATTGCAAGTCTTTTTAAAAATAAATAACCCTCAAGAATATCTCATTGTGGTTGGCCCTAACTGTAAGTGTGTTCTGTGGTTGGACTTCTATGTTGTCTTGTAAAAAAAAAAAAAAGTAAATTGTCCTTGATTGGGTGTGAACGTTTCCGTGCTGACCTTTGTGGTCATACTTGTAACAAGTTGTTCACAGAGTTAGTTGTATCCTTTGTGATGACATGTTGTGTCGTGTTATGTGTCGAAGCAAGTCAAAAAAAAAATTATCCTGTCTTTTACTGTGTTGTACGTGTGTGAATTTTTTGGGTCGTTACTGCTGCAGCCTGGCTATCTTCCTGTGCAGGCGGCGGCCATGGATTCTAACTAGAGCACACCTCGCAGCACCCGATGACATTGGAGGTAATCCGCCTGCACTTGCCTGTAGCTTCCTCTCTTAACACCATTTTGACCCGCGTGGCCATGGCTGGATAACCCAAACTGTTCCACGCGCCTGTAGCTTCTTCTGCACCCTCCCTTTCAGCTCGCGCAGCCAAGGGCCGACCAAAAAAGTTTTCACGCCTGCTTCACTGGTTTGTAGCTTCATCTACAACCACCACATTGAATTCATGCAGCCAGGACAGAACTAAACAGCAGGCCGCGACTGTGTAAAGCATACGATTTGCAAAATCTAAGTGGAATAAATGGCGATATGCGGCCAGTTTGGGGCAGCCCGCACGCAAGGGGATGGAGTTAAATGATATGGCAGGTGTTTTTTGAGCCACCCACCCCAACCATGATTTCCAACCTAATTTTGAATGTTTCTCCACGTAGTGGCTTCAATGGTGGTGAGTGGTAACAAGTCTACCAAATTTAAATGCCACGTGATTCGTGGCATGGCCATGAAATAATGCTTTTGGCCCCTGTGAATGCTTAAGCGGTGGTGGTGAGTTAATGTAGGAGCGTATATGGCTGGCTCGACCGTGGCAATAACCCATTCGTTGAGTTGGCTTGGCTTACTCGCCCTTCCATGTGGATAGATGCATAACCCAAACATAGATAGTTGTTCAATCCTCCAATATATTGCAAATCCTGAATATGGAGTTGAAAGGATAGCTCACCCAAGTACGTGGAGAGTTAAACCCGAACTCACCGAGCTATGTGAAAACAACTCAAAGCATGGTTTCGTTTTTTAAATTACTTGAAGCGAAATATGGTTAAGTTAATAAAATGTCTTTTGGTATATAAACATATAAACTTGGTGGTATATTTATCTCATTTTGAGATTTTAAATATATATATATAGTATTTATGTAATCAAACTAAAGATTAAAATATAATACCTCAAATGTAAAATATAAAACTATTGATGTTCGTCAAGTGCAGGTACAAATACGTTACCTAAAAAAAAAATTAGTCGTATTGTTTTGGGTTATATGTTCGTGGAAGCAAGTTCTTCGTCATCGTCATAGTTTTCACGGCGTCACACAATACCCTAAGCTTTTGCAGGAGATCCCAAGCGATGTGTAGATCTTCTGCGCAGAGAGGGGAGACGAAGATGATAGGAAGATTTCGTAAATGCGGGAGGTAAGGGGAAGAAAAAGGACTAAAATGATTACTAATAGGACGTGTGAAGGTGGCAACATCCTCTGCCTTAGGATGGCGTGCTCAATGTGTCAGCTCATGATATAAATCGGGTCACTTTCCCGGCAGAGAATTTCGGTGGCGACATTTTACTCTAGGTGATATGTTACCACACTGATAGGTGATGGTTTGGAAAATTTTGTTTTATATACATGGTGTATGTGCACGAGAACCATTTGATATACATGGGGTCATGTGATCCTGTTGCGAGGATAGCCTCATACTCCCCACAAATGAGTAGAAATGAACAGTTGTGAAGGGTGATCCAAGTTGATCTCTCTCCGACTAAAATTTGGGGTTTTCTGCACATGTAGATGGGAGTGCCCTCTCAGACAGTTTGATTGAATGATAATTTTGTAATAGTTTTCAATACTAGTAATTGGACATGAGTTGCAATCAATGTCGGTGAGGTTAGATTGTAAGATTATTGTGGAGGGAATTGAGTGTGACAAAGTATTTGATATTTAATTTTGCATTCATGTTGTTTCACCAAATTAATTAATTCAAAACATTGTTAGCAAAAAGCATTGCTTTAGCAAATAGATATGCAAGACAACTCACACTATTTCACCAAATATATTAATTGTGAATACTCTTACAACTATAAATATCCAAAATCTAACAAACAACAAATATACAAAATCCGACAACCTGTAAAACATTGGATCCAATGGAATTTGACACTTTCCAGCATGAGCATCTTCAAAGGAGAATGCCTACCAGTGAAATTATAATTAATCTTCAATGATTTGGTAGCTTGTGGAATACTAAATTTTTTTTCTATAAAAATAAATAGAGTACAGTTTCATCAAAAATTGTCAACACCCCCTCCCGACAACCTTTGCAACAACAAGTACAGCTGTCATAGCCCGAATTTTTAGCCCTCAAGCACACATTTTCTCCGCATTTTCACTCATGTTCGAGGGCCTTGAGGCAATATCTCTATTAAAATGTTACCTTACAATTACTTGTTATAAAAGTGACCATTTATTACGTTGAAGGTGTCTTTACAATGGGGTCGAGCCCTCCTCTCTCTGACACGGACAAGATGTGGGTGACTAGGATATTAGTGTACATCGTCAACATAATCATATTTTAATTTGAACGGATAGATATTCTACCTGTCCATGAGGTCTACAAGGATGGCATCTTCTCAGTGCATCGCTGGCTACACTGTCAGACTCCCACGGGGAATGGTGCTACAAAGGTTACAATGTCCTCCCTTGTTTATGCAATTCGGACTACCGACTGAACCAGTCACTAATGATGGAAGCCAATAGTTTTTTTTGTTTGTTTAGATTCCATCTACTAATTACAATCGTGTTTTTTTCCTCAGCATTCGATTGAAGTTTTTTTTTAATCTATGGTATATGGTGGTGAATTGGTTATGTATTTCTAGTTGTAGATTTAGGTACCCATTTGGCTGGACTACAGACCCAATTTGGTAGTTTTCCACTTGGAGGTTATTTCAAATTTGGGCCCAGTAATTATCCATGATATATAACTCTAACTCTACCCGTAGCCTTAGGATTTCCACCAAAAATCTCATATTAATGAGATATAAAATATAATAATAGCCTATGAAATAGGATTTAGCCCCAAATATTTAGGGATTAATATTAATCCTAACATATAATTCTATCATTGATTACTCATTTTCCATGTGGGCTCCTCCATAAATGTTTGATGGCTTGTGTGGCATAAGCATTAATCCCACATCCGTAGGAATTAGCTACATCTTTTAATTGATATAAACTATAGGTATATCTTTAGTTCTCATTCTCTACTTAAAATTATGCTTTAAATATCAAAATAATAAATAGTTATTTTAAATTCAATTAAACATTTCATAAAATCTTATTTATTTAATTTAATTGAATGAATTATTTTATTTCTTATGGGAGATAGAAATTTCACAACTCTCCCCATTCGATATATAAATAAATTTATTTCCAAGAAAACAATTATAATTAACATCCATTTATTACGTCGAAGGCATTGTTTGTAGTGGGAAAGCCCCAAGGGCTTCTAATAAGGAACCGATGAAAACAACGGTTTTAGCTTTAGTCGTCCATGGATGTCCGATGAGTGTTTTAAATCATGTTCAGTGACATGGATGTCGATGAAAGTTTTAAACTGTTAATCTCCTCCATGCGCATTGCAGGTGTCTAGGCAACACCAGTTATTCGATCGAGCTCATATGACTCGTGATCTCCCCATTGTAAATGTCGGTTCACTGGCTCAGAGCTAAGATTGCTTGACTGGATTATCTGGTTGCTGGCTATATTCCTCTTAGGGAATCTTTCAGTTTTCGATCAACCACCGGGTAGGTCAGGTTTATATAAATATTTGTTTTTTTTACGTCAAAAGGTGTTGTTGTAGTTAGACACCCCATTCTCTCTCTGAAATGCCCAATTAAATACGTAGACGTGGTTATCATCTATACAGGGGCTTCAATGAAATAAATCCTCACCGTCCACGTGAGTAGTCAAGGAGGTGGCAGTGAAGTCTTTGTCCTTTGTGAGCGAATAAAATGACGATTGAGTCGACAACCACCAATCACGATCGATTGTTTCACTGTTAGATAACAAAATTTTGTGAAACTCCTTCTCCAGACGGATGATGGACATCTTCATAAGACATTGTATGTGGATCAACTTAATGGAGTTGTTGTCATCATCAAATAAATGTTCCATGAGTTGATGGACCCTGTGGATTATGTCATAAGACACTGCACATGGATCAACTTCACGGAGTTGTTGTCATCATCAAATAAATGTTTTATGATTCGATGGACCTTGTTGATTGTGTCCATGTACATTCGAGCTTCTTCATGACTGCTCTGGAAGAGCAAGCTTCGTGTGGCATTTGTGTCCCATTTGTAAATAAATCTCTTTGTTATAAAAGCATCCTCATAATTATCCCTTCCTAATCGATTGTCAAAGTTGAGGAGAATTCATAGCTTACTTTTGGACATGTTGACCGAGGTGGCCAAGGATTTCACAATATGGTGTGTAGTGGCCATAACTCAATCTTCACCCCCTTCTTCAACATCTTACTCAAATCCTTGATGAGAAGGCTCCTAATGGAAACATGAGGATCCCTCATAATATAGAGGAAATTTAACATGCATGAAAAGATATTCATTAATATAAAGAAGATAATGGAATTTGTCTATAACAAAAATTCATCTTGGCCTTATCTGTGGTGAGACCTCATTGGATGTTACCACCTCTGATTTCATCCTCCGTGTGACCATTATTTTGGAAAATCAACGTAAGACGTGCAAATATGGATGATTTCTTTAGGGGAATTGGCGTTCTTAGTTGATTTCCATACTTTTTGTCAGCGCCAAAAACTCATCTTTTTTCTCAACAAATAAATCAAGGCTTGGGGTACTTATTTAGTTTTCTATTTTTGGATTAAAACATAGGAAGGAAGGAAGAGATCATTGCATTTAACCATTTTTTGTATTGTGGTATTTGAAATCACAATTTCAAGCAGTTGCTCTTACTTTTAAATTTAGTATAAACTTTTATGAAAATCTAGAGCTAACCGATTCCTCACAACGTAGATCGTTTAATTTAATTTTAATTACGCTGAAAGGCATGTTTACAGCTACAAAGCCCGAGGGATATGACAATAACTTCTAATCATCGCTATCCACTTCCTTGTCTGTATCGACTTTCACGTACATATCAAATCCCTCAGCGTCCACGTCCTCATTTGAATCAATGTCTACATTTGTATCATGTTTTTTTGTTTGACTTTTAACATCTAACAATCATTGTTTGATAGGTGTATAAATTGACATATTTAATACACTTTCAAATGTTGGCTAGAAAGTGACATGTTTATTTTTAATGTATTATGAGGGAAGGAAAAAGTGACAATAGTATCCCTGTCATCATTTCCTACTCCTGTACATACATTGATATTTATTTTCAAGTAACTTAGTTTTTATTCCTAATATCACATTTTTACTAAACAAAATATTGCATTTCTATCTTTAAAAAATCGTCATAATCAATATTGTTCGTATGGAATCAAATTATGGGCCCTAAACTATAATATTCTTAGATCAGTATCTCATAATCAAAATATTGTTGTGTTAGTCTCGAATCAATGGAAAAGTGATTTGTTAAATATTAGTAAGTGTCACATAGTTGGTTTATTCCCAGTGAAGACATTATACCCCTCAAATATGTTTAATTATATATAATTGAACGTTATATCATTAGGTTAAACATACTTATTATTTTTAGGATTGTTCATAGATAAGATTTGTTCATACAAATTTATTTTATTTTATTATTTCATAAATTTGTAAATTTAAAATGGATTACAAAAATAATTTTTATAAAATATTTTTTTATAATATTGATGTATTTGTCAAGGATGAAGGCTTCGTTGTGCTCATCAAATCAACTAAAGACAACCCAAGAGTTTACGAAATAATTTTCTTAATTTTACAATAGTCGATATTTATCTCGTTTCCACCCAGCTATAAATTGGTCCAAGTGTTTATTAGATTTCAATTCCTTTTTCATGTGGGAAAAACTAATATGTTTTTTTTAATATTCGAAAATGAATATTTATGCCACAAGGCATTTTTTTTTACATTGAGAAGCTTGCCCCCCCCTGTTGGCTTTTCAAGAAATTTGTGACATTTTCGATAAAATTTTTTGTTTTTTCCATGAATTTTTTATTCCTCCCATTAAATTATCCATATTATATGAATGGGATGATTAGCTTCCTCAAAATGATTCCACTAAATATTAACCTCTCCCAATTACTTCTCATCCCTTTAACCCCCTCTTTTGCACACTGCTTCCTCCTTTTATAGTTTGGTCCCTCGAAATCAACCTCATCTTAAAGTGCCCCTTCGACATTCACACTGCACATTTCAAATGCGATTGCTAGTGGATACTACGGCGTCCTTACATTTCCATCGACGGTCAAATCTTATCCACAATTGTCGACTTCGTCGCAAAAGCAATCATGCATTACCTATGCCTGTCAAACAATTTTTTAAGTGACGGTAAATTTAAAATCTTGCCCTTCAAAAATACAAAATAGTGTTATTTTTATGATGTTAATAAAATATATAAAATATTATTTTATATATATTTAACTATTTCAAATATATTTTTGTATAATGTACTTATAAATCTATATGAAAAATGACGGCCACCCTTAAAATTTGCAATACTGTGACGGTTTTTTTTCCAAATATTTGCAAGTATTTTACGGCTAAAATCATGAAAAAACGTCTAAACGGCCGTCAAATTTAACCCCTTCTCTCCTATACATTTTCCACATTTTTTTTAACGCCCAAGTACTCTCCTTTCCTTTTTCCTCCTCGTTTCCAGGAAGGAATCTACGTATCTACGGCTTTCATTATTTACCTGCAAAGTCCAATGTCAGTGTGGGCTTTATTAATGTATTCACCTCCGGAGGTGGATGGACATTCGAGATTTCATCTGTGCAGTGGATCGCCACTCGGCATGGAGAAGAGTTTTTCTGTCTGAGTACACTGTAATACCCTTCTCTAAGAGATATGGCACCCATCGTCTGGCAAGAAATGGGCAGTTGCATTGTTGAGGGTGGTGGTGCTTCCGCTTAGTGTTAATACTCTTCTAAGAGATATGGCACCCATCGTCTGATGGGCAGTTGCATTGTGAGGGTGGCTTCCGCTTAGTGTTAATACCCTTCTCTGCCCTGTCCTTTCTATGATTGGTTTTCTGCACACGCATTTGAAAGAAGATTGGGTAGCAGAGCAGGTATTTCATATTTTTTCCTTCCTCTGCTGCTTTTAGGATTTCAGATTTTTGTTTGTGAAAACGTTGGCAGTGAGAATTCATATATGTCCTGCAAACTGTCGATCCCTTCTCATTTGGTTGAATTTTGCCTCTTAGTGCAAACCCGTCATGAAATATTTTAGAAATATGCGCTGCCCTGCTTTGTGTTCTGATTCCTCTATTTTTCACTTGTATAAACTTCTTTGCTGGGTAATTTCACCATACTGCAATTACCCTGTTGTTATGTGAGTCGGATCCGCAGGTATATGTTTGTTTGTATGTTTTTGCGTCTTTTAAATAGCATATATTTGTGATTAGCTCTGTAAATGGATATATCTTAGATGTGTTATGTGAATAAGGGGATATATGTATTTTTTATTTTATTTTATTTTATTTTTTTCAAGCTGTGCTATATCCCAGAAAGCCGTTCCAGTGTTTAAAGTCTCTTCTTCATTGTTCTACTGTGAGCTTGGCAGGTTCTGCTGTGTTAGGGACATATTCTGCACCCGAAAAATAATGTTGTAATAATTGAGGGGCTGTTTACAAGTCCTCTCTAAAACAAGCGTAACTCATATTTTGGCATTATTTATACCGATTGTATATCCAATCATCTTCAATAATTCTTCTCCTTAAATCTCACTTGACAGGAGACGCAGTCCAGCCCAGATCCCTCCATGGACCAACCTATTTTTATATTCTGGCATGTTGAATACCAGAGGAGGGAGATTTGTGTTTTCATAGTCTCCATGTACAATAAAATTGCAGCTATCTGATTCTATGAGTAGAAACTGTGATGTTTATAAAATTAGAAGAGTACTTTGCTGTTGTTTTCTTCATTGTAATAATAAGAAGCGCCCCTGATTTCTTAAAGTTAAATGACTTTTGTTTTTGCCAGAATTTTATACTTTTATTGTTTTTTCATGTATGATTATTGTTTAATCATGAGTGTTTAATATTCACATATTTCTCGTTGGCCCTTGTTCTTTGTTTATTTATTTTATCATTCATGAAAGAATATCCTTTTAAGTAGATGTTGATTTGAATCTCACTATTAGCGCTTATTTCAATTTTTGAGTCCCTCTATCCGGTTTTGTAATTTGGTCGAAACCTGTTAACCGTTTTTCCTTTTTCTTCTCCCAAATCATTGGTGACTCCGTGTGTCTAACATGACACTTGTTTTCTTGCATGTAGTAGACTTACTATACCCATTTAATTGAGTGACATTTTTTAATGCCTTAATACATACGGAAGGCATAGAGAGGGTCACTTGAAGGATGGTTGACACATTCTACAATTATTGTAGACCTGTATTTCCAAGAAAAAAATGTTTCTGAGCTTTGAAATAGGGTGTGTACACCCATTTAACTAATGGTGGACATTCTTAGAAGTGGGGGAAAAGCTATATTTTAAATCCTTCCATTTCAATTTTTCAGGCAACTGTTGTTGTTTATGCTGTGGATTCTATGTCTATATTGATGCTGATTGTTGGTGAACATGTTAATTATCTCCCTCTTTACGACTTTGTTTATGGATTTCGAATCAATAATACAGACTTTTTGTCTTTTTGTCCCCAATTTTTCATTTAAAAAGAGCAACTTTTCCTATTTAAACTTTACTGTTGAATATCAACTTTGTACTTGGAAGGTCATTGTGTTATCTCTTTAACTTCATAGTTTTGTGACATGTATCAATGCTTCTAGTTTCATTCTTTGATGCTTACGCTATGAAATAAATCCCGTGCCTCTCTGTTGCTTATTTATTGATGTCTAACAAATTAAAAAAAAAAGGATGTATCTAACACTCGTTTTGTATAGGTGTTTCTTCCTTCTCAATTGCAAGTTCTTAAAATTGATTGAATTTCAATAAAATAATTGTTGCCAACTTCACATAAATCCTTACCGTACAGAAAAAAAACTTACTTCACTTTGAATCCTATACCCCCAACTGGATGTTATTGGCATCCTCTAACACTATAGCAGGCTTCCAATGTGAATTCAAATAGGTATATGTATGTTGATTTTTTGGAGTACACTTTCCATCTTTGAGGGTTTCCAATGTTATAAACAGTCATTGAGGAATTATGATTTGCAGATTTTTTGCTTCTTCTTCACACCTCTTTCCTTTTGTGAAGACACTCCTCCAAAATATAAATAAATACTTTATAAAATTGATTTTAAAAATATACATTTTTTTTGTCCTAGCTTGTACTTCTCTATAAACTGATTATATTTCCAACATATTTGATTTACTTTGCTACTCTTTGTGAACACAATCCTCCAATATAAAACAAATTGGACTTTATTTGGATATTAAAAAGTACACTTTTAGTCCCATGTATTGGCTATAAATTGTTTGCAGTGCACTTTCTCATTTATACTTTTCATCGATTTTCAGGCATTTGAGAGGATTCATGGAGTCGTCGCCGTCATCTCACCGCCAAAATGTGGAGCGTAATACCATGAGTGGAGTGGCATCTTCTTCCTCATCTCAACACCAAACCGCGGAACTTGATCCTCTCGGTGGAAGTGAGGCTGCTGTATCTCCAAGATTATACGATGTATTCATCAATCACAGGGGACCGGATGTCAAATACACACTTGCTGATCTACTCTACCACAATCTTAAGAATACGGAATGCCGGGTTTTTCATGACTGCAGAGAAAAAGAATTGGGAGATTACTTTCCATCTACCATAAGCAATACTATTCAATCTGCTTGTGTTCAAATAGCAATATTCTCACCCACATATGCCGAGTCCCCTTGGTGTTTAGCTGAGCTCGCTCTAATGTTGAAGACTAATGCTTTGTTTATTCCAGTGTTTTATCGCGTGCGCCCTTCTGACGTCCGCCGCTGTCGAAAGGGCATTTATGCCGCTGCATTCCATCACTATGAAAGGAAGAAAAGATACCTCGACAAAATTAAGGATTGGGAAACAGCCCTTCAGAAGGCTTCGTTTCTCACTGGCCACGAATGTGGCGACGATGAGTAAGAATACCACCTATTTTTCCATTGTGTGTGTCAAATAGATAAGCTTTCTGAGCAAATTCCTGTTTTTCATTGCAAATTTTCAGTGACGTCTGGAAGCTGGTTCACGACATAAAGTCTGCTGTGCTGCGAGAGGTACAACTGAGAAAGCCTTTATATGTTGCCAAATATCCAGTCGGACTCGATGAAATTGTGGCTGATTTTGATGCGCACTGCTTGCAAAAGGGAGAGGAGGAAGCTAAGATAATTGGAATTTTTGGAACGAGAGGTTCGGGGAAGACAACTCTTGCTTCAGAGTTGTTCGACCGCAAGCGTTCATTGTACCAAGGGGCATGTTTCCTATCTAATGTGAGAGAAGGTAAATTGACTTCTTTGCAAAGTAAGGTTCTCAAATATCTTTTCCATGAAGATCATCATAAATTTCAGAATATAAATGAAGGAACTGGTTATCTTAAGTCTTTTCTGGAAAGGAGCAAATTGAGCTTATTTATTGTCCTAGATGATATCGATCACATCAATCAATTTGATGCTCTAGTGTCAAAAGAAAACCTGAATTCTAAAAGTCTAGTACTTGTTACAACCCATGATGAGAGGTTGCTAATACAGGCAGGCATAAGTCTTCGTTATAGGATGAAGGAAATGAGTTTAGATTATAGCAGAAGTCTATTCTGTTGGCATGCCTTCCGCCAACCCTGTCCAGAGAGGGGATATGAAGATTTGGTTGAGAGCTTTGTCTCCGAATGTGGAGGTTTACCTCTGTCTCTTCAAGTGATTAGTGGGAATCTCTTTAGTATTGATCAGCAGAAGGGTTATTGGGAGTTATCACTCAAGAAAGTCCGAAAGACTCTGCCGATGGATATAAAACAAAGGATTAAAATAAGCTTTGATGCGCTGGATAATGATCAAAAGCAAATTTTCATGGACATTGCATGCTTTTTTGTTGGTATGGGCAAGTTCAAGTGTATGGCAGTGAGAATATGGGAAGCTTCTGGATGGAACGGTGAGGAGGGACTTCAGACCCTGGTGGATAAGTGCCTTGTTGAAATGGAACCAGTTTTTATTTTAGATCACAACATAGAGGAGCTGTATTTTAGAATGCATGAACACATCCGCGATTTCGGAAGAGAAATGGCAGATGAAATGGCAGATGGAATCAAACATCCTCGTCGCCTCTGGCGTCCTCGCCATTCACTGGTACGAGGCTTCTCTCTTAAATAAAACCTACTTTTGGTGATATTCAAGGATTTATCCTTTTCCTGAATTTTGGAAAAAAAGCAAATTACGCTCTGTTTGAAATGCAGGAATCTGTCGACCTCAGAAATAGACTCACGAGAACCACAGAATCTGTTAGAACCACAGAATCTGTTAGGTGTCTCTATTCCTTTTTTGATGACTCCAATGGCGCTCAAATTACATATTTTATAGGAAATCGAAATTCAGATCTCCGGCAAGCAGGAACATCAACACTTTTGCTGTGGATGTCGATTGAACTGAGCGAGCAAAAACAGAGAGCAAGCGAGTCATTTATTCCTCTGGAGGACGTAAGCAACACAGCAATTCCTTCATGGATTCCTCTCCAAAATTTGCAAGCTCTAGAAATAATCAATGGAAACACAGCGAGATTGTGGCACACAGATGTACAGGTAAAGCCTTCTGTTTTTATGGGAGTCTGGGTCAAACATAAAATTTGGCAATAAATTATATATTTCTAACCTAACGAATAAAAACAATATGTGAACTCAGACATTAGGGATAACATGCCTATCAATTAAATTAACAATTGAGGAAAATATATTTATTTTATAGAAAACATCTTGAAAAATAATGTTCAATAAATAATATAGAAAGGAAAGGAAAACCTTGCATGCCATGAAAGAAATAAAACCAAATGGAGAAAATGCATGAAAGAAAAATTTCATAACAACAATAAGATAACTATATAACTCAAATTGACTAAAATTAAACCTTGTGTAATCTACTGAGGATAAAATTAAAATGATTATAGTATGAATTGTAGGGACTATAATGTTTAATGACAGATTACGACTCCTCTTTATGTTCAACGAGTGACCTAATTTGGAGGTTTTATATGATTATGAGGATATGGTCGTACATTTAGTTGACTGTAAGCTTCATTTAATTCACTTGAATCTCAATCTCATTCCATTTCATAACTCATATAATGGCTTTGACTTAGATATCCACCATAATGCATGTTTTTATTTTAATTTTAACTAAGAATTTGATTTAATGTGATTCTTGAAGAGTGGAGGGCTTGTTTTTCCCAATCTTCATAAAACCGTTACCTCAATCTGTTGGGGTATGCTTTACGGAGACCAATTACTATTAATATTATTCCATTCCACCATATCTACCTCAAATGTAACGGCCATAAAATTTCCATCTCAACCTCCATCTCCATCCATATTCACTAATTCCAAGCTTATAAACAACACCATGCCTCAAAAGTATAATTAAATGCCCCTTATGAATCGATTCAGTCATGATTGATAGACATTAACATGAAAACAAAGTTGAAAATGCATATCAAATCGATGGATGTTGCTAATGAAAATATAGTTGAAACATTGTCTCCTTAAGTTCTTTGGTAGTTGTAGGTCCTTCAGTGCATGAAAGTATACCCCTAACAATCCTATTTGTAAGAGTGTAATGCCCCATTTTAACAAAAAAAAATATAGCACAAGAGTTAGAAAATTTTGGATTTTTTTTATAAATATTTCATTAATACTATAAGTATTTGTGGACTATAAACAACAGTTAAGTGTTGATGTGAAATCATAACAACCCCCAAATGTCCTCAGATCTAAGTGGGGGAATTCAATGTGACTGCATAACATGGGACCATCTCTCAACCTGTGGGGACTTGCGAACTTGAGATGGACCTCTAGAGAAAGATGACTTCTTCTTCCTAGTCCTTATGTTAAACTACTTCTAAGGAAGGAAATGAAATTATCTATTCCTATTATAACAATTTCAAGGAGACAAGGAGATAAAGAGCATGAAAATAAAGAAATCCTACACTACACAAGTGATAACACTAGGAAAAAGAGATTTCTGGTCATAATCTTAGCTGCCTAAAGTAGAGAGAGGTAAGTAATGGAGAGGATGGACAGATGCATCACAAACCAAAGATAGAGTTCATAGAGGACACCACTTAAAACCCATTAAACATAGCTCCCAAAACTTGCAATAGACATCAGAGATATGTACATTATACCCTGGAATGATGAGAAATAAGAAGAGATAATAAAATAAGGAAGGATGGACAATATGCATCACAAAAAATATTTTATTAATTTCTCCATGAGTTCACACATTACATCATCAGCAGGAAAGAGGTAGGAAAAAGCCATTACAAAGCTGTGAGAGGAGGCTTAAAACTCCACATTCAACCCTATGGAAGAAAGAGAGAGGGAGGCAGGATGGAAGAAATGACCAGCCACTTCATAAATTTATCCTCCTTTACAATATATAGAAGAATGAGAGGAGGGAGGGAAAATTCGAATCCTAGCCCATCCACCCCAGAAAGCATTAAAATTCACTTGAAAAAATGATGAGCTTCACTGCAAAACCCATGCCCCCATGTAATGTGCCTTGCTGGGAAAGAATATGTTTGTGCTTCATTATGGCGATAGGTGACACCACTTGACAATATCAAAAATGGCGGACCAAATTAACCACTCTTAATTAATGGTGGTAGATGAGTAGGAGGTGCCGAAAGCTCTCCAAAAAGTCCTTTCCTACTTATGGCCACCTAAAGGTGCTTTTGGCTTGAAGTATATTCACATAAGGTCCGTGTGGCAGCCCCACACATCTCAAGCTTCCGCCCCCTCTTGTTGGCTGCTGAAGTTGTGCCAAACTAACACATGGTGTCATTCATAGGCCTTCTTTATTTCCTTTATGTTTTGGCTAAGCCCTCCTGTTTGGCAGAGACACTATGTTTGACCCTAGATGTGTGGAGGGTTGGCGCACATTTGGTACCTGCCTCCATATTTTTCTTTTTAAGTTACACAGACGAGGCATGTGGAGGCTTCCACAAGATCTTAGAATTTTCAACGACCGATTTTAACCTTTTTAGACTCTAACCAGGTGGTGATTGTACACATGTTTTGAGACTGCCTCTTTGGTCTGACTTCTAAAGTTGTGCTAAGCTGATGCGTGGAGGCTTCCGTTGGCATATCCTGAGCTTGGAGTTTTCAATATTCGGTGAAACCATTTCAGACTTTGGGCCACATGGCAATCCTGAGCTTTCTTGGGGTCTCCTTCCAATCTCTTTTGGACGTTGTACTGATCTGACCCATGGCTAGCTCCTCTACGGCTTTACTTCATATTTTTCCTAAGTCCCGTTGTTTCCTCTTTGTTTTGTCACATTTGAATTTTTTCTTCCTTGGGGTAAAATTAGAGATAACAATTTGGAGACTCACGGGATCACCTGCATGTTAGGTAAACAGATCAACTACCTTCTTGTATCCATTGGACATGGATTCATGGATTCATGGATGGTAGCCTGATATTGATCCTATTCTCCAAACTTGAATCTAATGCTTGCACTAGCTGACCCTGAACCCTGCCATGTTTTCCACACTCTCAATTTTTATAAGAAATATCTTAAAGATGAGATTTCTGAGAGTATAAAATTGTCTTGACCTGGGGGTTTTTTTTTATGTCGAATCAAAACACCCATGAATGTTTGTAACTCAATCAGTTGAGGACTCTCATTTTGATTGCATAACATGGAGCTTTTCCCAAGAGTGGGACCTTGTGAAATCAGAAAAGCTCTCCGGATGAAGGCTGGGTTCCTATTCCTCTGTTCAGATGCACATGTAAAAAATGTAGAGGTTTTAATCAAAAACCTAAACTAACTTTCCAAGGAGACTGGTTAAGAAGATGCATTAAATCAAACCTAAGCTAACAAAGCTGATGTACCGAGGAATGAAGAACACCTGTCTTGCCAATAAACATAAACCATTAAAATGTAATGCAAGATCATGCACAGATAAAAAAATTTGCAGTGAAAGATCAGGAGGAAGAAAATGAACACAGAGAGGGTTGAGAATAATCCACAGAAATACTTTATTTTCTCCAAAGATTGATACAATACACTACAAAATGCCAAGAGGCAAAGTTCCATTAAAGTTTTAGATGGGATGTTGAACTCCAAAAATTCACCTGCCAAAGAGAATAAGGGAGGGGAAAAATAAGAATGTCCAACCTTTAGAAAGAAGCCCCTCCTTACAATTTATAGGAAGAATGAGAGAGGGAAGAGAGAAGGAATTCTAAATCTACCCCAACCACCTCCAGATTGTATTTAATTCATCTCATTATGGTGGTAGGTGAGAACCCTAGCAAACCCAAAAAAATGGCAAACTATATTTTACATTTTTGAAGAAATTTCTCTCACCCAATTAAAGATATGTAGTCTTAGTTGGACAGAGGACCTTGTAAGATTTCTGAAAATTCCAACCTTGCATGAATCCGAGCTCCCTATAGGAAGTTATGGCCATAGGTTTACTTCCTGTTGGGTTCAGAGTGTCAGCGCTCAAAATGTTGCGCCTCCTGAAGGTGTGCCTTGGCACACCCATCCTCATGTCAACATACTTTTAAGTGTGCTATAGGTGCTAAAAATGTGGGTGTTGACGCTTTCTGATGTGTGCCTCTAACCTGTGCCATGAGCGCGACTTTTTCCATGTTGACATTTTCTGATGTGCACCTCCAACCTTCATCATGGGCGCGAATTTTTGCATGTTGACATTTCTGATGTGTACCTCCAACCTGTGCCATGGGCGCAACTTTTGCCATGTTGACATTTTTTTATGTGCACCTCTAACTTGTGCCATGGGTACAACTAATGGTGCAAATAAATGTTAGGTTTTGAGTTTCTTTGATTTCCATATTCTTCTGATTGTCTATATTTACCCGGGGGGAAGATATTTACTACAATTTGGAGACTCTACAGGATCACTTGCCTACTAGGTAGAAGATTAGTGGCCTTTTAGCAATCCATTGGGGCATGGAGTCATAAGCAATAACCTAAAACCAACCTGATATCTGATCCCGATCCTGATACCACAACTCCTTCTTCGAGAGCACGCTAAACTTTAGAAATTCAACCTGAGAGCAACAAAACCTATGCCAAAGCACTTAGGAAAATTGAAACCTAACTACAAAAAGACTATGTGCATCCATACTTAGAGGAATTGAAATCTAGGCTAATATTTACAAGGGGTAAACCTTTTCATTTTAGTAACAATGTTTAAGATGGATCCCGTTAACCAGAATCGGGAGTTCTTCTCCATCCAATGTAGACAATTGGAAGGAATTAATTTTTTTTACATCCCGTGACCATGTAGGGGACACTCCAAATGGCATAAAACTTGGAATGCCTTCCTAGTTTTTCCTGATTTACATCCTATTTCAGAACTAGGTCCACTTCCTGGAAGGTCTTTTCTCTTTCCTTCTTATCAAACCATCTTTTTGCTAAGTCCCGATCTTTCTCAATTGTTTAAACTACATGTTCTCTGATTTCTTCCAATTCCATCAACTCTACATACCTAGCCTCCATTGGTTCGAACTCAGACAACTCCAATTTATTCATGAGCTCCAATGCTGGTAATTCTAATGATATAGGCAATACTGCCTCTTTCTCATAGACCAACTTGTAGGGAGAATTACTTGTAGACCTCTTTGGCGTTATCCTATCAGCCCATAACACTGAATTTAGCTTGGTATTCCATGTTCTTTGGTTTTCATCCAGAGTTCTTCTGATGATACTTAGAAATTTTTTGTTCGTGGACTCTACCTGTCCATTACCTTGTGGGTAATAGTTTGAAGAGGTGCTCAAATAGATTCCATTCTTGACAGCACATTCTATAATCTTGGAACCTATGAATGCCAATGCATTGTCTGATATGATAGTGGCCACTATTCCTTCATAAAAGTCTAGTATGTTAGACTCATTTGCTTCTTTGAGCACCACTGCTTCGGTCCAATTAGTGAAATAGTCTGTTCCTATGAGAATCCACTTGTGGCCTTCGCTTGAGTTTGGATTGATGACCCTGACGAAGTCCAATCCCCATTGCATAAATGGTTTGTCAACCAAAACTAGGTGCAATGGAAGAGATGCTAGTCTCTCTTTTCCTGTGAAGAGTGCACATTTCTTGCACTTTCTTATCCATGTATAACAGTCACTGAACATTGTGGGATGATAATACCCTGCCTTCATTATCTTGAGAGCTTTTACTCGTGGGGAAAAATGTCCTCTAGAATCTCCATCGTGAAAATATTGTAACACTTTCTCAATTTGACCTATCCCAATGCACCTCAATAGAACTCCATTGATGTCTTTCTTGAACAAAACACCATCAACAAGCACATATGGAATGGCTTGTAATCTAAATTATCACCTTTTTTCTTTACTCATTTCTGGAGAGCATAGGCCTACCTATAGGAAGTGTATCATATTTTGAGTCTAACAAGGAGAGGGCACATCATCATTTTCCTATTCTTAACCATCATGTAGTACTAAGGCAGTCTCTTTTTTATCACTTGCTTCAACTTTTCAACTCAAAGATAGCTATTCACATAGTCCTTTTCCATGTACTAGTTTTGTGACCTTGATCTCAATGTCATATTCCATGACACGGGTTATCCATCCCACACGTTTTTCATTTAGAACCTTGTTTAGAAGGAAGACCTTGACTCCCACATGAGAGACCAACAATTGGATTTTGTTGTTTGAGACTAGGTGCTTGAATTTATTTAAGCTCCTGGTCACTACAAGGACATGCTTTTTGATGAAAGAGTACCTAGTTTCATATTCCTCCAAGCCTTAACTGGAGAAAGCAACTGGTTGTTCAATCTATCTTTGTTTTGCTGTACCAGGATTGTAGAAATTGTGTCTCCACCACCGAAGGCATATAGCATGAAGTCCTTGAAGAAGTCTGGATTGATGAGACTCAGAGCTTGAGAAATAGCTTCTTTTATTGCCTCAAAACTTTCCTTGCCTTCAGATGTCCACTTAAATGCCATGCTCTTCTTTAACATTAGCGTTATTGGCTTTACGAGAGTTGCAAAGTTTGGAACAAACCTGCAGACAAAATTCATCCTTCCTAAGAAGCTTTGAAGAGCCTTCTTGTGACTTGGCAATGGCAACGCTCGAATTGCTTCAACTCTTTCTGGTTCAATCGTCAACCCCCTCCTTTGAAACAATATGGCCTAGAAGTTTTCCTTCGTGAGGAAAAAATATGTATTTTTTGGGATTCAATGATACTCCAAATATTCTACACCTCTGAAATACCTACCTCAGATGAAAGAGGTGATCCACCACATTTTTTGAGAATATAGTGATGTCGTCAAGATATATCAGAACTATTTTATTGATCAATCCCTTGAATGCCATATCCATTTCCCTTTGGAAAGTGGCTCCAGCATTTGATAGCCCAAATGGCATCTTCTTGTAGGCATAGGTTCCCCATTTGGTGGAAAAATCCATCTTGAACTGGTCATATTCTTTCACCATTATCTGATTATACCCTGAGTATCCATCTAGAAGAGAGAATCTCTCCGAACCAGATACCACTTGCAATATTTGTTCCATTGAAGGAAGTGGGTAATGGTCTTTGAGAGATGCCCTGTTTAGGTCTCAGAAGTCCACGTAGAACCTGATTTCTCTGCTCTTCTTCCTGACCAGAACCAAGTTTGCAACCCAGCTTGAGTACTTGATTGGGAATATAATGCTTGCCTCTATTAGCTTATTTAGCTCTTTCTTCATTAGAGGCTCAATGTGAGGGTTGACTGGTCTCTACTTCTACCTGATGGGCTTAGCATCTAGATCCAATTCTATGGTATGTTGTGCCAACTTCGGATTGAATCCTCTCAAGTCTTCATAGCTCCAAGATAAGACATCTGGAAATTCTTGGTAAAGTTGTATGAAATCTGATTTCTCCTGCTCAGTGGCCACTTTACCAATTTGAAGTGTTTTACCTTCCCCAACCAGAATTAGCTCTGAATATTCTCTCTTGACCTTTATGTTATCCTTTTCCTTACAGAACTAGTCATTAGGGTTGAAGATAGACTCCAATGTTAATAAACCCTTGGGAAGATTATTTGTCCATAGCTGCACTACTTGATCCCCGTACTGCTGCTCTAGTCTATCCTGATTCCTAGCTGAGAATTTAGCCTCTTCTCGTAAAAAATTGACGATCTGTTGATCATTCTCAAACACCTGCCAACTTGTGTTATTATTTGGAACTACTGGCCTCATAATGATATGGATATGTGGTTGTGTTTTTCCCCTTCTGATGTTTTCAACCACATCAAACATTGCTCCAATTGCTGTGAGCCTATCCGTGGCTTCATTTTTCTTCCTCGGTATGGACACAATGTTAAAAGCTTCGAAATCCTCAATAAGGTCCCATACCCTGTTCTTGTAGTTCTTCTGCAGGTTACTCTTTGTAGCATGTTGTCCCTTGAATTGGTTGATAATTAGCTTGCTATCCCTAACCACCTGTAAGTTTTTTATGCCTTTTTTCTTGGCCCAATGAAGTCCATGAATCAATGCCTCGTATTCAACCATGTTGTTTCAATGGGAAAATTGGAAATGAAACGATGAACAATATTTGATGTCTTGTGGTGAAATCAACATTGCACCACCTCTAGCACCTTGTCTGCTTCTCGAACCATCGAAAAATAGTTGCCAAACTTCATTGTCATCCTTTTGTTCAGGTTGAATGATGTCATGGAATGGGTGAATTTTCTTCGTGTACACAATACACACCCAATTGCAGATTCGTCAACGTCCTTGTATGGGTCAAATTCATGACTCTTTTTTGCTCATTCATCCAAATTCAAATCAGGAATTCCCTCAACCTTAGTACCTGTTTCTAGATCACTTGAACACTCCTCCTGATCAAAGGCTGAGCAATTTGCATTGATAGGACTTGGCACATGAGGTTCAATATGGAAATTGGAAATTGGTTCTGACTTGATTATTGCTTTGGCCCTGTACCTGGTCCTAAAATTCATGTGTGACCAATCTGTAGATAAATATCCATGGATTTTTGTAGTGAAGTCTTTTGATAGACACAACGCAAAGAGTGGCAGCAAGTCAATCACAGACACATCTTACATAATTGTAACATTAGGACAGGCATGTAGTGTTAGGCTCAACCCTTTTATGACCCCAACTATTCGAAGTGTTGTTCCATCCAACTGTACTACTCCTTTCAACATTGTCTCATAATTTAGACCCAGTTGATCTGCTATTTGCTTCGGCATCACAAAACTACTTGCCCTAGAATCAATCATGTAATTGTGTACTATGTTCATCCCCAATGACTAATGAAACATAGAATGGAGGGGGTTTCAAAACTTTACCTTGCTGTCCTCCATGATTTCCTTCAGGATGAGTAGCATTTGTGAGGACATTCTCTTGCATATGGACCTACTGGTTTGAAGTTGACCAATTCTTCATGGCAGCTTGTAGAAGATTTCTTTGGCCTGGGATTGCAAGTGATTCCCACATGGAAATGTTCACATGTGTCTTCTTCATTTGATAGATGATGTTGAAAGGGGATGAAGTGTCCCTTTTCTGTCCCTTATTTGGCGTAACCTTTTTTGGAGCTTGAACATGTGCATGTGTTGCTACAACAGGTACCTTAGGCTGATTTTGCACATTTGGAACTGTATTTGGTCTACTGACCCCCTGTTGTGTAGGATTAGGCTGAGAAACATCTAGATTAGAATATTTTTCCCTCTTCTATGCTTCTCTTCTTTGACAGCGTGTTGGTAGCCACGCCTTGAAAATCCTGTTGGTTAACTCCATAGAAATATTCCATTTGCCAATTGGCCAACGTGGTTTCTGTTGAAGGAGCTTCTTGTTCTATTTCTTATTGCTGATTACCCACTTGGCTTGGTTATTCAGACACACCAATGGTTTGCACCATCAAGGCTTGATTTAGTGCACCATAGAAACACGTTGACTGATTGTGAGGTAGATTGCAATGGTAACACCATTCATACTCCTGTGCCATGTTATTTTGTGTTGAACG